>OZ038490.1:120259003-120314003 GCA_964036315.1 Acanthosepion esculentum | reverse complement strand
TGGGATCAACACAGAGTGCCGATATTCTGTTCCATGTTCAATCGTAGTATTCGTCGCATGATGACTACATTCAACCCTAAAAGAAAGTGTCGATACTCCTTCTTACACCATTGGCCCCTTTATATTTGCTATACCAGATATTGAACACTTTTGCGGCAGGGTTATAGCACATATTAAAACTATATGTTTATCATATTATCTGAATAACTTGACAAGATATTTCAAAACTAAAACACACGCACACAGACATACACATGCACAAACACATACACATATGTGTGTGTGTCTTTCTATTCTAAAATCGATATTTTTAATCCGACATTATTTCTTATTAATATAAAGATTATTTTTAGTGGGCATACGTGTTTGAGATGAGCCCCTCTATGACACCCTCTGTTTTATGCTCTCATTTTGTAAACAGTGAAATTAATGAAACTTCTCGGCTGAGACAGGTTGGCATTAATATTATACTTTAAAAAAAATATGCCATAAACGTGATTTCAACTAAAATGATATACACACTAAATACAACATTTACGATAATAAAAAATATAAAGAACTGTTATAATAAATTTTCAAGACGTTGCAATGTAAAATCTCATTTTGTTCTGGTCATGCAAATTCATCAAATTCATCAAACTACACGAAAGTTTGTCAACAGATAAAATATCGAACAACGAAATTAATCTACGAGGCTACTAAATAAATCGATCGTATCAGTTAGTTGCAAGAATAATGCACTGAACTTTAAAACCAAATACATCGAATTTGAGTTGCTTTGGTGGAAGAAGTCTGTGATGCATACTGAGTTACTAGAGGTATGCTGATGCTAATGTGCATAGAATTATTGGCCTGCTGTACGCTGTGGTTCTTAGATTAAACACAATTTGCCACTCGTGAAACGGATACATAACCAGATTTAACCTCACAGTTGATTTCTTTTGAAGAATTCAATAAGTTTGCAAAATTACAATAGAGGCCTTGCGATAGGTTTAAAATCATTTTTAAGAAAATTAATCTCGGGCGAATAAGCTAAGCAATATTCCACAAAAGAAAGAAATGCACTGGAAGAAGTGTCTACCAAAACAATTAACACCTGTGTCACAATGATACCCGTTACCTATTCAAAATATGTTTCGCGTTGGAAGGATGTATTATATCACGTTCATGAAAAAGCTTATAATTAAAAACATCGCCTGAGATATTAGTTTCTAAATCAAGGAAAGCAGCATGGAAACATTGTTGTTCATCTCCTTAGTTCTTTATTTGATGGATTCATGTTCTGAAAGGGCCCATCGGATATGCGTCCATTATTTAGGTTACATCCCTTATTAATGAAAATCTAAATCTTCTGTATTTTCCTTTATGAGGTTTCGTGAATCTAGTGATATAATTGCATTCAAATGTATAGAGATTAACCTAGAATTGTGTTAAATTTCAATACCCAGCGGATACAATGTTTAAATGACATTATTAGATGGGCGGATGCGCAGATGATGTCAGGGATAAAGATTCGAAATGAAAAATCGAAGAATCAATGTCGAATTCACATTGGTTATGTTACAGTCTTTTAGACGCAAATATAATTCGGAAAGGTATGAATTCATCTCCCCCTCCCGGATATTGCTTAAATAATACGACTTATAAGTTGGAATTTTTTTGTCATTCTAACAGTTGCCATATTTTTACCAGTGCTCATATTGCAATTTCTGCTGTTAACATTCATATTTTTACCAGAGCTCATATTGCATTTTTTGTTGTTATTAGACATGGCACGTGGAAATAGAACCGTATACCCCAGCGAGCGAAATAAAGGGTTCAGTTCGACATACCAAAACGTTGTGATAATTATGGCAACAAAGATGAGGATGATAGCCCGAACAATGTAAATAGTGTAGATTAGTCATGTTTCCTTTTACTATCAAAATTGGATGCAGCAGAGACAATGAGGTATATTCTATTGCATTGATTACATTTCTTTGTCGAAATACAATATTAATATTAACACCAAAATTAAATGTCAAATCATCACCAGGCAGTTTTTATTTTAGAGCTTCAAACTTCTATTTTTTTATTATCTTATTATTTTTGTAATTACAGGAGAAAAATTTTCAGTTGATCAAACTTGATTGTAACGGCTATAAAATCTGTTCTTTACATAGATTTTTTTATTTGATTAAAGATATGATTTTAAATCAGTAATGCCATTTTACTGGGAGGTTTTATGCTGCAATAGCTTGATGTTGCTATAAACTTTAGAGGCGAATTGGGTCGTGCATTATGTTAGGTTTTCTTCAGTTTGAATTATAGCAAAGCAAATTATTATTGGTAACAATGTAGGTTGGATCTACATCAATTAATTTATACGTTGATGGTTTATCAGCCAGAGATACAGGCAAGTGATGAAATAATTTCCTCATTTGTAGTTGAAAGGTTTGTCGCATTGGGTATTTATTTTCATTGATTTAAATGAATTTATTCTTGTAATTCATACCCAAGATTTCGCTCTTTCAAAACCGATTATTAACGCATGAACGTATTTAAATTCATTTACTGAAAACCTTAAAAATGTTCGGGTTTTAAACTGGTCTGATCATTTTGGGCGGAAGGATACAAGACCATGTTTTCCACTTAAGAGGTTTATGCAAGGAAATATTTTACGTCAGTGCGTTTACTGACCTCAATGAAATGACTGGTATGTTTGTAAGTAAATGTTTTATGGATGCTGAGGAAACGAGAGATAGAATTTCAAGAGGAATGAGGCTCTATTTTCCGGTGTTTAGAGATTGCATTCGAGTGACAATTCGTTATAATGTCGATGTGATAAGAGGGAGATATTTATTCTTAAATAGAACATAGAATAACGGTGTTTAGAAAGAAATTCGGAAAATGAAACGGAAAAAAAAGAATGGTACAATTTGAAAACTTCCACAATGAGATGCATTACTTGAGAGTTTGGAGCCAGAAGCTATAGGCTAAAAGGCAAAATGGTAAGATTGAATCAGCATGAAAGGAATGAAGAGGAAAATGTGTTGCCAAACAAAATAAAGGAAAGAAAAAAATAGAAAACAGGAAAAGAAATCAAATCAAGCAGTAATTTAGGAATAGATGCAGACTCGGGAGATGGAAAACAAAGAGTGAAGAAAAAGAAGAGAAAAGAGAGAATATAAAAAATACTGAGAAGAATTAAAAAGAAGGAAGGATGATGGATTTGGAGATGTAGTTAGGGGGAAATAATGGTCAGTTTAAAAGACTGAGAAAGAGAGAAGTAAGATATATGATGGGAAAAGGAAGAAGAGGAAGAAGAAGTGAAATTAGAAAAACGAAGGAAGGAAAAAAGGAAGGATGAAGACGAGGAAGAAGGGATAGAAGAAGAGGAAGTAGAAAAAGGAAGGAAGAAAGCGAGAAAGGATGAAGACAAGGAAGAAGAGGAAGAAGAAGAAAGAAGAAGGAAGAAAGTAAGTTAATGGTAAATATGCAGAATAGAGTGTAAAATCCTGAAAAAAGAAAAAGTATCAAATAGAAAATGAGAGAATGAGAATTGAGAGAATTTAATAATACAATAACAAAAACTAGGAAATGAATACATCAAATTAAAATCAAAAATAGAAAGAAGAAAATGTTACTAAAAGATAAAAACGCAAAAGAAAACGAGAAACGTAGACGAGAAATTAAAGTAAAGTCGAAAAAGACAACAATGAAAAATAAAAGAAAGAAATAAGAATGAAAGCCAAAAGAACAAATGTGGGCAAAGCTGAAATAAATGCTATAGTAAAAATGTAAGGCAGAGAGGTAATGTAAGAAACGGAATGATAAAACGAAGCAAAACAGATGAAGGGAAGGAAATTCAATAGCAGCAGTCGAGGGACGGAAGAACCAATTTACAAGTTCAGGATTTTTGTATCTCGAAAAATAACGTTTGCATATTCAGATGTTTTGGACGGGTATCATGTCCACCAGATTTCTGATACTTCCTGTATCTGTTTAACTCTACGACCGACTGCAATGGAAGGAAACTCTACGGCCGACTGCAATGGAAAGAAACTTCCTTCTTGCAATTTTACTTCTAGCCTAACTCATTCTTCTTGGATACATCGCACGTTTATTTGTCTTAATTTTTCCGATTGAAAATATTCATGACTTTATATTTTTTCCGGTTTGCTTTCTACGAATATTTGCTTTATTTGTTTCAAGGTGGAATTTTCAGTGTCCTCTTCTAGTGTAACAGAATCAACTTTTTTTTTACTGATTTAGCAGATATAAGGAATTAGATCCTACGAAATTTAAACGTTAGGCGCGGGAAAATCTTTCTAGTGACAACCCGATGTTTACCTCTTTAATTCACCGCTTATAGGTGCATAACCTCTGTTCTATTCCGTGGATTAGGTCTCTAGCCTTTGCAGATATGAAGGAATTTTACACACGCTCTCGTGAAATAAAGATATTCTTCTATGTGTTGAACGGAATCTAATATGTTGTTATGGTAAATATTTAATCTCTTTTGCGGTCTCAAATGAAAAAAGATAAAAAATAATCGAAGCCTGAATAATAAAAAAGAAAAGTCTACACTCGATAGAATACGACCACGATACAATGTCTGGGTACGGAAAAGAAAACGTCCTTATTACTATAAATATATACACATAACCCATACATCCAATTAAAAAGTAAAAATAAAATCATCCTTGAAAATGGCTAAAAATATAGTCGAAATCGCCGGAATTACAGAACATTTGGACAATTACTAAACACTCTGTGTCCAGAAATGAAAACAGATTTTCGAACACAAAAAATAAAATATAAAGAATAATCGCAGTACCTTTTTTGCTGTCTTTAATGAAACATGTACAAAAGAGGGTTTGCTGCTTAAATACACTATATATATATATATATATATATATATATATATATATATATATATATATATATATATATATATATATAAATATAAAAGTGGAGATGGAAGTCAGCACTTAGAGGCCTCTAAGTGCTGACTTCCATGTCCACTTTTGTATTTACACACGCTCTATCTCTGATATTGATCACTTTATCCCATAAATATAGCACTCTTTAAGACTATATTTCTTTATATATATATATATATATATATATATATATATATATATATATATATATATATATATATATATATATATATATATATATAGATGATATTAGTGGTCAATATATATATATATATATATATATATATATATATATATTGATAATATTAGTGGACAGTATACATATATATATATATATATATATATATATATATATATATATATATATATATATATATATATCACGGTGTGAAGAGAAGGGCAACCACAGTTATAAGAGGATAACACACACAGCTGCATGCAAATATATAAATATATATATATATATATATATATATATGAATATATGAATATATATATATATATGTGTATATATATATATATATATATATAAATGTATGTATGTATGTATATATTTGCATGCAGCTGTGTGTGTTTTCCTGTTATAACTGTGCTTGCTCTTCCCTTCACACAGTTATGCCCTGCTAATACCTCATAAATAATAGATTCTTTCGCATTATTGATCACAGGAAAGAGGCGAAAATACACTATAAATAAAGAAGGAACTATATAATTTTTAATCGCTATTTCAGTGAAATTCTTTTTTTTTTAATTTCATTTCTTTTCATTTTTAGCGACTTCTAAAAATAACGACTAAAAGTCATTTACCGTTGTTTGGGCACATAGACGCGGTGTAATTGTTAGCTTAGCGTGTTTTGCCAGAACGATTTACGACTGAGTAGGGAGTTCGATCCTAAATTTATATCCCATACTTTCGAACTTGTGCAACATTTAATCTACGCTTAGATAATTACTGTATATTTTGTTCAGTTCAAATATTTAACGATGCGATAGAACTTCTACGGATAATTTCTTGTAGAATTTGCCATTTGCTTATCCGATCTTTAGATGAAGTGTTAATAATTAAGATTTATCAGAAAATGTAAATCGGAAAACCGTGAATTTTTCACTGGTCTTCCTCGTTCGAATATAATGGATACTTATTTGCTACATATGTGTGAGTACGCAACACTTTTTAAACAATGAAATTAATAGAAAGCGGACAGGACAGCAAAGGTTTTATTAGAGAGTATGCTCGTCTGGGCAGGAATTACTGCCTTATTCTGTTTGGAATCAAAGTAAATATGGAATATCTGCTCAAACACACATACTATAACACTTATAAGTATACTTAATAATGTCGTATTAAAAAAAATCGATCAATTTATTTAGATGAAACAGATGTCTCATTAATGAATGTTGGGCTTGAGCAGAGAATAACTGCTGGAAATGTGGTTAAATAATATTTGACTGGTAAATTGGGAGGCACCCAAACTTCCTAGCCATTAACGTATCCAAATCTTTTCAAATGCTATACAACAGTCATATGAGATACAAGAAGTATTTCCTGTAGCGTCGTGGAAATAGGGTTAATTTTTATAACCCTTTTGATCTAGTAATCAAGCACAGGTGCCTTATTAATGTTCTCGGTCTTCCAGATTAGAATTGCCACTTCCCATGAAGAAAAGAGTCTCGAACTGTTACGTGATATCTGCCCCCGCCCGTATGGCGGCGAATGCATGACAGTCTCCTGAAAGAAAAAAAGAAGAGACGTCAAGCAACATACGTGTGGTTCTACAAAAGGAGGCTGATGGACATGGACCGAACATGTGTGCAAGGACGAGGTTTTGGAGAAAATGGAAACAAAATGGAAGCATATCTACCAGGAAAAGGCTGTTGACATTTCTGGGGCACGTAATGAGAAAGAAAGGCTTGGAAAATCTGATACTTACAGAACAGATTGAGGAAAAGCTGGATAGATGAAAACAGTGTGTAACATATTTGATGAGCTTGAGTAAATCAAAGGCAGTACAGAGTTTGGGGGAAAAAAAGATAAAACTTATTAAGAGTTACAAGGTAAAGGAAAATGTGGATTACCTTGATCGCCTACGTCTTGAAGAGACACGGCACCTAAAAGAAGAAGAATTCCATTAACGGTACATATAACTGTGTATACAGAGTTTCCCTTTTGGAAACAGAAGAGAATCAAATGGCGAAAACTTCTATCATTTGCTTCCATTTTCTCTATTGACGTAAAATAATAGGTTCATATGTTACACACATAAATAGATGTTTTCGCAATACTTTGTTACATTTCAGTAACGTGTGAAACGAATCACGTAGTAAAAAGAAATCTACTGAAAAATACTACCAGATTTTGTTCCATCACAGAGGTCGTCGCCCACTTTATCACGTATTCAAGAATAAAATTTCTTCTTTGTTGATCGCTTCCTTTACGTTGAAACATTGAAGATTAAATTCGCCACCAGACTAGAAATCCTTCACTTTCACCAAAACCTGATCTCGTTATATATTCCCTATCGCCGTTTGGCATTATAGGATGTGATGGGAAGTGATGAATTTGCCAATGGTGTGAATTTGTTTAAGGTGGACCTTGCCAGAAAGTGATCCACATACCTGATTTCTTGACATTCTTCTGCAGTACAAATATAATGTGACATGCAGAATTCAGTTATGAAACCACAACGGACTACTGACGATTTGTTATAATTTCGCCTTTAGTAGCATGTGTAGCGCTATTCATCCGCTGCTTCAAAGGTTCAGATCATTTCATTTGTACCACCGTTGAGGTGTTTGGGTTTTTCACGCTTAGTCTCGCTCGTCGCCTTCGACCTTGGCGCCATGGGTGGCACTATCAGCATTAGCTTAGAACTCTCTACAGAAAACAGAAGCGCTGATTAAAAAAAGGATTAGTTTAGATTATTAGTTTTCCAAAATAATTTTAAGTATTTAATGTTTGCAGGCTAAATTAGGAGATGGTGGTTAACATTCCGAATTTTGAATAAACGGGATGGATAGAATAATGCCCAGTTTAGCTTATTTTTGAAAAGAGAAATAAACGCCCCAGTTCATCTAATTGTATCTCATAATTATTAATGTCATTTCAGTGTTCATAAATGAATCAACATTGATGTATTGCATATCTTTGTTTTGTGTGATGAACACCCTGGGTGTTCACAACACAAGGCAAAATCATCGATTCGGTATTAACTTATTGAATAATGCTTTAGAGTTTGGGTAGCCGGGGGTACTGTCGCAGTTTATTTATCACTGAAAAATATAAAATAATTTGATTATTCACTGATATATATTCACATATAGTTACCATATATATATATATATATATATATATATATATATATATATATATATATATATATATATATATATATGGATTTTTATTTTTCTGGGCTAAATCACGTCTAATATTCACTCTATATTTCATAAACTTTTAGGATGGAAAACCTTATAGGAAGCTTATATTTATTCACCCTAGGTGGAACATTATTAATGTGATGACCCACAATGACTTATCAAATTATAAAGAGGAGAATCATGATTGCAACACAACAAGTAAAATAAATCAATACCAAATTAAGAATATAAATAATAACAAAATTAACAACTATGGACGCATATATCAACTTAACTAAGAAACTTTAACAATAATAATAAGAGTAGTAGTAGTAGTAGTAGTAGTAGTAGTAGTAGTAGTAATAATAATAATAATAATAATAATAATAATAATAATAATAATAATAATAATAAGAAGAAGAAGAAGAAGAAGAAGAAGAAGAAGAAGAAGAAGAAGAAGAAGAAGAAGAAGAAGAAGAAATCGAAATCTAAAAAATGGGGCACATGGGAACATCAACAATCCCCGTTGTAGTTGGAGCCCTCGGATTGATTGGAAAAGATTCCAGTAGACTAATTGAAGGGATTCCGGAAATCCCATGCTTCAAAGAAATACAAAAAATTGTTCTCACAAGTACAGCCGACACTTTACTATGTATTTTTTTTTTGTCAGTGCCAAGTGTCATGATGACATTTCTTGCCTCAGGTCTCTGGACGGGATTCGGAAAGAAATGAGTACACTCCAGAAATCAAAGGAAATGAAAACAATAAAACAACAACAATAATAATAATAATAATAATAATAATAATAATAATAATCAACAACAAATAATTAATGAATAAATCCAAAATCCTGTAAGAAATCAATAAATATAATGAGTGAATAGCTACAAACAACAGCATTCTGACCCACAATTATAAGCAGGAAATAGAAATCAACAATTTATTGTGTATCTCAATTTCCCATCATATCTAAATATCGTATTGATGTGTAAAACATACTATCACCCACAACATATGTGTGTATGTAGGTGTGTGGGAGTTTCGGTCCGTGCGTGTGTATATGTGGTTGTGTATGTATGTATGTATGTGGTATTTTTCATGTAAGTAAAATATATATGAAAATGGCAATATGAATGAAGACTAAAGGAACACATTTTTGGAGCTGACGCGTTTCGTCCTCTGCTGGAAAATGTCGCAGCTGTTTCTTGCAATACATTAAGGAAACTTACAGAAGTGAATAAGAGTGTACCTATAAAGAGAAATATGGTGTCATATGCAGCAATTTATCAAATGCATTAGTCATACAGGGAAAGAAATTGAACAAAATCTACGATCTCAATAATAGTACACTTATTAAAAGAGAAAGTAACTTAGACGAACAAATTCTCGAGAGTGTCACTATCGAATCTTACGAAATATAAATCCTAAGCTCATACACATTTTCTAAAATAAATTTTCCCAAGTTAACATTCTTGGATAAAACAATATTGAAAATTGAAAGAAAACGTTCCTATTCATAACATTCTATTAAGTAAACAAATTAATCTCAATCTAAAATAATATAAATAATAATTACTTTATACATATAGATTTTGAAAAATCTGTTATGGTTCAAGGTTAGGACCAAGGAAAAACAACAGGAACACAAGAGTAGAAATAACAAAGATATATTACACGAAATAATAATACAAGATGTGAAAAGTGTTAGTATGACTGTCAGTCTGGTTGGAGTGAACTACTCTTGGCTCGACTCGATTCCGTCTCTTCCCTCTCTCTCTTGAGAGGCGCAGTATTTATAGTGTCAGCAAGAGTTCACTCTGTCGTTATACGTAAGGTCCCATAACAAAATCAATATTTACAAGTTTTATTATTAGAAATTAAATTACATCATACCTCCATAATTTACCTCGACTTTTCACTAAACATCCTGAATATTTTTGAGCGTTTTTAAATTTGAAAAATTCTAAAAAAAAATAATGGTATTTTTAAATACATGTTACAAAATAAAATAATTTCATTTACTTTGATTAAGTCTGTCAGTGAGAAGTCAATCAGCTAAGAAAAATCTCCCTTTTTCTTTATATATAGAACTAATCTTAAAATTTAGAGACGGAAAATAACTTTTACGATGTTAAATTTAAATCGAAAACTAAAAGCGAATGCCTTGTAAAATATCAACATGAAAAATGCAAATACATGCGATATAAAAAAAACTCAGATAATGTAACATACTTTAGGCAAAACCATTTCTTTTAACTAAAAATATAAAATAAGCTATCCCCGCAAAATCATGAAATCTAAATACATAAATAAATAAATCGCGTTAATGATAATACAAAAATTAACAAACTACAAATGCGCAGATAAACACAAAAAAATGTAAAATAATCAACAGCAATAAATACAAAATGATAAATAAATATTAAGAAGATAACAAACAACAAATGAAAATAGTTACATATAACAGATCCACAATTAATTCCACCCAGTCGCCTCTGAAATAATTTGAAACATAACCGTTGCCTCCCACTCAGTAAATTTCAGATTAATACAAGAGACATTACTACCCATAATATACAATATAAAAATAGTCGAGTCAAAACTTAACACACATAACCCGGATATTGCGTTCAAGAATGAAACAGTAAGTCGCCGCTTTGGTTTGATCTCAGTTTCCAAATTTATTACTTACAAAAACACTGCCTCTGATACTTAGCACACTTCCCCCTAAATGTTGGATAATTTAAACCGATCTTTTATATATTTATATATATATATATATATATATTATATATATATATATATATATATATATATATATATATATATATATATATGTCTAGAAAAAACAACTAAAAAGTTGTAAATTAAAGAAAATATAGTGTTTTTTATGAAAGTATTTATTTATATTTTTTTTTATAGATATGTAATTTGATACTTCAGACCGACCTCGATCTTTCATCAGAAATAACTGAAATAATATATAAATGAATACTTTCATAAAAAAAATTATATTCTCTTTAATTTACAACTTTTTAGTTTATTTCATAATTTTTGAATTAATAAAATTTTATCTACTCTGTATTGAGCACTCTTTTAAGAATAGTGCTTTTCGTTATTGGAATTTTATTCCGTCTACACCAATCTTATATATATATATGGCTCGATGATTGCATCTAGCATGAAACAGACTGTCGCCTCTAAGTGTTGACTTCTATGTTCACTTTTATATTTACACACGCTCTATCTCTGAAATTGATCACTTTATCCCATAAATATACCACACTTTAAGACTATATCTCTTCATATATATATATATATATATATATATATATATATATATATATATATATATATATATATATATAGGTAACTATACTCGTCTCGAAAATCCTTCGAATTCTTGATTTGCCAATAATCAAATCAATCTCGAAGGAAAGAATGGTTTTTGGTTTTCAAAAAAGAAAGAGCCAGGAACATGAAAGTCTGTCGAAAATAATCGCGCAAAGTGCAAAGAAAAAACCCCGACAGGAGTAAACAACTAACTAAAAAGTGCTCGATACTAACGTATAGCAGACCTAGTCAAACCTAGTGAGCCATACAAACCTACCAAGGTTTCATTAAGCAGATCGTCAGGGAAAGCTGGCTGGCTGAAGTGAAACCTTGGTAGGTTTGTCTGGTTCACTAGGTTTGAATTTGAATATATATATATATATATATATATATATATATATATATATATATATATATATATATATATATATATATATATAAATTGAATTTATATATATATATATATGAAATTGAATTTATATATATATATATATATATATATATATATATATATATATATATATATATGTGTGTGTGTGTGTGTGTGTGTGTAACTCGTTGAACTTGTGTAAATAAATTAAAGAGCATCGAGAGAGATAAAAAGTCTAATTCTGCTGAGATTTACGAAAGATATGAAAATCTGGAGTGCAGTATATTCCGACATTCTCTTGGTATACATTGCTTAAGATATAATAATTATATTAAATGGAAGGAATTTAATTTAGAATACATTTTTTTAAGTTTTTACTATTCGTTTTCGGAAAAATCATTAAAATATTAAATCTGTGTAATCATAAGTCGAAGTGAACAATGTGTCCATGCATTGAATATTGCTGCTAAATCCTGGTCTGGTGCTTCTGCTATGTATTTAGAGATCTTGAACCAAAAAAGTATTTGCAATGATATCAGTCCTAACTTGGTATCTCGGTTTCATTCACATTCCAACCGAGTAGCTATAACGTAGCGTAGATATACCTTTCGTTTATTTTCAGTTGTTTTCTTCTATTCAGTATTTTCATGGTAATTGTTCTGATGAGTTTTCCTCTTGAGTCGCTCGACTTTACGAATTTAGGCGTAGGTCGATTTATGCAGGTTAGTCTCATTCTTTCACTGTTGCAACTGCTAAACCGAACCGCAATGTTTATGCTAATAGTTTCTTCCTTCGCACTTCTCATTTGTGGAACTCTCTTCCGAATTTGGTTTTTCCAGTTGATTTTTATCTTCAACAATTTAAATGCAATATCAATCCCTTTTCTTTTATTGTCTTCTCTCCTTAATAATATTTTCTTTTCTTTTTCTCATATTCATTGCCACTGAGTTAACATTACGCTTTAGTGGCTTTATTGCCTTGCTAATTGTTCTTCGTTCGACATATATGTTAATATTTGCTGGCAGAAAATCATTCAAAGTGCATACACACATTTCCACATAATAAACGCATACTGTTATGAACACATGTTCCCAATACAGGCCAACTTCATGCACACAAGCACAGTTATGTACTCACACGCATACGAATGCATCCACACACAGCCATGCACTCATATACACACCCAAGCCTGCCGTACGTATTTACGCAAGATAAACATATAAATAACTTCAACATTATTGATATTTCATGTCCTGATGAGCCAAGTACTGTTTTCTAAATTTAATTATGGACGATTTGTTCATATTAGCCTTTGTTTCTATCTTCTGTTGGCAATCAGATTCAATTGTATCATTTAAAGATTTAGACATGTCAGAAATGGATGCATGCTATCTGAAAATATACAGACATGTGTTTTTGCGTGTATATATATTAGATAGATAGATAGTTAGATAGATAGATAGATAGATAGATAGGTATGTGTGTGTGTTATTTTTTATGTGTCTGCGTGTTTGTATTTGTGTGCTTGTTATCTGTGTATGAATATGTGTGTGTCTGTATCAGTGAGTTTACTTGTTTTAATATATGCCTGTTCTTGGCATGGACCGCAGTTTATTTTCCGATCAGAATCTGCCTTTGAATTATCCACTTTCAACAACAGTTCAGTTCATTCTATGTCAGTAGATTCTAATAATGAAATTTAATGTAGTTTTCCTTCATAGGAAACATGCCTCTACAAAACCTTTACCATTCTCTTTGGCGATTCTTCCGAAAGACAGAAACCTATCAGAACATATTCTCTTCAAAGAAAGACTTCAAATCTCTTCCGAACCATCTTGTCATTCCAGATGCTAGCAATTCTTAATAATCAATAACAATTAGCCAACATAAGTATTGATGTTAACTAGCGAAAAAATAATAAATATATTTCACAACACGCAGTTGTTGTTACCAAATAAGTCCATTTTGTGTAGGTAGCTAAAAACATCATACTTAAAAGACGAATAATGATTTCAAGAAACTATAAAATTACTTTCGGTTAATGTCGTATTATGGCCGATTGCGTTAAAGCGGTTCGTGAATCTTCTGGCATAGTGATTGTGAGTTCAATTCCTGGTTCTTCGGTTAGTGCGCGTAATTAGATTCATTCAATATCAAATAGATTGGATATCCCTAGTTGCATAGAGTGAAACAAGAACAGTCTACGCGCCCAGATGAAATGAAGGATTCAGTATTGTAGGTTATCCAGAACAATATACACTTGAGGAAGGCTGGAGGCCATAACGCTCGAAAGTCTTGTGATGAAAACAACAAAGATGAGGGCAATAGTCCGCATGTAAATAGTATAAATCACCCTGGGCAATAGAAATTGTATTCATATGAGAAGATTTTGCTGTTTAAACAACAAATATTCTTATCACGAATGAACTGCTTTCATTAAAACAGATGAACTGTACGGTTCTTTTGTAATCTAAGATTTCGACGAATAATTTTCACAAATCATCCTGTTCATTTATTTTGAGATGAAACCATTTCCTTATTCTATCAATTAATCCATTTAATCTGTTTTCTTTTTTCTATCACTTCATTTTGTCTTGTACGCATTCTCGATCTCTTCTGGTTCCTGAAAATTCAATTCAGAGATGTGGTATTCAAGGAATTATCTGGACATTATTGCTCAGATATTATTTAGATAAGTCCGTCCATCTATTTCTTGGATCTGATGACATTAGTTTATCCTTCAATACGAAACATTTAGACTCGATCCTCTGCATTCTCTAAATACGTAGGAATTAAATACAAAATGCACAATACAATAATAACTAAAATTGAGAATTGTAATCGTAAAAATTCAATGAAATATATCAGTGAAGTTCAGAAAAGTGAGTTCTTTTTCTTCAACGAGCGGCTGTGTGTATAATTAATGGCCTTGGTGTATGAGATATTTTCAAATTATGCAAATATCTGAGGAATATATTAAAAATCGAAATACAGAGTCACGATTAAAGTAATTCCTGAGATTTCCACAGGTTTCACTCTTTTCAAATATCCATTTTGTATAGTCTGAAAAAATGTTACAATTCCAGTCATGCGATCTAGAATATTAGCCTTGAGAATAATAATTACTTTTAAAAAGTATTTAAAAATGAAACATTTGATTAAATCAGAAACCAAAAGTTCTTACCCATGTAATTTTCTAATAGAAAACTCTTTTCTATTAAAAAAATATATAAATACGAACTTTAAAAGAATAGTTGATACTTCAACATTTTATTTTTCTATTTCTTTTTCATAAAGAAGATTTTTAACTGATAAAATCTTCAGCTGAGAAGAAGAAATATTTGGATGAGATTCCAACATAAAAAAGAGAATAACAAGAAAATACTTTTCATAAATTAGGAATATTTTATACAAAATGCATTTAAGTTATCTAAAATAAATTAATTTGTTGATAACAGTAGTAATAAGGTCAAAAATAAAACTCCTTTTCTTTACAGTAATTAAATGCCCATCTTGTTGGTCTTTCGATGTAGAAATGTCTTTCAAAATATGAAGATAAGTAGATGTACACTAACAATTAAAATATTAAAGAGAAATCATTAAATTTATATTCTCTCGGTCAGTTTCCGTTCTCATATACACGAATGTAAGTATTATATTTATATAACCGTATCGATATAAATCAGATAATTATTAGGAACAGCACAAGAATTTGATTATACGAGGGTCATTAAATAAATAAGGTGAATTTTTCGGTATAAGGACTTCTAATACAGATAAAAGTTTAATTTTTGTTTTATCTTTCAACGTAGTCTCCCAGCACTGTCACACACTTTTCCCATCTGTGCACAAGCTTCCGTATTCCCTCAGCGTAAAAACCTTTGGACTGATGTCTCAGCCAGTCGCTCACAAAACTTTTGAATTCATCGTCACTTTTAAACTTCTTGCCTCTCGTGAACGCTTTCAAAGGACCATACAGGTGAAAGTCTGAAGGGGAAAGGTCTGGGCTGTAAGGAGGATGAGGGAGCAGTTCCCAGCCCAGCTCATTGATGGTCTGCACCGTTTGGGCTGCTGTGTGAGGCCTTTTGTTGTCAAGATGCAAGATGACCCTTTCTGACTGATGACCCCTGCGTTTGTCCTAACAGATAAGATCAAAGTCTTTGCAATGTCACCCTTCTGTCAGACTGAATGAGGTCATTGACTGATTCGATCAGCTCAGGAGACCTCACTTCTGTAAGCCTCCCAGGCCTGTCTTCATCCTCAACACTGCTCCGTCCTTCTTTAAACAATTTAGATCACATGTAGTCATTTTTTGGCTAAAAGATGTGGCACCATACACAGTTGACATTCTCCTATGAATTGCAACTTGTTTGCACCCTTCAGCAACCAAAAACTTGATAACTGACCACTTTTCCATCCTTTAGCATGCTTCATGGTCGGCCATCTTTTTTAATCACCAGAAGTCTCAAAGAAATTAAATCCATGTGAAAAAGAAGTCAAACAAAAAAAAAATAAAAGAGAGTAAGCTTCTATCTGCATTAGAAGTCGTTATACAAAAAATTCACCTTATTTATTTAATGACCCTCGTACATTAAATTTGTTTTCTTATTTTCAATAATAATAAGTAAAGAAGGAAAGCCGAATATCTATGAAACGTCATTTACTTATTTTGGAAAGATAATATCAAAAATTCTTTCAAAAAATTACCTATAATCTGTTTTCACTAAATTTTATTTGTTTTCAGCTTAAAGATTGATAGAACCTTTTGAAATAAATTCGTCTGAAATTTCAGACACCTGTCAGATGGTGAGAAGTCCAACAAATACCATTTCAGTGTTTACGTAGCATCATTGTCAAATTTTTGGACAAACTAGGAAGTATTGGTCACCGTTTCAGAAAGTTTTCATCCGTCCAAAGCACTGTACACTAGACTGGCGATGATGGAATGAAAGTTGATGCGCAAAGGTTGAAACAATACAGGAAATCTAAACTGTCAAAACTGATATCTAAGTTATTCTTTCATTCGGCTGTCTAATTTCCCAGTTTGTAAATGAAATCCACCTTATTACTTACTATGTATATGTATGTTTATTTATACCCGAAAATAAATCTATATACATATTTTGAAGAAGCTAATATTGCAGGCGATTTTGTGTTCACTTATTACACATGTATTTATTATATTACGGACACCAGCTTGAAGAGATTGATAGTTTGAAATATCTATCTATCTATCTATCTATCTATCTATCTATCTATCTGCCTACCTACCCATATACCTATCTATCTATGTATCTATCTATCTATCTTAACATTTTCATACATATACACATATAGAAGACTCTCAGCCCACCGATAGATAGCAAAATGTTATCCATTTGCTCAGTTCCAAATATAGTCTCGAACTCTCCTTTGTTTTATGCTAAGTTAAGAAAAAATGTCATCAAGTTTAATCCGTTATAAGGCGGTCTACGAATTAGAGACAAGAAAATCACAATATATTGGAGGGGTTTTATTTGAGGTCGGAAAATGTGACACCGAAATCCGAAGACGCATTCGAATATCGAAATATGCCTTCCAAAAGCTAAGCAAAATATTATGAAAGGTGGCAATGTTGTTAGGAAAAAGTATTCGACTGTTATATATTACCTGTACTCATATATGGCAAAGCATACAGGAAATTCTCCACACAGATTCAGAAGAAACAGAAAGATGCTGAGAATACCATAGATTTATCATGGAATTTTCGAGAAAATGAGAGAGAAAAGAATACATATTTATAATTAGAAAGAGACAATTGAAATTATTAAGGCACATAATGATAAAAGAGGGCTTGGGACATTTGATATTGACAGGTTTCACATGATAGGCGTATCTAATTGAATGGCAGAATAGGTATAAGGGCAGAGAGCCCAAAGGCATAACTTAGTAAAAGCTACAATCGACAGAAAATTCTGGAGAGACATGATCATCCATATCCCGAAAGAAGTCGGCAAATATAATATGAAAAAAAATTATAAGATCAATTTAGTCATCATAAGTACGAGTGTCATTCAATAAATAAGGTGAATGTTTCGGTATAAGGACTTCTAATACAGATAAAAAGCTTACTTTTTTATTTTTGTTTTTTGTTTTATTCTTTTTCATATAGATTTAATTTATTTTGCAGATTCAAAAAAATCTTTGAGAGTTGTGGCGATTTACTAAGATGGCCGACCAAGAAGCATGCTTTAGGATTGAACATCGGTCAGTTATCAAGTTTTTGGTTGCTGAAGGGTGCAAACCAGTTGAAATTAATAGGAGAATGTCTACTATGTATGGTGACACATGTTTCAACAAAGACAAAATGTCTACAAGTGGGCTAAATTGTTTAAAGCAAGTTGGAGCAGTGTTGAGGCCTACAGAAGTGACGTCTCCTGAGCTGATCGAATCAGTCAATGACCCCATTCAGTTTGACAGAAGGGTGACAGTGGATGACATTGCAAGGACTTTGAGCTTATATGTTGGGACAGCACACAATGTCAGGTGCCAGTAGATGCCAAAGATGCTTACTGAGCCCAAAGGGTGCAGACCATCAACGATCTGGGCTGGGAACTGCTCCCTCATCCCCTTACAGCCCAGACCTTGCCCCTTCAGACCTTCACCTGTTTTCTCCCTTGAAAGCATTCACGTGAGGCACGAAGTTTAAAAGTGACGATGAAGTCAAAAGTTTTGTGAGCGACATTAGTCCAAAGATTGTTACGCTGAGGGAATACGGAAGCTTGTGCACAGATGGGAAAAGTGTGTGACACTGCTGGGAGACTACGTTGAAAAATAAAACAAAAAGTAAGCTTCTATTTGTATTAGAAGTCCTTTTAGCGAAAAATTCACCTTATTTATTTAATGACCCTCGTATATAGTCAATGTGTCTTATTCCCACATAAATCTAAAAATCTTTATGACTGATGCTAGATATGAATCAAGATTTTCGGTTTTTCTTGCACAGTGGAAAATTGTGAACATCGGCTTCATTTAGCTAATCGTATTAATTTTAACTGAGCGAAATATTTCTGGAATTATTCGAGACATACATCTTTTGATCGGCCCGCAGGCTTTTTTCAACAACGATCCATTTTATTTCCTAAAAATATTCCCCCTTTTATCCTTTCAATTTCTAATCATAATGCAGATAATGATAAAGAAATTATGGACTAAATAGACTGTTAAATGCTGCAATTTAGATTCAAGTAAATATTCGATCCACAATATTTCTTTTATTTCCCATCTCTTCCTTGTGTCCCCATTTATTTATTTCTATTTCTTTTATTTATATTGTTGCACCTACTTAATATTTTTTGTTTTTACCAAAAATACGTTTCTAGCAATAGAATCTATTACTCAGACTATTGCTATATCATGACTTTTTCTTGAACGCTTTTTTATTTATATACATAATATATCATTTATTTGCTTTGCCAATTTACTGCCTCGTCTCCAATGCGGTTTCATTTTTGCATTTATAGATGTTTCCGTTTTTTCTGTTCGTGTTTTTTTTACCTCATTCACTCTTGTCACCATGTAATCGCAATGTTCTCAAGTGTTGCTGAAAATTATTAATGTTTTTGGATAATTTTTTTCGTTTTATTCTAATGTATTATATTTCTTATCATTTTCCCTCCATGACTGCTATTTTGTATTTCATGCCACGCCAAAACCTGTACTGTTCTACAATCTGACAACTGTTTGCTCTGATTGTTTATTGTACGAATCACGTTTCCGATGTCTTTGTTTTTTTCCCCTTCGTGATTTGCTTCCATTTTGATCAATAAAATGTTGCAATAATAAGAGAAAAAGGAATAAACGCAAGAGAAAGATGACGACACATAGGTCGGCGTAATACATTTCTTCAAATAAAACACTAAATATTTATTTTATATGCAAAAAAAAACTAATATAAAAAATGCACTTACTGACATGGCTCAATGATAGTGAGTAGAACTTTTCTTGGAGTTGGTTGCTTTTATATTTAGAGTTACGGAATATTATGACAGCAAGAATTTGCTATAAAATATATTGATTTACCATCGTCAGAAAAGAGCCATTTGTATTTCGTGGTGACCCAAACACTATAACAATGTTACGTTAAAAAATCAACCTAGAAATCTAACGTTATAAACTTCGACGTCATTTAACATAGAATATTATTTGAAAAATTCCGGACCAACATGAAACTAACTTTTCTTAAACTGCATATATACAATTGTAAATATACAATAAACGTTTTTGTGTATGTGTGTGTGTATGCGTGTGGGTGTTCATGAATATGTGTGAAAAAATTTTGAAACAATCAAATGATAGCAACTATTGCCAACTTACCGCAAAATCTTGCCTGAAAAGAAGTCGTCTAATTGGTCAACTTTTATTCTTCAAAACAATCACTAGACTAATTTCATAGAAAAACCAAAGGACTGTATCAAATCCGTCATTCACAGAGAATTAATCTTCAATTTTCCTCCGAATTCTTACACTGCGAAAAGAACTTCAAATTGTCTATTGTGCATATCAGATATTTGATGATCGGAACGAAAATGAGAGATACAGTAATTTGCGTCCCGTTTCTTGCCACGTTTCGCCTTTCTGGGAAGGCCTTCTTTTATCACAGTGTTTGATATTTAATAGAATAAGTGATGAAAACTTAAACGAAAAGAAAAATAATCTAAATTAAATCGGCTGGATTGTACAACTAAAACACATAAAAATATATCTTTAAATTTAAAATTCGTAATGTCGCCTCTTCGTACGCTCTTGTAATCGCGTCAACGTATATATAAACTTTGTCCGATTAAGTAATAAAGGAGGAAGCCCGTCAGACGAAAACTTTTCATCTTTTTTCACACACACACAGACGCATATATATATATATATATATATACATATATATATATATATATATATATATATATATATATATATATATATATATATATATATATATATATATAATTTGTGTATATATATATATATATATATATATATATATATATATATTAGGATATATGCATTAAAATCCGACATAATGATAGGATTTTCTTTCAGATTCATGAGAAATGAAACATGAACCAGAAGAATAAATTCTGTTATTTTTGTGTTGTTTGTCTTTCCTTGATCAAATAATCGCATTTCTATATCATAACCCTGTTTGGTCTATGTGCGATTTGGTTAATAAGATGTGTAAGTGTGCGGGTTTGTTGATCTGGTGATCATTTTTCTTTCTTTCACGAGGTAGTGTATGTCTTCTGTTCGGGTAACTTTTTTAGTGAGAGTTAAATAATTTAGCCTACACCGGCTGTGATTTTAGTTGTTCTGCTCTTAATTTCTTGAAGTATGGATTTTATATTATTAACTAACATTCATATTATATCATATACATTTATCAAAATCTGGTACCTTGAAATTAAACTTTAGTCACTCATAAAAATCGAAATTGGAAACCTGCACTAGACAGTAACTTAACTTGAATCTAATAAACTAATCAAGATTTGTCCAAGTTTTAAAACTTCTTAATTGCAGAAAGAGAAACGTCGTGATGACCGTAATAATTACAATTTTAGTTTTTAAAATAATAATATAGCTGCAAAAGAAAATGTCCCAAAATATTTCTTGAATGGGTTGACGTTTGTTTGATAATCAAAGATGTTCATGTAATGAAATCTTTTTTTTTATTTTCAGCTAAATCTTAACAGTAGAGACAGAATCTAATTTCCGCTAATCATGTGAAGACTTAATTTTTGAAAACATTTACTGTATTATTTCATATTAGATTCCATTCATTTCAGCTCTGTTACTTCTTCAGTTTTCCTTATTGTTTTAAGACATAAATTCAAAAGTATAAAAAATGGAAACTAAATATGAATTGAAATAACTGATAGAGAATTGTATGCATGGCGTAAACATATTCATGTATAAATGCCGGTAATACCATAACTCGAATATCAAGACGACTGACCCTATATCTCTCACTGTATCTCTCCAAAAGGTCTCCTTTAAAGCAACAGGAAAACATAATAACTTCGATATACAGTATGCTCGTAAGAAAAACAAATATAATACACGCCTGTAAAAGCAAAAAGAAACGTCAAAACATTGCATGACCATATCAGAGAAAACAAAACATACGACCATTACCTATGAAAACGGCCAAAAACTACTGACCGAATTCGGGAATGAAGAACCCCTCAGAAACTTATAATCCATTTGTAATAGTATGATCGAAATCTTAGTAAATGTTTGATAGAAAAGTCGATCATTGTGAATAGTTTCTACAAATCTATGCCGAAAAAGGAAAGCTGTGTTTTCCCATAATATAAAGAAAATAAGAAATTAGCAAGAGTAACTTATCAGCTATTTTACTGAAAAACAGACACATATATATTTATATTCATATATAGAAGTAGATAGTTTGGCCTATCACCCAGTTTACATACCTCTCTGTTCTTTTGAACATGAGTATAAGTTTATCCATTGTTTCCCCGTTTTAGGTTTCCGCATTCTAAAGTGTTTTCATTCTATCTCACTCCCAGTAGCTGATTGCGTCTTAGTGGAATTATTGCCTTACTTGAAATGTACCGATTAAAAGAAAGCAGACAAGCAGACATGAAGCTATCAGAATGATAACAGGAATAGATTTGAAAAGTTTCAAATATGTAAACATTCATAAATAAAAGCATATATATAGAGAGAGTTTGAAACTGACCGATTATCGAAAAGCGGTATATGTCTGTGTGAATGTTTCCAAAGAAAACAAGAAAACTATATAGAGATGAAGTAGACTAAATTTGCAAGTGACTGCAAAAGTTTTCAAAGAACGCAGCGGAAATGCTTTCTTTCCAATTTTGACCATCCACCGTCCAATTACACTCGGCTCCTTTCCACATCGATTTCTTTCAGAAACTCAAACTTTTATTCATACTGGCAATTTCATCTGAAACTT
This sequence comes from Acanthosepion esculentum, assembly GCA_964036315.1. NCBI lineage: Eukaryota > Metazoa > Mollusca > Cephalopoda > Sepiida > Sepiidae > Acanthosepion > Acanthosepion esculentum. Next base: position 120,291,052 of record OZ038490.1, on the reverse strand, counting down.
AAGATATTTTGCCTTCTATCGACGAATCAGAGACACGGGGAAAAGTCCTTAATGACCATAACATAATGTGGTAGAACCATTAATGGAAAAAGAAAAAAAATAGGCCAAGTTGTAACTTCAGTCTTTCAGTAAATATTTTGCTTTCCTCGGAGGAAAGGAATGGAAATCAAGAATATTGACAAGTTACGAAGTAGAAGCGAAAATGGGAAAAATGTTCTATTACTACTACTACTACTACTACTATTACTACAACTACTACTGATGATGAGGAAAATACTACTGCTAATACTACTAATAATACTTATAATAATAATAATAATAATAATAATAATAATAATAATAATAATAATAATAATCAGAAAAAGAAGAAAAATCTATAAAAAGACGAGAAAAAACATAAATTTGAAGAAATAAGAAAAAAAATTAATTAGAAAAAGTACAAAAATAAGAAAAATCGAGTAGGAAAAAGAGAGAATATTGAAATCGAACAAAGTGAAAAATTAAATGAAATAAAAAAAACAAGTATGACAACAAAACGGGAAAGAAAGAAAGAAAGAAAGAAAGAAAGAAAGAAAGAAAGAAAGAAAAAATGAATGAAAGAAATCTAAAGAAGTAAAATATAAGAAAAAAGTACAATATCTAAATACACGATGAAAAAGAAGAAAAAAAGGACTGGGATAAGAAAGGGAAGAAAAGGGAGATAATTTAATGAAGTTAAGTTTAGTATTTAAAAATAAAATGAGAAATGAAAATGAAGAGAGAAAAAGCGGAAAAAAGAACGTACGGAATGAAAAGGAAAGGAAATCGAAGAAAAAGCAAAGAAAATATGGAAATGTTATTGAAAAACAATGGCAGAGATGTTCAAGATCCACGCAGAAAAGTTGGGTTGAATTTTGTTCAACCTGAGTATCCGGTAAGTTAGGGATAGAATAGCGAAAATGTTTGTGATGTGTTACGAAACGTCGAAGCTGTTGTGACTGGAGTATTTAAGGTAGTGACCGTCTGACCTTCCAATTGCAAGCGATGCTCTGTAACGAAAACCGGATCTTCAAACAGTGGAGTCATTTTCTACGTTTATTGATTTTGTTTGGTCATCACTTTGATTCTTTATGTACGCGTTTACGTTCACTACACACTTAAGTGTTGTCATTGTAGGTGTCGGAAAGATTTGGGCCTGCTTGTTTCATTGCTATTTCTCTAGTACGATTTTTCGTGTCTCTTGCTTTTACATTCCATATTTTAAAATGATTTTTCTTTCTTTCATTGGCATTTCATAGATGAAATGTTCACTCTTCCATCGGCGTTCTTATCACTTCTCTTATTACTCTACCGTCATCTTATTTTTCGTGGTCTTCTATTTTTCTTTGCCGGTGATATCTTTCTTTCCATTCATAATGCATTTATTCAGTTATTTTGTCTTCCTCGCCATATTTCTTGATTTTTCCTTATCCCAATCTCTTACGAATATCACACATTTAAAGGAAAGAAATAAAACACCAAGAGTAAAATGGAAAATAATAAATAGAAAATCTTGTAGAACCTGGGAATGATTCAGGCCATTTATGCCTACATGAAACATTATGAAGTTTCTAAAAAACAAAGATTTATTAAATCATAGAAAGGAAATAACGGTTTTTTACTGACAACAGAAGATAGACGCCTTAAACAATTAGGAATTTATAAATGGATAGAAAATCTTTTCACAATACCATATATAAATAATTACATAATACCATATAAAATCTATTAGCAAATTAAATAAATTTCAGAGAGGTATAAAAAAAATAGAATCAAAATGCAATTCAATCATATCTCAGAACCAGTTTCAGAAACCATCAACGAAAATCAAATAAATTAAAGTCCAAAAGACTATAACTAGAACATCAGTCAGTAGGATTTAACAAATAATAATTAAAAACAACAGAGCCTGGGAAAAAAGGACATTGAAGCCAGACAAAAATCCCCCAACGAAACCTTACATGACTCCAAAAAGTTGACATATTATAAACATTCATACTTTCATCAAAATAGAGACCTCTTTATAAGGAAAGATAAAAAATAACAGATTACACATACATTTCCAACCTATAAATGATTAAAGCATTTCTTCAGTTAGTTATTCTAAACATCGCTTGAGAATGAAACAGTACTCTAATTTCAATTTTAATATTGAAATTAAATTTAGGACTTGAGTCAAATTTCGAAACATTTTAATTACTGTGTCACGATGGAATCATATTTAAAAAAATAATTAAATATATATATATATATATATATATGTGTGTGTGTGTGTGTGTGTGTGTGTGTGTTTGTATATATATATATATATATATATATATATATATATATATATATATATATATATATATATATATATATAAATCCTCAGAATTAATCGGTAGAAAAAGAAATTATGTATAAATACAAAAAAAAACATTCAGAAATCTAAGTAGTTTTAGCCTACGTGTTTCGTCCACTAAACAAAAACGAGCTGGCTTCTACTCAAAATTTTATATAGTCGGGTAACAAGCGATCTCGCGTATCGTGCGACCCCCATATTATCATGTATAAAAATGATCTTATCATGCATCTCGTGTATCATCGAGTTTCTCTTTTAACGGATCAAATTACAATACATTGACATATTTCCTATCTCTATATCCCATCTTCTAGTTAAGTTAAAAAGTAAACGTGAATGATAAAAGTATCGCTAGTAACACCGCGTACAACCTTAAACAACCGAACGAGAAACCGCTATATATAAAACGTAAACAATTATTTGCTATGTTTGTATTTTATAATACTATACTAATATATGAATATTACATGCATTGTAATTGCATAAACTTAAGTACATCTTCAGTTGTATCAAAATCAGGCTTATTTTACATACAGCTGTACTTTTTGACTACAGTAAATTGATATAGTTTGGTCAACAGCATAGCCTGGGCCAGAATTGCATACGCTAATTTCATATCTCATGTACAATCTTCAAAATTAGGTCTTCAAAAGTCACGTGATGTGCAAGTATCCACGGTATATAAGAATAATTAGATAGGCAGAGAGACAGACCGATATGCAGATAGATAGATAGATAGATAGAGAGAGAGATAGATAGATAGATAGATTAAAATGAATATATTTTCGATCTCTGATTTTGGGAGTTTGATGTTTAAATGTCTTGGACGGAAACGGTAAATAATTATAATATCTGTTGCCATGATTAGACAATATGATTCAACTGAAAGAATGGTCCCAAGTTCAATAGGCAACATTACTGTGACTATGAATATAAATGTTTGGCCTTATCGTTGAATCTGTAATATATTTGATGTTGGTGAATTTCGCTTGCGCCACACGAAAATATCCTACGAATAAGACTGGACTCTAATTAAATTTTCGATTTCAAAATTTAGTCTGGGTTGATTAAAAAATGCCACAATGCATTCGTTTTTTACGTTGAAAGCCTAATATTTCCTTTTCAAAGCAAACAGAGACAATATTATGTTTTCTTCTAAAAATACAAAAACAATATAGACATAATTATTTATCGAATGAAGATTAAAGCATTAGTGTCTGAGTTTACATGAACGATTTCTTAAACAATAATTTAAAATAGGTATTAACTAAAAAATATAACATTGGTAAGTATGTCAAAAATGATACTTGAAATATGAAATCTTGGATATTGTTTTGGTAATGACAAAACCTATTGTTGTGACCAGGTAAATAGTTACGAAATAACAAAACACGTGTTACAGATATATCATGTATTAAACAGTAACTACAACGGAAGAGTATTACACGACTAGTGAGTGTGTGTCACAGACCCAGCGTTCAATCTATTCGACTGTTATATTTACCAGCCTCCCCACGAGGTAGGATGTAGCACAAGGCCGAGTTTAAGACACGTTCACGCACAGCAGCCTTGGAAACGAAGGAGTTGTGTGCCGGAGAATTGTCCCGTTGAATCAAGCCCCCTTTTTCCAATTATCCTCGGAGTTTGGTCTTCATGGACTTCCTAACTGTTTCAGAAAGTAGGCAATCTCCATTAATGGTGTCGCCAGCTTGACGATAGCCGACAAACACAATGGCTTTTGCATCCAAAAATACTAAGGACATCACCTTTCTCGCAAAGGAAAGGAAATTTGACTTATTTCGAGTTGATGGGAAGTGTTTTTCCACTGCATATATTGTCCCTTTGTCTCTATTTCAAAGTGACGAATCCAACATTCAACCTGGGTTAGTAAACGTTCGAGGAAACCCGATAGATTTGCCTCAATTTCATATATTTCGTGGTGTGATCAGCCTGTTGTGCCTTGGATCAGATGTGGTACCACCCGAACAAAAAACGTTCGTTTTGCCAAGTTCGCTGTGCAAAATATTCTCAACTCACTGAGTATGCTAATGGCTATTTGAGTTATAGTTAATCACTTGCCATCCATCACCATGTTGTGTACATGATCAATATTTTCCATGGTGGTGACATTTGCCTGAGGTCCAGACATTGCGTCATCTTCAAGACTCTCCTTCATCTCCTAAGTTCAATTCATTTGAACTTTTGATAAAGTCAGAATGTCATTCCTAAATGTAGCAACCATGTGCGCGTGAATGTCCTGGGGGGGGGTAAATTTTCTTTCTGCAGGTACTTGTAAACCCAACGATGCCAAATCCTGTCTAATTTCAAAAGAAATGCCTTCCACTAGTAACTTTTTAAATCTCTGATATTTCAGTTGTCAGTTTATTTGGAAAGAAACAACGCAATTATTAATAAGAGTTGAAATTATTTCATTCATAATTTCACAGCTTTGGCATCAATCTTTCAATGAAGTTTTCAGCTCACCCTCGTAATCTTAAGGAAAAGGACATAAAGGTCTGCGTATCATTATTAAACACAAGGAAGCAATAATTTAATAAGTTTTGTTAACACTTTTCACCTCAAATATCGTACAAAACTTTCATCTTGAAGCCAATTTTCTAAATTCACTCCCTTTCAGCTCCCTCCGCTAATATCAGACGCGACTTATTATGCGCAGTTTTACGTGTACTCATGTCCATGGACCTCATATTTGTTTCCAAGGTTATATATTTGTAAAATATGCCATGTGTAGTCTTCGGATATCATTCACGGTCACCTCAGGTCATCAAAGAACGAATCCATTAGTTGCCAAACGAAACCGTTTCTAGGAATATAATGATATATTGTGTTTGCCCAAAAGGATGAAGTGTTTTGACGTACAAAATCTTAGGATTCTAATGTCAACTTCAACCTCGTGGTTTTAGAGATCATATGAAGTAATAAAATACATTGTGGCTTTTGCAGCCAAATAATTACAAACGTGGAAGCGCATTTTATTATTTTCTGTAGATTAAGTCTTCATCTACAACATTTCTTTATCGTATTTTTTTAAAAATTTTAACACTTTTCAAAAATATCACAATGCCTTGCCACGTGTGCCAAAAGAGTGCTTCCCACAGTGAATTCTTCAACTTACCAATACAACTTTCACTGAAAATGATATTCAGCAGACAGAGAAATTCTACTGCACCCATCACGTCTTCAGATTATCAGCATTTTTGTTTGCTTTGAAGCAGTCCCCGAGTCATTTCCTTTAAAAACGACATGGATTTGGAAACGTTGCACGTGGAATTATTAAAATCACCACAGGTGTTTTCTACAGTCAAGGAATTGACGAGCTGTTTAAACGTTGGCAAGCTGTCATGAAAAATAAAGGAGAGTATACTCAAACTGTTTTACGACCATGTCGTGAGGTTGTTATGGCCTCCCACCAAATTACTTTATTTATACAGAGAGTCAGACATAAGGGACCTAGAAGACTTAACAAGTTTTATTATCGTTGTAACCTAGAAAGGGTGACTAAATAAGGAATAACCAAAACGGAGATTGAAATAGAAATCTATATAATATCAATAAAATACAATACTCGCCAGCGGCGTGAAGTAGGTAAACCACTGCTAGTGGTGGATAGCTTATTACTCCATTTGCAATAGTTCTTCAACGTATTCACGAGAATTGGGACATACACATTAGTGTTAATAAGTACGGTATATAACAGTTATCAACTTCAAATCATAAGGATATTTTTTGTTGATGACAAGCTCCGAAGGGACACTTAAAAAGTCTAAGTTAATGGAATTATTTAACGGTAGCTACAATAAAGGACCAATTGCTAAATGTACAAAGACAGAATGAATATTTGTCAGGAACAATGATAACACTTGGTGATAGCTTTTCTATGGTAGGAATGTTCATCTCTCTTTTTCACTTCCGATCTCTCTATTCTCCATCTCATATTTTCCACAGAAACAAATTAATTATCATGATTAAGTCACCGATTATGGAGTCAAGTTATTTTAATTTAAAAGTCATATTAACTGACGGCACCCTACTTCAATACACCAGCACTCTTTTCAGTATTCTTGCAGCTTTCGTTAATAACGCGCTGGCAATTGCTCTGACACTAAGCCTGATTTCTTTAAACTTTTTCATAGGCAAAAACTGGGCCGATCCCGGTGCACCGATAATTATGGGTATGACTATCATATTAATCTTTCTCAATTTTCTCTCGTTGCTAGCAAGATGAATCATTTACATCGACCAGATTTGGACTCCTGAACGGTGAAAAGATGAATAATTTCAGTATCAAAGATTCAGAAGACTATCTTTTCCGTTGTTGGGACAGATTCTAATGTTGTCCAGAAAATATAGTAGCTTGCATAGTTCCCAAGTGATTAACTTCCCCACTCATTCATGCTCATTTTTTAGTCTTTTAAGGTAATTTTTTTATACTTGACTGATATTTTTTAAAAATCAAATGCAATTACATACTGTCTTTTTTGCCCTTCTCTTCTGTTTCATATCACTACACAGTCGAACCTCTTAGATGATTGTTTTACGATGCTAGTAAGGATCATTTAGTTTCGATTCCGACTTTTCCTGTCTTCTGAAGTGCCTGACGTTGTCATATTATTTATGAGGTTTCGTTATTGTGCTTCGTATGTTTGTTTTTCCTCTTTTAATTCTATAATGCGGCTCTTGACTGTGTCATATAATTATCGCCTCTTTTTCTCTAATGTAATCTTCGAATCCCTTGATTACGGACTCGTTGCTATCGTTGATACTAAGCAATCATCTTCATCTCTTTTTAATTTCAATTAGAAATTGCCTTACGACCTCCCTTTTTGATATTACTTGTAAATATTATCATCTGGCGATTAGATTCACTTCTCATTTATTCATGGAGTTAGCTAATATTTCCTCTTCCAATTCCTCAATCTCGAACGTTGTCATGCATTCGAAAATACAAGTACGAAAAACATTTCCCGAAACATTGTGTAGTTATTACATTGTATATTCCTGTGTAACACAAAATACAAACTGAACAACTATATACTTATCGAATACTAGTCTAATATTTATCTGATGAGTTTGTTATCTAATGTTTCTTGTTTTTCTGAGGTATTCATTGGGAATTATTCTTTTTATGAATATCTGGTTGATGTTGTTGTTGGCGTTGTCGAGGCGATTAGCTTTGCTTATTCTGTATTGTGTGTATTGTAAAGTCCCATAAAATTGTTACAGGCCCTAAGTCTGTAACCGTGTCTGAGTGATGTTCATACCAGTTTCATTTCCGTGAAAGTTGCATATTTTCCAATGCAGATATTGGCCCATTTATCAAATCGAGTTATATATTGAGCTTTTGCTAACAATATGCAACCTCATACAAAATTGCCAATTGAGTCTGGATATTTATCAGAGAATTTTGCATTTGGGGTTAACACAATTTTAAAAATGCGTGCTAGGTAATTTCTAGTAAGTAAGCACTTGTCCTGTGTAGCAAGAATAAAACATTGGGATTAAGCTTTTAACCCTTCAGTACATTTCCACTAACCCTAACACTAACCCTAACCCTAATACTACCCACTCTAAATTCACTTTTCAATTTGTTGGTTCCTTTATTACTGAATAAAGTCTCTTAATGTTTTCATGTACTTAATTACATCACCCAATTTTCTGTAGTTCCCAGGCATCTTTGATGATCAATTGCCGTGCTTTTAAAAAACAGTTCTAGCTGAACTAATATTCTGCATGCTTCGGATCTGGGCACAAACAGACGATCATTTATTATTATTATTATTATTATTATTATTATTATTATTATTATTATTATTATTATTAGACATAATACTTGTCGTTTCCTTTTCTCACGAGACCCAGAGAACCGATTACTATTGGCACCGTCTCGATCTTCACTCTCCACATCCTGTTAATCTCGATCTCCAGGTCCTTGTATTTGAACAATTTTTCGGTAGTTTTTGTGGAGGTGTTTCTCCCAGATGGTACTGCTATGTCAGTAAGCATACACGTCCTGATTTTATGATAATATCAGGTCTGCTGGAATTTATTTCCCTGTCAGTCTGAATTGGCATGTCGAAGATGATAGTTATATCGTTATTTAGGGTAACTCGGGTTTCTGCTCATACGATCTCTCAGTTATTTCGATTGTGTGCTTGTTGGATTTCTGCCATTTTTCAAGTGTAGCTTTCTTGTTATATTTGTGCATAACTTCATTTAATGCTAGTTCCGGACATCCTGGGATAATATGTTAGACAGTTTCATTATATTTTCCGCAGATCCTGCATTTCGGATCAGTTCTATCCTTGATTATGTGACAGTGATAACATCTGGTTGCGAAGCTTCCATCCTGATCTGTAATAATTAGGCCTTCTGTCTCAGATGTCAATCCGGTGCGCCTCAGTCACTCATCTGTTTTCTGTTGGTCCACATTTGCTTCCTTTCTTCTTCCTAAGTATTTGCCATGTGACGCCTTGGCCTCCCAGATGTTCTTTTTTTTTCTAATTTCATTTCGCCAAGTTCTTTTGCTTTTTGTCTTACGTAGATGCTATTTACTTTGAATTTGTTGGTAGGATTTCAGGATTTTCATGAAGAGTGAAGCTTCTTTTTCATGGATTTGTTTTTCAATCTTGGTAATAGACGGTCATTGGTTTTTGCGAGGTATGCTTCCAATGTGATTGTGGCAACGTTTAGAGTTAGCTCAAATTGGATTGGGACTTCGACCTCCTAAATGTATTTTACTTACAGCCTATCCACAACTGATTTCGGGTGGTGCATCCTAATTTGGGTTAGGCTAAGGTGTTAAATACCTTCATTTTACGGGCCCCTTAAGTTCTCTTTCTAGTATCAGATACACTCTCCTATAATATTCTTTTCGGATCTTTTTCTTCATAATTTAAAGATGCATTCCATCCCCTTCATTAATTCCTAAGTATTTTTATGTATAATCTTGGTCAAGTTCCTTAATCTTGTTGATATCAAGGTCTAAATCTATAGTTTTCCTTATTTTACCGCCTTTAAAGTTGGCTTTGGCACATTTGTTGATTCCGAACTATATCCTTATTATTATTATTATTATTATTATTATTATTATTATTATTATTATTATTATTATTATTGTTGTTGTTGTTGTTGTTGTAGCTGTTGTTTTTTATTCTGTTGTCACTGTGTTTTCGCATCAGAATGAAATACTCACTTTCAAATGATTGCATGTATACTCAGTATTCAAAAGGAATTTATTAATAATGTCCACTGTGCCGATTTGATTGCTAGTCATCTGTCTATATCTCTGAGATGAGGTATTATGTAAATTATTTATATTATTCGGATTATTGTCCTCATCTTTGCCGCAATATTTATTACAACGTTTCAGTTGTTGTAAGTTCCGGCCTTCTTCAGGTGGTTGGAATGTCGAACTGAACACATTATTTCGCTCACTGGGGTAGACGTGCCATGTTTAATGGATATCAGTTATCAGTTATCTACTGTTAATTCTCCCTCTGAAAGGAATCAGCACATATGCTAAGCCACAAAAATCTCCTGAGCCGACCAAGCATAGAAATTAATACAATATGGGAACCAGTAATAAGGAGTGCCAGAGAAAAGCGATAATAAAAACAAAGTTGCAATATGAGCTCTGGTAAAAACAGCAATGATAACAGTAAAAATTGCAATATGAGCACTGGTAAAAATGGTTGCTGAAGACATTAGGTTTATAATACCCAGACATTCATGCACAGATGTCCTCAAGGCATGGATAAAGGCGTTGGTTAGATCCATTGACAGGACCCAAAGAGTGTGAGTTCAATACCCGGTTAAGTCAGAGGGGAAAATGAACAGGAGATAACTGACATCCATTAAACATGGCACGTGGAACTATAACCCTAGTGAGCGAAATAAATTGAAGAAGGCCGGAGCGTACAACGGCCGAAAATATGGCGACAAAGATGATTACAATAGTCTGATTAATGTAAATAATGATTGCTTGTTGTTTTGATAATTCTTTCGATTATTTTCTCCATTTCCACGTCAAGAATGAGGAGCAAATCCGTGTTCGATATTTTAACAACTTTCAAAATGTCGACATGTCTTCTCTTCCACTACCGAAACCCGTATGTCTTCAGATTAGCATTTCTCTCACCACGCATTCCGCTGACACTTTGAAACTTTTTTTCTAATTTAGATAATGTAATATCTAATGTTCATTTTCTACACTACGATGTCCTCTCATTTTTTTAAATTAATTTGCATTTTCTTTTCGTTGTAAGACAATGGCATATACCGTCTAGATGATCCGAAATTCCTTATTTCATACTATCAGATATGCCCTTCTTATTTGGAGATTTTCGCTGAGCTGAATGTCAATATCCCATCGTATCTTATTCTCTTTTGTTCTTGTCACAGCATTTCATTTCTGCATGTTTGTTAATATATAATATCCTACGCTTTGTCTTTCAGGTTTATTTATACTTTTCATTTTTGTTTAAGCTTATCACCCCAAGCAAGGCTGGAAGCCACTAGAACGCAAGGAGTTACAGAAGGTTTGGAGGAAGAGCAGATAGGAGTGGTAAAGGAGAGGATGTGGAGAAAGTTAGTGGATCGATCAAGGCAAGGGGGTTACAGAAGATTTGAAGCGAGAGCAGATAGGAATGAAAGGTGAATGGATGTGGAGAAGGAAAGTGGATAGATCAAGGCAACTGGAGATGTCGATTGACGTTACACTTAAATAATTGGAGATTGTATTTGTCAGGGAAACAGGAATAAGGAAGGGAGTTCCACAGGCGAGATGTGAGAGACATGAAGCTATTGGAGTAGAAGAGACGTCTACATTTAATAGTTTCAACGGTGAAGGCGTGGGAACGGGATACTTTTCATTTCTATAATAATATTACATTAATCTATTATTTACCGTCCCATTTTTCTCACATATATGACATTTGATACTGTCTGGGTTTACCTATTTTGTATTCATTTTGGGATCATTTTCGCTTATGTTTATAATTACCGTTTATTCATAATATATCCAGGCCTGGACTTCATACTTCACAGTCTTTGTGCTTCTCTCTTATTCAACCTTCTGTCGATCCAGGCAATTACCAGGAAATTTTGATCAGAACCTTTATTTAAATCACGTGGGCACTTTGTTCCCCTTTCACCGTCCATGTCTAGAGATATCTTGTTTAGTACTGCTTAGATATTGCTTTCATTGTTTCCATTGAACAAATAAGAATAACTCCTCATCCCAAGAATCCAGACAGAAATTATTCTATATAACTTTGGAAGTATCCGTGAATGAAAGTCTGTCTGCAATATTTTCTATCCAACGTTTAAATACTACATTGATATTATATATATATATATATATATATATATATATATATATATATATATATATATATATATATATGAACATTGAAGTCAACACTCAGAGGTGACAGGCCGTTTCATTCTAGGCGCCTCACGATTGCGCCTAGCATGAAAAAGCCTGTCACCTCTGAGTGTTGACTTCAATATTCACTTATATATTTATATTTACATACGCTCTATCTCTGATTTTAAACACTTTATCCCATAAATATAGCACACCTTAAAACTATATTTCTTCATATATATATATATATATATATATATATATATAGAGAGAGAGAGAGAGAGAGAGAGAGAGAGAAAGAGAGAGATAAATAGATAGATAGATAGATAGATATTGGTTTCCAAATTTTTTCTTTTCTCATCGTTTTATCTCTGTTCATATCTGGCTGTTTTCTTTTGAAGTAGATTTCATTATATCTTCGAAGCTTATGCGAATTTTTCAAATCCATTTCTGACCATTACGACTCATTTCTCGATTTTTTGTGTCTTCTCTCTTATTCTTCTTACTTACAGTATGTTTGTGTCGTCCACACAGGCATGTACAATGGGATTTGGTTCATCGGTCAATCCTCTTTTGTTCAGTCTACAGATTCTCCTGTGTACTTCACTACTGATACACTCCAGGCGTTCCTTCCGTTTATCGAACCTCTAACTTTTAGTATGTTGCCATTACATTGTTATGAACTGTTATCTTTTTCCCCATTTCATAATGTTTTTTATGGTGTCCTCCAGCGTTACACATGTTTGTTCTTTCATTTATGCTTTTACGTTTTGTTTTTTTTTGTGTTTCTTTGTCAGACTTTACAAATCAAATATCTAGACTGCAAAAACGTCCATGAAGAATGTTGAAAGAGCATTCGTTCTCTTTTCTCTCATAGTTGTGCAGTCTTATTCCTTGCATATGTTTCAACTAAGATTTCTCCTTAGTAGGTAAGTCCAGACTTTATATTATCGAGAGTACTAGAAACAATGGTACTCTTTCCGTCTTGATAGTTTGTAATCATTTAATGTTCATTTAGAACTTTCTAAAACATTCAGTATTGATTTTACATAGTAGAATACGAAACTAAATAAAAGAAACTAGGAGAGATTTGCATGTTAAACTTCGCTTTCACGTCTGAATATCCAGCCTCCTTTAGAAATAAACCTTCGACATTTTTATTTGGTCGAAGGTTACATCAGTAATTTTTGTTCGACTTCTTTTCAGAAGATTTCCGCCCCGTTTGGAAATATCGATTAGAATGTCTGTGTTTAGGAATTTACTCTTAAAGGCTTGAACATTTTCATTCTGATTATACAACATATTGATTGCCTTCACTATTTAATTCGTTTTTAATATTTTCCCTATTTTCTTTTGATTTAGTTCCAAATTCTTGCCTCTTTAATTTAAAATTTGCGATATTTTAAATAGGAAGGAAACGCTTAAGTTTTAAGTTGTTCTTATGTTTTGAGTTTACCGAATTCTGATGTGGACGCAGACGATTTCAACTTCACTTTGTAGTCTAAATTTGCTATATTTAACGTGTAATATTAATTCTTAATAATAAGAATATGAAAAAATGGCGACAAAAATACGTATGAAGCAATCTCGAAGAGACGCACGAATAAACCGTCCTGTGAAATAACATTTAATGAAAAAAATTATCTAAGTGACAAATAAAGGTGATATACATGCATAAGAACAAAAGGAAATGAAACAAATTCTGTTATATTTCTGAGGTGAGGTATAATGTACACTATTTGCATTATTCGGACTATAGTCCTCATCTTTGTCCCCATGTTTATCACAATGTTCTGGCCGTTGTACGCTCCAGCCTTCTTCAGCTGGTTCGAACGTCGAACTGAACCCTTTATTTCGCTCACTACGTTAGACTGTTCTAGATCAACGTGCCTTTATCCACGGTGCCATGTGTCCTCAAGGACACATGGCACAGTGGATAAAGGCGTTTGTTAGATCCAGTTACAGGATCCAAAGAGTGTGACTTCAATACCTGGTTAAGCAGTGGAGTTCTTTCAGAGGGGAATTAACAGGTGATAACTGACATCCATTAGACATGGCACGTGGAACTAGAACAGTCTACCCCAGTGAGCGAAATAATGGGTTGAGTTCGACATTCCAACCACCTGGAGAAGGCCGGAGCGTATAAGGACCGAACGTTATGATAAACATGGCGACAAAGATGAGGACAATAATCGGAATAATGTAAATATTGAACCAAATTCTGTTACAAATTAAATGACAAGGAAATGGAAGAAACATACCAAAATGTCGAGATGAAGGTGCAAAACCGTAATATTCCAAACAATGAAACGAAATTATTTACACCATTTACATTCGGGCTAGTGACCTCATCTTTGTTGTATTTTTGTGGAACCGGGCACCAGTACTATAAATAAAAAGTAGATGAGATATCCGTAGATACGGGCAGTGGGACCTGAAGAGTCTAGCTCCACAAATTAAATAAAGTGTTTAGTTCGGAATACCTTATAGGTGAAACAGACCGATATACACTTGAGGAAGGCCGGAGAGTACTACGGTCGAAACGTTGTGATAAGATCAACAAAGATGAGGACAATTGTCCTAATATAAATTGTATAACTATGATAACTTCTAACACCAGAAATTCAGATAGAACTTTAGGAAATTTTGCAAATGACCAAAATGGAAAACAATGAGCTACAGATGCAGATAATTCGCTGAGTGGAATATGAACAAGAAGAAAAGGAAAAAGAGAATGAAGTTTCAAAGTAGTAATGAAAGGGAATAAAGAATTTCGCGATATAGTATAATCTATCATTTCGATCAATGGATACAACTTAAGAAAAAAGACCATTGAAAATATGACAAGCCGAAAGCAAATCGACATAATGAGATCAACAAATATTTATTTAAGAGTTTCAGTCGGCTATACAAGTAATTACTTGAGCACTTCCAAAACTACTTAAATATAGATATATTAGGATAAATGACAAGAGGTAGAAAAAATCCTAATCTAAAAAGACGTGACCCCAAACAGTTACAAACCGATCAAATGATGTCGAGCAACATAATTTAGATAATACCACAAAAATATTTGAATCTATGGAAAGTAACGGAATCTTTCCAGAAAGAATATCGGAGAAGAATTTAAATGATCTACTCTATAATGAAAATATGGTCAATTAATAAGAAAAATGAAGAGGCAATATTCCACTATGACGAAATAATGACAAAATGCCACACAATATGGCCGCTTCTACTTGATAATCGATTGATTCGTTTCCTAAGATTTATCAACTATTTCCAGATTACTTAAAACCATAAAATATATAGAGAAATTTTTCGAATATATTTAAGAGATAAATATAATTTGTAATGATACAAGTCTTACTAATTAACTCATAGCGAGGGAAGAAGCAGAAGTGGCTTACTAATTTTCCAAACGGTGTTTTCGCGTAAGTGAATCTAACGAACACAACAAGAACTGGAATTCGGCTCTGAGATTAACAATTCCGAGTTGTTACTCATTCCAACAGCTGCAGATCTAAACTTACAGCTCCTGGTATTCCCAAGGGATCATCCACTAGCTATCATTTTTCACAGCTATGATGTTTTGGAATATTATCTTAAAACTTCTGACGATTGTGTTTCTACGTCTAAAAAGAGAAGTCATTAAGCACATTGTCAACATGAAATAAATAAAATCATTTGCCAAAAGGAGAAATCCATTTAAAAACTTACCAGCAAAGCTGAATGCTTCAGAATTGATTTTGGAAGGGAATTTATAATAGACAAATGCACAAAGTTTATAATGGTAAAAGGTAAATACCATGGAAAAACAGAATCGACACAAGAGATTTCCAAATCATAACATTATAACAGATACATTCTATAAAAATCATAGAAAACACGAATTTGCAGCAAAACATTAGAAGAAAAGGGAAAATGAGAAATGACGATAAGAAAAATACTTGATACCGAAATAATAGCAGAAATCCGATTAAAGGAATAAATATTTGGACAGATTTAATACTGATTTACATAGAAAAGCTTAGCTGACTTAATGAGGATTTCGAAAAAAGAAAGTGATGAACTACGAATGCCATCATTATCGAAGACTGTGTTCAAATGTCGAAAATGGAACTATATATATATATATATATATATATATATATATATATATATATATATACATACATCGATTCAAATAATATTGGATAATAAATACTGGAAAGAATGTGACATGAAATAAATCGAGGCGATAGAAAAGTGTAAATCAACAAGGGAATAAAAATAGGGAAAGTAAGCTGTATAAATTAAGGGAGTGGTAAAAAAGACAGCGAGAAAATAGGAATATGGCTGTGCATAGAACAAGGGAAGAAAGAAAAAGAATTCCTCTCACTGTGACACTAGTTCATCATGACAAATACGTTAAAAATTAACTGAACAAAAACAGAAAAATCTAGATGAGGCCACTGCATAGAACAAGACGGAAAGGAATACCACATGATCAATGAATTTAGGAAAATAACACAAAAGAAAACGTGATCAACTTAATACAAAATTGATATAAATTAAATGAGACGATCATATTTCGGGCTGGAAAAATAGTCGCAGCAGATAGTATTTAATTCCACCTTCTATGCTCTATCATTACAAGAGTCAGACAAGAACAAAAGTGGGCTACTGCTGCCATATCTTGACTGGAACGGCCCAATACTAACTTTCCAGCTTTGATAGATTGTAAAAGCGTTTATTCTCTCCTTGTAGATGATAAATTATTATCCATCTTACAACACCTTTTCTCACAGACGAAATATCGACAAATCCTCTCGCTACTCTATCAAAACTAGCATAGAATAGGTTTCGACGGGCTATATTTACTAGTTACACAGGTTCAGACGTTTACAGTTATTTCCCGTCATGTCATGTAGATAAGGGAGAACCATTTCCATTTAATTCCTATTCAATTAGCAAGAAGGAAGTTCCATTTGAACCTCTACATTCGAAGAGCCGCTGCTTCGTACAAGGCTCTCCTGAGAAGATACCTACACGTCGACTACAATTTTAATAAAAGCAAACGTAATCTATCCAATATACCCGTAAAGTTCAACTTTTATAAAACAGTACGATTATGCATCCCTCTAGCTTGAGTTACTCTTGGGGCTTGTAGAGGATGAACAATAATATAAAACAGTTTTTATTGATTAAAGAAATACATACTTTTATATATCGTATTTTGAAATAAGAGATATAAATATTTGATGCCGTTGAAATCATGTGATTAACCTAGATTTGAAAATCATCACCAGACGAAAAATAAACAAATAAATGTTAGTAAGTTGAAAACAATTATCACCGGGCATCGGAACGAAACAGGCTTCAGTAATTGGATACAATCAGCGGGTGGCCGTACTTTATCATATTATGATAATGGTGTAAGCTTCAATTCGCTGATTCTTATCGGTTTTATACAAATGGAAATATATGAAAGAAAGCAGATTTATTTTTCAAAAGCAGATATAGATACCTTTTCATTAGCGTATCAGTGACAAGTTATCAAATATAAGAAGGGGAGAGATTACATTTAAAATAAAATAATTTTTGCATTTAGTTCGCAATTTTTGCCATGTGACACCTGGTGTAAATATAAAAATACATGAATAATAACAATAATAATAATAATAATAATAATAATAATAATAATAATAATAATAATAACAACAATAACAATAATAATAATAATAATAATAATAATAATAATAATAATAATAATAATAATAAACCTAAAAGAATAAAAGACAAGTAGAAAAAAAAACAAATAAAATTAAATAAAGTCAAAGAGATTTAAATTGAAATTAAAGAAATAAAAAATGTAATTTAAAATGGTACAAAACTTAAAGATTACTTACATGTTGATAGGCATGCACAGAATATGGGCACCCACTGAATATAAAATACGGCATGACAGATTGGGCCAATATCTAAACTGGAATATTTGCAACTTCTGCAGAAAGGAAACTGAAAGAAATATATATGAACACCACCTAGGCCCGGTATATTGAAGTAATGGTAATCTTTTACACAGCAACAAAAGCAACAACGACCAAATCTGACTATAATATCTGGCGCGAAAAACACCCCTCAAACGACTAACAATCGATGCCTACAAATTAGCCAATAACAGGCGTGACATCATCAGGAAAAAAGAATACCTGACCCGATGGCATCCGAGAAAACATAAAAATAGATTAAACGTTAATATTGAGAGGCTAAATGCCAGCAAATCAGAGGAGACCCTTGCAGGGGAATAAATAGAAACCAGCTGTAATAATCCCTCTGGGGTACACAAGCAAATCGAGGAAGATAATGACGAATATGAGAAAGAAACTGAGATGTCCAAAAACATTCGATATAAATGGGAGAATGTAATGGAAATATCATTCGGTAACGTCGTCAATTCCAAAATTAAGAAAAAAAACGTGAAGTGAAGGAAATCATCAACCTTGATAACAAAGAAATTAGAAAAGTAACGGATGAAATGGAAAGACCGATGAACCTGACAAAAATTAATTATCTTATATACGCATCTTCGGCAACGATCGCAGAAACAATAGGTGAAAAATTAAAAATACAATGTAAACGAAAAAGAAAAATGCCAGTCTGGAAAGAAAAAATAGAAACTGAAATAAATAAATAAACTATGGAAACAATATTCACATCGAGGTAAAGTAAACAAGGGCTCAAAAATTAAAGCAAATAAAAGGAAACAAATTAAACGAAGCCTAGAATAACAGATATAACTGACGTCCCAAAAGTTAAAGAGAAGCTGACATTAATTTCAAACGAAGTTACAGAGTATCAGGCGTTATGAAGAAAGAAACAGATTCTTCTGAAAAAACAAGATCTTCAAAGAAGATGCCAAGAAACTATACCGAGAACTGGGAAAAAATAAAATAGAGATAAATGACTCAGGAAGTCGAGGAGTTCTGGTTTAAGATATGGGAAAACTGCAAAATGTACAATGAAAGAGTTTCATGGATCAAGTAACAACAGGAACAACAGACGCATACAGAATGCCAGAAATGGACGGAATTCACTATTACTAAACAAACACCTGCCATCTGAAAAACCAACAAACTGGAAAGCACCAGGTATAGACCGAAGATAAAATTATTGGATAAAAGACCTATCTAGCACTAACGAAGACATCGCACGGGCATAAAATGGTATAAATATCAAAGAAGAAAAATGCTAACGTGTTGTGTAACATATCTACTCCGCAAAACAGAAGAGACAAAGAAGAACTATAGACCCATCACCTGCCTACCAACAATGTACAAGATCCTCCCTTTTATCATAACCGAGAGGACATGCAACTTTCTTGAGAAAAACAGTTTTATTCCCAACAGAACAGAAGGGATGTAAAAGAGGAATATACAGGAGCAAGAACCAACTAATGACCAACAGAACAATATTGGAAAAGGCTAAAACAAAGAAAAGAAACTTATCAACGGCATGGACCAACTACAGAAAGACATTCGACAGTGTTCCACACACATAGATCAGCCAAATGGGGTCAATAAAATGAAGGCTATCATTACCTTAATTATAGTAGTAACATAAAGCTTCAACATTATTATGCTGAATAACATTGAAAGATTGGAGACGAAGATCAGAAAGTGCTTATGCAAGTGAAGATGCCCCAACCAAAATTAGATGTTGATAGGAGGTACGTTCAAATAGCTTCAGGAGGCCGAGGTCTGATCAAACTCTAAATACTACAACAATCGGATTGGAAGCCTACCTCACAAAAAAAAACAATGACTACAAACAGCAAAACACCAAATCAACTCCATCAACACAGAAGTTTCATTCTTCAAGAAACAACTTCATATACCTGAAATCCGACAAACAGAAAATGAAGCGAATACCATCTCCGCAAAACTGGTAAAAATAGAAGGCTAAACTACTTGGTCGAATTAAATGACAAACAGGGAGGACAAGGCGTTGCATTGTAAATAGCTAAAAATAACAAAAGAAGCATGTGTGGACCAACAGAAACCATATCAGTGGCTAAGGAGCACGGGGCTGAATGATGAGACATAAGGCCTAATTATTGCAGTTCGGGATGAAAGAGTCGTAAGCAGATCCTACGACTGTTAAATAATTAAGGATGGAAATAAAGCGAAATGCAGGATCTGCGGAAAATATGATGATACTGTCGATCATATTATCTCAGGATGTCAGGAATTGGCAGAAATAAATATACCCATGGCTATATAAAGGTAGCGACTGGGATATAAATGAAAATGAATATATCCACAAATATAACAATGTAGTACACTGGATAATATGCAAGAAGCAGAAAATCAAATCCACTGAGAGATGGTATGAGCACAAACCAGACAGTTACTCAAAATAACGATGTAAATATCCTATGAGACATTCCAATTCAAACTGGCATGGAAATAAATGTCAACAGACCTAAAATTATCATAAAAGACAAGAAATTACGGCAGTGTATGCTTATTGACATAGAAATACCATCTAAGAAAAAATGATCCCAAAACTGTGCAAATACAAGGACCTGGAGATCGCGATTAATAGGATCTGTGGGATGAAGACTGAAACAGTACCAACAGTCAGAAAGAAAAGGAAAAGGAGACTTTTACTAACAGTGTCTAATTTGTTTAACTAACAATTTACCATTGCCCTACCTGAAACATCCTACGTAGCACAAAAAGTGCTATCAATTAAATGTGAATTCTCCTATAGTGCCTAAGAGCCATAGTTTGGACCCAGCTCTAAATGAAACGTACTTACCCTTTTCTCGAATCAAAGAACATTCGTCCACTGGAACAGAAGGGTTGGAGAAGACGTCATTATAGTAGCAAACATCAACAACTCTTAAGAAACAAAATAATCCTGGAAAATTGCAGCAGACGATGTAAAATTCTTAGCGCAGAATGGATAGATTACAGGAAAGCCTTTGATAGGGTACCATACTCTTGAATGTTTAGGACTTTAGAAAAAGTACAGTGTCTCCCTCGTGATAGCAATTTTTTAAAACACAGCATGGGAATGTTGAAAACCACATTATACCTAAATCATACCAGAGGCACTGCCATCTACAACCACCTGAATATCCGATGATGGATCTTTCTAGAAAACTCCCTGTCATCCCTTCTTTTTTATCGATCCTTAATCACACTTCGGAACGAACTAAACAATAATAGCTATGGTCACAAACTAAAAAAGAACGTACTCAATCACTTACTCATTATGGATGATCTTAAACCCTTTGCCAAAGACGACAATGAGTTGAAGATTCTCCTCAATACTGTCACGTGTTTCAGTGATGACATAGGTATGGATCACGAATAAGATAAATGTGCAAAAGTAACATTTAAGGGAGAATTACTGAAACACACTCAATAGATTTAGATTTGGACCCAAAGATTATGAAACTGGTAAAAGAAAGCTAAAGTACCCAGGAATTAGCGAAGGAGATCGAATAAAGTATAGACAAATGAAAGAGAAGATGAGAAACAAATACTAAAAGCGTATGCGTCTGGTACTGTACACCGAAATGAATTCAAAAAACGGAATAGCAGCCATAAACCTCTATGCTGTTCCTGTATTGCAATACAATTTCAGCATTACGGACCATAGAGGGCATTAATTGGCGGCAAAACTAGAAAGCTTCTCACCATCTACCGCATTAATTATTACAAAGATGATTTTAATCGTTTTTTATTTGTCCATAACCGAAGCAAACCGAGGATTATTTCTACTAAAACAGTCTTAAAAAACTACAACAACTGACCTTCGAAGATACCTGGAAACTACAGAAAACTGGATGATGATATGTGTCAAAGAACATGAAAGTAGTAAGCGACTTTATTCAGTAATAACGGAAACCAACATGTTCAAAATGGGTGTAAAAATACAAGTAAAGCAGAAAACAAATATATAGAATATAAAACAAATGAAACCAACCAGATACTTAAACGATGGCAAGATAAACCGCTTCACGATTAATACTCTGCCCGTGTCAAACAAGCTGATGTTAGCAAACCCCGTACCCATCAGTGGCTATGTAGTGCAGGGTTAAAAAATGAAACCGACGATTTTATCCTTGCTGCACAGGACCAATACTTATTAACTAGAAATTATCAAAAACACGTACTGAAAAAAATATGTTAGCCCAAAATGCAGATTATGTGATAATTATCCAGAAACAACTGATTATCTTGTATTAGGTTGCACGGTATTGGTACCCACTGGATATAAAACCCGACATGACAGATTGGGCCAATATCTGCATTGGAACATTGGCAAAATTTATCGAAAAGTTAACAGACAGAAATTGGTATGAGCACCACCTTGACCTGGTTACGGAGGTAGGACTTGTAAGGACAATACACAGGCAGAACAATCAAAGCTAATCGCCCAGGCATCGTGATTAGAAACCGCGAAGCAAAACGTGTTTCCTTAAATGCCATGGGATTCCTTGCAGACTTCAATGAATCTTTGAAAATATTCAAAATACTATTCAAATACGAGGACCTTGAAATCGAAATAACAAACATATGGCACATGAGAACATCAACAATTCAAGTTGTAGTTGGAGCCCTGGGATTTATTGGAAAAGATTCCAACAGACTCATTGAAGGGATTCCTGGTAGTCCATGCTTTAAAGGAATGCAAAAGCAAAAAATTGTTCTCAGGTGTACAGCTCACACCTTATGAAGGACTTTATCCATGTAAAATATGTGTGTGTGTCCCTTTTTTGCTCAGTGGAAAATGTCATCATGCCATTTCTAACTTTAGGTCTCCGGTCGGGACGCGGAAAGTAATGAGTACACACCTGAAATCAAAGGACATAATCATACTAAACAAAACAGAAACGAAGAACCAACTGTTGCAGTAAAAATTATAAAAACAAGGCCATGGCTAGAATAAATGAAACAACGTTGACAAGACAAAACTCTGCTGAATGCGATAATAAAACTGATGTTGATATAGTTAACATTCATCAATGAAAGGCTTTATTTATTGCAGCCCCACACGAGAGTCTTTTCACTAGGACCTTTCAGACGAATATCGTACATAATAGTGTGGATCCAAAATGCAGGTTCTGTGACAAATATGAGGAAACCATAAACCATCTAATCTCAAGATGTTCTCTACTTGCGCCAAATGAATACAGAAATCGTCATGATAATTTAAGGCAATACTGCCACACACTATCGTGACGATTTCTATACAAACTTCAAACACTTTCTGGACA
This sequence comes from Acanthosepion esculentum, assembly GCA_964036315.1. Classification (NCBI taxonomy): domain Eukaryota; kingdom Metazoa; phylum Mollusca; class Cephalopoda; order Sepiida; family Sepiidae; genus Acanthosepion; species Acanthosepion esculentum. Next base: position 120,268,030 of record OZ038490.1, on the reverse strand, counting down.
AGATGTAAACACTTTGGAAAAGATGTTAACTTGTATGAAAATTATCAATCACTGGTGCCAGGAATAGAAGACATCGCAATTCTATGGGATTGCACCATATTTACAAACAGGAAAACTGTGGCAAATAGGCCGGACATAATTCTCAAAAACCGGAAAGAAAAAAGCTTACCTACTAACTGATATGGCTTGCCCAACAGACTGTAACATCACAACCAAGGAATTTGTAAAACTATCGAAGTATAAATTCCTGGAAAACGAAATAGAAAAATTTGGTAATTGCGAACAAGAATAGTGCTAGTTAGAGAAAGAGTGCTTTGAATGGTAAAAAACGGAATGCAACAATACATTGAACAAATCACTAGAAATCCCAGCTTAAGAGAAATGTATTGATAACTACAGCCCCCCACACACACACACTAAGAAGAACTTTGTCCATGTAACTCTAGTGATGTGATGGGAGATAGAAAAACAAATCATGAAATGTAGCCATAACTCCACTACCTTCTCGCAGAATTAGTAAGTAGGTTAACCATAGCAAAATCGAAGTATAATGACATTAATAATAATTATAATGATAAAAACTATTGTTATTAAAGATCACGAACAAAAAACATGCTTCCTTATTGATATGGCAGTCCCTGCAGACTTTAATGTATCTTTGAAGATATTCGAAAAGCTGTCAAAATACAAGGACCTTGAAATAGAAATCTCAAAAATGTGGCACATGGGAACATCAACAATCCCTGTTATAGTTGGAGCCCTTGGACTGGTTGGGAAAGATTCCAGTAGTCTGATTGAAGGGGTGCCTGGAAGTCCATGCCTCAAAGAGATACAAAAAATTAGTCTGACAAGTACAGCCCACACTTTACGAAGGGCTTTATCTATGTAATTATTTTTTTCTTTCTTTGCAGGGGAAAGTGTCATGACGCCATTTCTAACCTTAGGTCCCTGGGCGGGACCCGGAAAGTAATGTGTAAACGCCAGATATCAAAGAATATGATGATAATAATAATAATAATAATAATAATAATAATAATAATAATAATAATAATAATAATAATAATAATAATAATAATAATACTCCTTATATCAAAAAACAAAATAAAACAGAGACTAATTGTGTACATAATAAACATATTTATAAATCGTTTTTTATTTGTATAAATTAGTTTAAAAAGCAATTTCAGAAGCCGTTGGTGATTATAGTCCTGGGTATGACGATAAACTACATGTGGCAGTAAGGCATCATATTAAGAGAATAGTGATTTTGCTACTTGATGTTTTTCTCTGGTCCAAACATTTCCGGGGTGGTAGCACCTCTTGGGGTTCCAGCTATGATTAAATAGTGAACCCCCAAACAAAGAATAACACAATAAAATTATAAAAATGCATTTTTATAGTAAAAATAATAGCAATAAAATTAAAAGTAAAAAAATTACCAACAATGCATATTTATAGGAATATTATCACGATACTTCAAAACTATCAAGAAATGTACATTTCGGCATTAAATGACCCATAAGCTGTTAATATGCCATTAAACAACCAAATCACTCAATTTTACATCGGGGATTGTACTACATGACCGAGGATTCGAACGTACTGGTCTGGTTCGCGTCTAACTTTTTGCTGTCTTCCAAAAATTATAAATAAGATCCACTCGGAATATATCAGCAATATAAACCACAGGTTGAATTTTTAGGATGTACAAATGTTCCTCAGCATGTTTATAGATAATAGATTTGATAGCTTAGCAGACGGATAAAGTTGTACATGAGATACTATACACACATACATACATATCTGTCTGTCTGTCTATCTATCTATCTATCTATCGATATATATATATATATATATATATATATATATATATATATATATATATATATATATAGATAGATAGATAGATAGATAGATAGATCTATCGAGATATATATATATATATATATAGATAGATAGATAGATAGATAGATAGATAGATAGATAGATAGATAGATAGATAGATAGACAGATAGATAGTTAGATAGATAGATATATAGATTGATAGAAAGAAAGATTGAATGAGAATTTACGATAAAGGCTTTTTCATAGATTCGTACTTGTTTAATATATTGTGGTATCTTTCTAAGAAAGATGTATTACTTTGTCGCGAGCATCGTTCATTCAGCTGCCATTACGAAATATGCCAAGTGTAAAATAGAATCGCCTGAGAAAAAAAAAACATTGAAAGAAAATCATCACAGACGTAAGTATAAAAAATGAAGAAAATAGAATTAAATTAATAAACACATATTTGTAAATATGAAATAGAGTCTAATGCTGAAATTGGATGTAGAAGAAAAAACCAAAAGTAAATAAAACGAAGTCTAATACAAACAGTTAAAAAAAGATGAGAAAATGGCAGACAGCCCACAATATTTAAAATGCTAAAGACGTCAGTCTGATCAATAAAAAAATTATTGAATCTACAATAAAAAGTAAATAACACGCTATCTCATTGACATATATATATATATATATATATATATATATATATATATATATATATATAGTCAAAAATAATTTAAGGGAGAGAGACGCACACACACACACAATATATATATATATATATATATATATATATATATATATATATATATATATATATATATATATATATATATATATATGTATAAATGTATTTCTGACACAAAAGCGACATCAGATTATTCAGAAAAAAAATTCCCCCAAAAAAACGTAATCGTATGTAATTGAACTAAAAATGCATAAATGAAAGCTAAGACTTTTAATGTATCTTTCTTTTCCTATGTCGTTTTTTTTTAAATAGTTGTGGGCGAATATTTTGTATTCTTCATGTTTTGTCTGAAAACGTCAAAGAATTTACTTACAATGAAGATGCCTCTATCAACATATACATCTTTGCTAATATAGTTTCGCTTCCTTCTCTTTCACTCAGTCACGGTTCTACATACTTCTCTATTGAAGGTTTTATTTTTGTTGTTTTTTTTTATTCAACCTTTTCTTATCCAAATACTTGTATGAATCTGTAGACTGATAACGAAATAATTTTTACCAAACAGACATTTATTTTTTCAACATAATCTCTTTTTACCTCATGAATGTTAATTTATTTGTTATATCATGAAGCGGTTTTTAAATGCATTATCACTTCAGTATATGGGAAATCATAGATCTCCACGTCATCACTTTTATAATATATGTCAATTTCTATGGTCGTTCAGAGGGACATTGTATAGTGGTTTCAATTGAACTGCAGTACGATTTTTAATACTAAATAGTTCACCTCTATACTTAATATCATCCAAGTCTACTTTGCATAGATGGGAATAGTGTAAACAATCGTTTATGACTTATTTATATTATCTACACACGAAATATTTTTCTCACCTCTGTTGTCATTACATTATTTGTTTGTTGGTAAGGGAATGATCACCTTAGTCCTTTGTTTGCATGGGAAAGATCTGTGATCTAAACAATCAGAGTCGAATACTCAGAAGAAGCATAAGCTTAAGAAAAAATGTCTCCATTAATTGTGGCAAAGAATATTAAGATGCAATAATTCACCTACTAAAAGTAGTGCAGGAGGAACTTCAAGAAACCGTAACGTAAAACTATGAAATCAGGTATGGATGATCATGTATGGAGAAAATAATTTATTCATAATACTTGTCAGATTAAGTAAAAATACTGAACAGGGATTATACCTAGAGATACAGATGTCCGAAAGAATCAGTGCATATGCTAAGTTATGAGGTGATTAAGGTGAAATAATAAAGAAGGAAAAGGTCAAATCATCGGTAACTCGAGTAAAAATGAGAAGCCACGGAGAGATCAGTCAATCGTAACATGTAGCATCCGCGGTGAAAATCATCAGCAAGCAAGATCTATCCTCACAATTCTGAATACATTCACAGGATTGAAGCTGAATAATTAGAAGATCTACGATATGGATAATTACTACATGGGAATCATGAAGTTGAGCCATAATAATTTCGATTCCGGTAACTGGGCCGGGCAGAGAAGAATCTGGTCGAGCAATAACTAAGAAATAGACGAGATATCATGGAATCTGTGGGATCAGGTTGAGATCATAGACAGGGAACACCATTGGAAAATTCGTAAACTTAAGGAAGCAGCACATATGCTAGGCCACAAAAATCTCCTGAGTCGGCCAAGCATAGAAATAAATACAATATGGGAACCAGTAATAAGGAGTGCCAGAGAACAGCAATGATAACAAAAAGTTGCAATATGAGATCTGGTAAAAACTCGCAATGATAACAGCAAAAATTGCAATATGAGTACTGGTAAAAAATGGTTGCTGAAAAATTAGGTTTATAATACTCAGAAATTCATACCCAAATGTCCTCAAGGACACATGGTACAGTGGATAAAGGCGTTGGTTAGATCCAGTGACAGACACAAAGAGTGTGAGTTCAATACCCGGTTCAGGCAGTGGAGAACTTTCAGAGGTAAAATTACCAGGAGATAACTGATAACTGATAACTGACATCCATCAAACATGGCTCGTGGAACTAGAACAGTCTACCCTAGTGATCGAAATAAAGGGTTCGGTTCGAAATTCCAACCACCTGAAGAAGGCCGGAGCGTACAACGGCCGAAACGTTGTGACAAATATGGCGACAAAGATGAGGACAATAGTCCGACTAATGTAAATACTGTATATCATGGAATATATTCATCAAAACGAGGACAATATAAACTCGTAAATTAAATAAAGATTTCATAAACAAATCTTCTAGAACTCCGAAGACATTCCTTCTGGCAGGAAATGCTTTATTCCGCACAAAATGTAACAAACATGTCTGCATAACTATTATTTATCCGTGGCAAGCTAATACATATGCTTCTATATTCACATTTATAGTCAATGAGTATTTATATGCTCGAATTACATTTATTGCATTTATGCATGAGGAGACGCGGTTGTGTAATGGATATCGAGCCGAGTTCGAATTCCAGTCGAATCCATTACATTCATTTCCGTGCTAATACCCTTGGGAAAGGTGTGAATCCTCTACTTCTCCCTCCAGCTATGGGTAAATAACAGCGCAGACTGGGTTCTATAGCCTTGGGTGGCAACTGGTCTAGGAGAAGGACAACTCTGAATTCAAACCCGGAATGGAGCCCCGAAGGCGGATGGACGGCACTTTGTGCTATTTTCCAGCAACTCCTGTAGCCGCGTTGGTACCAAACTGTATTGATTTATCCTCCCCATTGGACTCTGCTAGCAAGACCGGGAGAGGGAACTAGACGTTTGGGCAGCCCTAGTTCTCCATATATCTCGCCTAAGCTTGTAGCACACCGCGCTACTCCATCGTGTCTCGAGACGTACTGATGCCGACGACGACGGATATTCATGCAATCACAATAACTTTTCTTTGTGCATGAGTGTATTTTTCCTGTGTTTGTCTCTCTATTCCTGTGTAGAGATTCTATATCTGTGGAGTCAACTATATTTAATGTCCTATTTCAGTTACCTTTTAGCTGCGTAGGAATTCTAGTTACTTACTAAGTTCGCTAAGTCTCACACCTGAACAAATTAGGATGTTGACTAAAGAAAGAATAAATTCATTGAATATATATTTCAAGTGGACGAGGCATCAGGTCCAGAAATTCGGTGCTTTTTCGCTAATTTCGAACGGCTAAATCTGTTATCAATGCAGAATGTATAACGATCGGAATAATTGAAACATTTTGTTTTCCCATTCAACAAAGAACGAGAGAAGTGTCCAAAGAGAAAACACGAATCCTTGTTTGTCAGCGGATATTTCAAATGATAATTTTCAGAAATATTTAATAATAGGTTTCTGATTTTTCTATAAAGATACTCTGGATTGCTAAAACAACGTTCAGTTTGTTAAGTAAAAAAGAAATATATTTTTATATTTCAGATATTAATTATATTGGAAGGTGTACTTACGATTCTTTCCGATATCTTTTACTATATTAGCGCCATTTAATTTCATTTCCATCCCTACAGCCATTGTATCTCTTAGTGGCCCTTTAAACTTTGTAATTTATAAACATGTCATTAATTTTAAATAATGCTTCTTGAAATATATTACCGAAATATTCTTCTTAATTTAATTCACTTTAGCAATTGATAGATACCAGATTCTACAAGCATCTCTTAATGAGTTTATTCTTCAAATTTTTCCCTATTCCGCTGTCGTTATACCAACACCCTCCTACTTCTTAATATTTAATTTAAAAAGAAAACTCGAAAATGATAAGAAAAAGAAAAATTGAATATAATTTCCCGTAAAATTGAATTTTTCTCCCAGTGAAAGAATGTCGTTTTGCCTAGGCCTCTATTTTTTTTAAAAATAAAGATGTATAAGCATTAAAGAAATCGCCTTTCTGATATTGTAGATGCAGTGTTTAAATGGCGTCTGTCAAAAGAGACAGGTGGTGAATATGTCACAGTAAAGAAGCTCTGCAAAAAAGTGTCTTTAGGATATTGACAAGCGAACAACAGAATTTACAGCGTTTTTGCATTTAAATTGAATAACGTCATTTACATTGTGTGTTGTTTGGATAATATTTCAATCTGTGTCACTATTTCTCCGGATATTAGCGCCGAGGTATGAGTGTCTCCCTCCTTATCCCCCTTTTTTCTGGATGAATTTGTATCCATGTTCTATGTTTCTCACTTTCTATTTACCGATAGACTTAAACGTAGCCTGCTTATAATAATGAAAAAGGATAAGGCCATTTTCTAAAAATGATGTTGATTCTCAAACTTGAATATTATACATAAACAGATCTATTAATACAAGATAATGAGTATACACCTCATAGGTACTATAAAAAAAGACATGACTATTCCAGGTGCTTTCATCATCTTAATTACATATTCAATACAGCATCCAATGGCTGAGGAACTCTTAATCAGGAATTCTTTAGGTCTCTTTTCCCAAGGCATACTAAAGTGTCACTATTGTTGGACTTGAGTGTTTCATTGGTGTAATGCTCAAAATGCTTCGCTTGTCTAGGCAGGCTGATAGAGAGATGTGGGGATCAAACAAAAATACAAAATAGAATAGAAACGCAAAGTAGGATAGAAATACAAAATGTAATAGGAATTCAAATTTAAATAAAAACACAAAATAAAATAAGCATAAAATCTTTTTTCAGCGAACTCCAATATGTGACCTCTCACAGATACAGCGTTTCAAAATTCTGGGAACGCTCTTAGAAGGAGACGCGTACGTACGAACACAGAGACACAGACATTTTTCTCTCCATACAAACTATGTAACTGTTCATGCCTTTGTGTAACTTGTTATTAATATATATTTGTTTACCCATGTATATCGGTCTTGTTTATTTTCTTAGTCTTCTTTGGACCTAATTGAAGTCCAACATTCCCTGTAGCTGGACCGGCTAGCAGGAAATTTTAACCTGGTGATATCTCTTCGCATCTTCACCCGCACGGTCAGCTACAGAGATAAACATCCGCTGGTAAGAAATCAGTTATGATAACTTTATAGAATTTCTGTAACTTCTTATCTATTGGGCATGAAGCAGCATCCAATGTTCAGAAATGGATAGGCTCTGGCTAGTTGACTATCTCATGGTGGAATATAGTATTTCATGTTCTTGTATTACGCAGTAGAATCCAATGCTGCTAGAAGTATGGAGAAATATGGTGATCAAAGGGAAGCGAGGTCTATAACCTGGACGAGAGCATAGGTCCTCACAGTGATACATATTTCTTTTAATTTTTTTTTCCAGAGAGTTTCGCCCCGTAAAAAATCCGGGGTCAACTCGTGGTAGAGTAAGTGGCTGGTTATGTGGTCAGGTGGGGAATATAAAGTGTAAGGCCAGAGACATGAACACGTTAAGATTGTAGAGATCGAGGAAACATCCTCTTGAGTGTCGGTACCACTGAACAGTGGTTCAGGAGAAGAAGCTGTTCGTGTGGAACTTACTTCTCATCGATGGAATATGCAGGTGGTTTGCAGGGCGTGTTCTCACCTGAAGATTAGAACTAGCGGAACCAAGGAATATAGTTCGTCTGAGCTACATCCCCCACCCCGTGAAAGAGAAAGTTTGGTGGGTGGAAAAGTATTTTTCTCCTACAATGTCTCTGAGCTGGTTAAATATGTGATGCGTGCTAGTGTTAGTCGACTACGGTTGTTTTCCGAAGCGTGCAGATTCAGTTGTCCATCTAGGTCACTTTGGCTCTCTCCAGGCTAATGCGCCTAGGTCTTATTCTGTTTCTTCTTGAAAGTCAAAGCGGTTTCTTCAAAATTAAAAATATTTTTGTAGTATTAAATAGCACAAAACTTATGTTCTTTTGGGGTACTTTTATTATCCCCAGTAGGGGTTTTTCTGGCAACTTTTTACTGACGCGGAGGGCGAAGTGGATTAGAGTAAATCTCCAAACCGAGAATTTTCAGACCTGTGTGATCTCTAAGAAGAAAGTTCTCACGGAAGGATATTGGAGGCAGGAACTTCTTTCTTATAATAGAATATAATTCCTTGTCTCGAACTGCTTATTAGGCAAACGGAAGGCAAAACTAAATCGTTTTTCTTACGGAAATTGTGACCGTCAACATAATCAAATATAACAAAATTTTAGAAATATATTATATTTCCATAATCTGTATGGCTACTTTTAGTTCGTAATTGTTTCTCAGATCTTTAATCTTAAATAGTTCACCTATTTTAAACACACACACACACACACTATAACACGTGAAGTTACCCATCATATAAATCGGTTGCTTCGGAGGTTCAAAAAGCATCCACTGTGAAAGATTTAGCGAACAGTGGTCTCTTTTATAAAGTACCTATCATCTCGTTGAATCTTCCCAGCCTCCTGTCTTTCATATACACCGTGTTAACGCGTCATGGCGTCATAGTGTGTGAAGTAACGCCTAGTGCACTTTTAGCTAAAACGCATGGACATTGTTAGGTCGTTTCAAATTATGGTCATGCGGATGGTAATAAAGATTAAATTTCCTCTTTATATTG
>OZ038490.1:120141503-120256503 GCA_964036315.1 Acanthosepion esculentum | reverse complement strand
TGTTAACCTGCTTGATATCTAAACTCAAAATTAGGGTTTCCCTTACAAATTGATCGTTGAAATAGAAAATCAATTTTGGGTTGTTTGATCATTTTTTAGAATATATAATGAACGTGCGTCATTACGGACGCAAAAACAATGCCCCATTTGCGTAACGAAATTTGTGATATCTCTCAAACCTACTTACATCCGCGTGTTCTCCTTTAACAGCAGAACAGCCAGTTATGTCTAGATACGGGCCTCTTTGCAATTTATCCCAATCAGTGTCTATGTCAACTGTCTCATTCTCTTCGGAAGACGTTCCCTTGATGCATTTCTTCTGGATGTTGAGTGCCTCCCTCAGTGCTGTGGTTTCTGAGGCAGAGACTTCACTCGTCATTACCCAGTGTTATTTTGTTTCCTCCCGTCTCTTCCCCTTCCCTGCCTGTTACCCCCGTTATACGTAAGAGAACATTCGGTTAAGTATTTCCCTAAAACCCAACACATATTACCCTTATTTGACAACAGAACAAAAGGATGGTGGCGACAAGGAGTAGGTAATAGAAGTATCAAAGTGCCTGTAAATTTATCGTGGTCTCTAAAAAGAAGACAAGTGGCAACAGGATTCAAGGACACAGAGAATAAGTGTGATGGTCCATGTGAAAGTTTTAAGGAAAACGAAGATTAAAAGACGCTTATAATAAGAATGAGAAAGAGATAGAGTAAATGTCTGCGATAAAGAAATAAGGCTTGGAGAATTTGACACTCACAGAATATATAGACAATGAAAATGGTGAGTAACCTACCAGATGAGTTTGTGTAAATAAATTACAGTGGAGATTTTGGTAGTTATCCTAAAAATGCAAACGTTTCTAAGATCTACAAACGCTAGGAATTTGTGAAAGGATCACCTACGTCGATGAAGAGACCCGTCTCATCAAAGAAAAAAAGCTAAATGCCATGGCGGCCTGGCAATGAAAACCGATAGGTTTCTTCATTTGTCGACTTCCTACGCCCACTGTCTGCCATCTCCGCCCATCTAACAACCTGATAATATTTCCAAGGGCTTTTAACCCCCATTTAAACAACTCTTGTCACCGCTTCGCTCTTATCAACGACACAAACATTATAACCGCCTTGGCAATCCGCTTTCTGCCATTCTGACCATCCTTCTCATTCATTCTGACGCTTTCATAGTATACCGCCCACCAATTCTAAACGTTTGTCTTTACAGCCATTCTATTCATTGCCTTATCTCCTATGTACTAGTAAAATAAATCTTGTAAATATATGAGCTCTTCAAAGTATGTGTGCATGTTATTAAAAATGAATGAAGATGAAAGCATGTGTAAAATAACTTAAATAAAAAATTACATCATCATTAATAATAATAAAAGCAGCAGCAGCAACTGACACAAAATGAGAAGTATTAGGATTTTAGCAAAGCAGGAAAGAAATCCTGTACAGAAAATATCAATCCATACCTAAAGAGAACATGTGAAAACACAGGCTATGTCATGTATAGCTAATGACTATCTGTCTATATTTCTGAGATGAGGTATTATGTACACTATTTACATTATTCGGACTATTGTACTCAACTTTGTCCCTTATCGCCATATTTATCACAAAGTTTTGGCCGTTGTACGCTCCGGCCTTCTTCAGGTGGTTGGAATGTCGAACTGAGCCCTTTATTTCTCTCACCGGGGTAGACTGTTCTAGTTCCACGTGCCATGTTTAATGGATGTCAGTTATCAGTTATCTACTCTTAATTCCCCTCTCACAAAATGGTTGATGGAGACATTAGGTTTATGATACCCAGAAATTCATACACAGATGTCCTGAAGGACACAATGGATAAAGACGTTAGAGTGTGAGCTCAATATCTAGAGAAGGCGGTGGAGAACTTGGAGAGGGGAATTAACAGTATCCATTAGACATGGCACGTGGAACTAGAAGAGTCTACGCTAGCGAGCAAAATAAAGGGTTCTGTTTGACATTCCAACCACCTGAAGTAGGCCGGAGCGTACAACGGCTGAAACGTTGTGATAAATATGGCAACAAAGATGAGGACAACTATCCGAATAATGTAAATAATGTAGCTAATCAGTACTAAAAAGATTTAAGTTTGTTGATTGCGCGAATAAACAAGAAATTTGTCAGGAAACTAAAACTCTTATAAAACAAGTAGGTATATAATTATTATCAATAGCAAAATAATCAGTACCCTTCCTAGGAAAACAGTTTAGTTGGAAAGAGGTTTTTCAATATTTTTGACTTAACATTTCTGGAAATGAAATGAACAAAGTTCTACTACCCAGAGACTCTGTACAGAGAGGGTGTTATGTACGAAGAAAATTAAAGTGAATATATGTTATTGATAAAGAAAACGCTTAGCTGAAATACTACACTGGAAATCCGAAGACTGGGTCAGATATTTGGTCAAATATTTGGACAATTACAAAGGAGGAATCAAACGGCAAACAAGAAATGACAGAACTTCTCGAAATGTCACATGGAAAGAAATTGAAAAAGAAATGAATGTCCAAACGCGAATTATTGTTAAACAGCTGACACCTAAAAATGCGAAACATTCAGCTATATATCCGCAGCCTAGAAAGAATGAATTAAGATAATTTCTTTTAAGCCAAAAACAGAGCTAACTACAGCAAATAACTTCTCTCGAGCGAAAGCAAAGAACTTGATGCAAACGAAATATAGAAACTGGCACATTTTATAGATTGTGTTGCAAGTAGAGGAATACAATTTGCTTTTTTGTGCTATGTCTCTTCAGGTTGTTTGCGATCATGGCTCGCCAACATTTCCTTTTCTGTGTACCTCTTAGTAAATTTTATGCTATTGCTATCACTTCTTAACCCTGTTCTGGCATTTTTATCCGTTCGGAAGTTTATCCTTAATGTTCCTCTTCCTCTCTTCAATGTGTTAAATTTTTCAAAACTTCTTTTCTCATTATGTGCCCTAAATGTTTCAAATGTCTCTTTCTGATATTATAAGTATGTATTTTATATTCTCTAACATTTCGTCCTTGCTCACATGTTCAGTACCTGATATTCCCAACATTCTTCTGTAGTACTATCATTATATTATTTCAAGTCTCTTCTTCATCTGTTAGAAGATTGTTCTACATTCACTGACATATAGAATGACTGACATAATGTAATAATTTATTCCTCTTTTCCTTGTATTTTTTATGCAGGTTTTCTGCTTCTTTGTTTCCTTATACTTTGCTTAGCATTTTATACGCATTTCGTCGTATCCCAAAATGCTTTCTCTATTAGTATATCTCAGAGAAATTTGTCGAAAGTAACCAAATAAGCTGGGCTTTGAAATCAAGATCAACTGCCCCATTCAAACAATGCAGTCAGATCTGATAGCATTTGAAAAAGAGATGCGAGAAGGGCGTGAACCAGTAGCCAATTTAAGGTAGACGAAACCTAAAGCAGGAAATGAACAGGATTTGAACGATAATTATGGAAAATGAGGAAGATAGATATTATTATTACGGTGTCGATCATAAAACTTCTTGCGGCTGAGAATGTGTAAAAAAAATGTGATTATATGTAAGGCATATTTGCCGATGAATTGAGGTTTTTCCTGCTCATGGCTAAGGTAGGTGTCTTTGTAAAGGTGCATCATAGTTAGGGTTAGGCCTAAACTAGCATAAGAGTCTCCAGGAGTGTATTTAAATAAAGATTTTTCAAAACCTGAATTTCGAATGTAATTTCCTCTTTCTAATATTCGATTTCTAAATAATCGCAGAGGAATCTTTAAACGGTAGGAATTTGGAAAATCTACTGTGTGTTGTCACACAACATACTATGTATCAACATATCGATTAGTATATAATGAATTCTTTATAATACCAATGATTATTGTAATATTAGCCGTTTCATTATAAGGAAACATTCAGCATTCATTGAACGAGGATTGAAATTTATAACACTTACTTAAAACAATTTTTTCAGAAAAATAGGTTTAGCAAATCCAGTAGTTGCTTTCACTCTTTCCAGCAATGATGGCGTCATTATTTACGTTTGACATGAAGTCGTGTAAAACGTCAACATCTTGATTATGTTATAATTTTCTCTTTGTGTCACATGTGAGTTAATAACAAAACTCGCGGCGTTTTCAGATAAATGTTTTGGTTTTGTAGTAATTTGCGGTGTTTCACGAATCTACCTCTGCATGAATATTTCTGACCGTCTTTTACTCTATATACGATCACTGCTTTCTTTCTAAATTCCAGAGCAGAGATTTTGATCTGGAAATTCTTAAGTCATATTTCATGCAATACTTGATAGGTGATGCTGTTATTTTAATTTAAGATCATTCTTATGCTAACTATGTCTACATCGATTTGGAGAATAATACTGAATTCTGAAATTACCTTTCATTTTTAAAGGCTTCGATGTTATAGTTACCATTTGCGGTTTATGTAGGAGGGAGGGAGCTAATAGGTCACCTGGTCTCGTCATTTTAATTACAAGTAATCTGTAATCAGATTCAGAATAATAGTTTTATATTGTAACATCTGTCACAAAGTATCTTAACCAAAAGCTTAAGTTACTGAAGTTATAATAAGTTTATTACGTCATCTGGATATGTGCGGCGATGTTTGATGGTATAGTCGAACATTGTGTTAAGGATGGAATAACAGTTTGAGTAACAAAATTTTAACAATGATTCACCATTGGTATCTGCCTATATTTCTGAGATGAGTTATTATGTACCCAATTTACATTATTCGGACTATTGTTCTCATCTTTGTCGCCATATTTATTACAAAGTTTCGGCCGTTGTACGCCTTCATCAGGTGGTTGGAGTATCGAACTGAAGCCTTTATTTCGCTCACTGGAGTAGACTGTTCTCGTTCCACGTACCATGATTAATGGATATCAATTATCAGTTATCTCCTGTTATTTCCCCTCTCCAAGTTCACTACTGCCTTAACCGGGTATTGAACTTACTCTCTTTGGGTCCTGTCACTGGATCTAACCAACGCCTTTATCCATCATGCCTTGAGGACATCTATCTATGAATTTCTGGGTATTAGAAAACTAATGTCTTCAGCAACCATTTTTTACCAGAGCATATTGCAATTTTTGTTGTTATTATCGCTTTTCTCTGGCACTCCTTATTCCTGGTTCCCATATTGTATTCATTTCTATGCTTGGTCGGCTGAGGAGATTATTGTAGCCTCGCATATGTGATGATTCCTTAAGTTTACGAATTTTCCAATGTTTTTTTTTGTCTCTGATCTAGGGCGGTGATCTCCCTTCTCTCTCCATATGTGGACAGCCACGCCAGATTTTTCCACTTCCCCTCGTATTACAGCTTCCTGATGTTCTTGAAGCCTTATCTTAATGGGGAGGCCTGTCTCCCCTTTTTATTTCTTTCTGCAGCTGCACGGGATAGCGGACACAGAGTCTTTAGTCATGTTTTCTTCTATGGAGTGCCTTACTCGGGAGAGATATCTGCGAAGTGTCATCCAGCTTTTTAAGGTTGTCCTGATGTTATATGGACCGCAGATCCTTTGTAATTACTCTGATAACCCCTTCACATAAGTCAGACAGATTGTTTTCTGAGTGTTGTTGTCCTCCTCTTGTAGCCGCCTATCGAAGATTTGGGGGGTTGCTGCCATGTACACTGGGTAGTTGTAGGGTACTACTTATACTGACCAACACTTTATCTAATGTCTCTGAGTTGCCACTTATGACTTTTGCTCGGTGTTGTAAGCAGCGGGTGATGCTTTTCTTTACACTGTATGGATGGTGGGAGTTGAAATTGAGGTACTGTCCAGTACACGGGACAGTACCTCAATTTCAACGTTGTAATATATGTGACGAGAAAGATGAGAACAATAGTACTAATAATATAAATATTGATTTCCCATTGATATTTGGGGATTCCGTTTCAAAGGGTGATGTTTTTCAGCATTAAGTTACCCATTAATGCACAATCATCTGTTTTTCTAATATGCAATGTTTACTATTTAGATATTCGGTCTAATGTCCTCAGCTTTCTTGCAATATTTATAACAGTGTTTCGGCCGTTGTACGCTCCGGTCTTCTTCAGGTGGTTGGAATGTCGAACCGAACTATTTATTTTGTTCACTGGGCCTTAAGGACACATGGCACAGTGGATAAAGCGTTGGTTAGATTCACTGACAGGACCCAAAGTGTGTGAGTTAAATACACGGTTAAGGCAGTGGTGAACTTGGAGAAGAGAATTAACAGGAGATAACTGGTATCTGACATCCACTAAACATGGGACGTCCAAGAACTTACGGTATTCGAAAATATAATGGTATCGGTCTTCGTGGTGGACAAGCGTACTCGCAAAATTTGTCGCTCCACGAAAGACATAGTGATCAAATCACTTTTGTCCCATGGGGATAAAACCACAAAGAGTTATAATAGGTACTGGGTTTTTCATGTGGGACGTACTGTTGCCCTCGCCTGAAGATTGCCTAGCAATGGCTAAAAGAGAACTAATTACAAAAGACCTAATTCTAAGGACAGAATATGAGGGTCAGAGAAGGAAAGTGTAGCCGTATTTGAGGTACCTCCTCAGGTAACAGGAGAGCACATGGCAGCATATTTTTTGCAGTACGGCCAGATTTTAGGGGCTCTCTCCGACAACTTGAACGGGGGATGGACTTTTGATATTCTGATAGATCAGGCGCCCTTCAAGTCTATCCCCAACTGTTTAGATTTTTACGACCGGAAAATGCCGGTCATTGTGACTGGTAGAAAACCTACTTGCTGGAGGTGTAGAGAGATTAGTCACCTCTCCTCCTCCTGCCCAGGGAAGAAGGCGACCAAAATCCCCCTCTGGCCGAGACTGTTAAATCCGCCGTGCCAGTAATGGACCTACCTGCAAATCGGACCGGTTAAGACTATACCTCGGTTGGGTCCTTACCAACATTACCCCCAAAACCGACGCCTTCCACAAATGTGGATAAGGGGAATGACGTGTAGTACGTAGGGGCAGAGGGAAGATCCGAACAGCGGGGCCTCTGTCTAAGAATGACTCCAGGGATATTGACATCTACAGTCCCATTCCCTCCACCAGCTCTGAGTGCGACGCCTCGGCGTCATATGAAAAAACGGCATCTGGCACTCAAAAACTTAATGAACCTAGTTGGCAGAAGATACTAGACTTGAAAAAACTGAAAGAATATTTGGACGCGAAGCGGGCAAAGAATCAAAAGTCGCTGGCGGCGCCTTGCCCCTCATCCTCTGCCGCGTCTTCCCCTTCATCTTCGAATAAATAATTCACTAAACCACCTCCACGCAAATCAGTATCCAAACAAGTTATGCATACAGACTGTCCATCAGAAAAGCCTTCCTCTTTCAAGACCCCATCTGGCATCACACCTTCTCACACTCCTACATGCACTCCTACTCCAACACCTTCACAATCCCTTCTAAAAAAGAGGACCAGAAGTCCTGATTTGCAAGTGACAGTACAATCGAAGAAAAATAGAGCAAACCACCTTATCTCCCAGGGGAAGACGTCTACCGCGTATCCCGAGAACAGGCAGAAAGGGTTTTTGTGCAAACCAAAAATCCTATGTCATTAAAGGTACTGTGAAATTTCCGGCACATCAAAGGTGTTGATGTGGAAGTCCCGGAAAATTTCAAGGATTCCAAAAGAGTGTTGACCGTCGTGAGAACTGGCCCGGGTACGTGGGATATTTGGGGCATGATAGAGGAGGCAAACGCGTCCCTGAAATTGGTGCCCCCTGCGGCCGTTTTACTGGATGAATCAAAAGAATGTAAAGGGAGGGTCCCCGTTTTTGTTCACCCATCCCTTAATAGGTCTCTTAATTAACATATCCTGATGATAGCGTTGAAATTGAGATGGCGTCCGGTTCAATGTGACGAGCTGTCGGTGTGCTCACCCCAGCCATGTTCTATCCTGAAGGACAACCCTAATTGATTTGATAATGTCTCTCTGGTTGGCTAGCGTGAATGCCCGAGGCCTGAGGTCGGAGTCTCAAAGCTCCTTCAGAGCTTAGGGGTGAATATATGTTGTGTGCAAGAGACCCGTTTTTCTTCTCGCGATTATGAAGGCATTCTGTCTAAGGGGTATACTCTTTATTCAGCATGTTTTGATGGACGCTCGAGGGGTGTCTCTTGGCTGGTGAGAAAGTCTTTGAAGGCTCCGTGTGCTCTTGTCTTCGCAGATCCGGCGGGCAGACTTTGCGTGCTGGATGTTACTATAAAGGATAAGGCTCTGCGTCTCATTGGGGTTTATGGGCCCACTATCGAGTCTGATCGGTCTGCTTTGTTTTGGCGGATCGAGCCGTTTATGACGACATCACGTGGGGTAGTTTTAGTGGGGGATTGGAATGCCACCCTTGACCCCGACATAGATCGTACAGGGTCAAATTCGGGTACTAACTACTGGGTCGTGAAACATTTTCGCGACTTTGTCGACAGGTTTGATCTTGTCGACAAATACTGGAATGAGCACCCTCAGGGGGTAGTTTGGACTTGGACAAACAGTGGCAGCTCGGCTGTTGGTATGCGTGCTAGATACCGCGACCAAGTTTTAGTTAGGAGAGTCGATGTCGGGCTCTTAGGGTGTACAAGTTTTCATTACATAGTTTATTCGGATCATAGGCTTGTCCGGGTTCGTGTAAACATGGATAAGCCTAAGGTTGGGATGGCTGGCTCCTGGAAATTCAACTGCTCCTTATTTGGCGGGCAGGAATTCCGGGACCAGGTGCTACTAATGTTACAAAGGGAACTGACGGGGGCTGTGGTCGGAAATGTCTGGTGGGACAATTTAAAATCTAAAATTCGAACGTTTGCTGCCGATTTTAGTTGTCGACTCAGTCTACATAGATTAGCGGCGCAAACGGCTTTAGAGCAAGGAGTTGATCGGGCAGTTATATCCCGTGATAGTGGGGAATTAGCCTTAGCTAAGGCAGAAAGGGCCTCCTTGCTTATCAAGAAGTATCAAGCTCTGGTAGTTAGGGATATGTTAAAAAGAATGTCCTCTGAGGCGACGAATATGGCCGCAGAATTACGTGCAGAGGAAAGTAGGAATGCATCACGGCGGCATATCGCGAGCGTCACATTGCCGGATAAGCGGACCGTGACTTCAAACTCGGGCATATGGGAGGCTTTTCGGGATTACTTTCATAATCTTTTTACCAGGGAGCCTATTTATCCGACTTTCCCTGCCTTGAGGAAGCTGAAGCGGCTGGGTGCAAGGGTCCCATCAAAGAGTCGGAAATCTGGTAAGAGTTGAAACCGGTTGACCTTAATAAAACTCCGGGACTAGATGGTCTTCCCTACGAAGTCTACTTGAGGCAGTCACCTGTTTTTGTTCCTTTGCTGGAACTGATTTTCAACAACTGGATGAATCAGAGGTCTATACCTCAACGCTTCACCAGGGGTGTGATCAAATTGCTGCGTAAGGACAAAAACGGTGAGGATGGGATAGGTAATTTTCGCCCTTTAACTATGTTAAACACAGAGTTAATGACATTGGCCAAGATCTTTGCCAACCGTTTGCAGCTTGTCCTGTCTAGTCTGATTGGCTCCGAACAGACTTGTGCTGTGAAGGGCAGGACTATTTAGGACAACCTTCATATTGTCCGCTTGATCTTAGAGAAAGTCGACAGTGAAGCCGCGCTGATCAATTTGGATCAGTCCAAGGAT
This sequence comes from Acanthosepion esculentum, assembly GCA_964036315.1. NCBI lineage: Eukaryota > Metazoa > Mollusca > Cephalopoda > Sepiida > Sepiidae > Acanthosepion > Acanthosepion esculentum. Next base: position 120,246,826 of record OZ038490.1, on the reverse strand, counting down.
TTTGATAGGGATGACCATCGTTTCCTGGGGGCTGTTCTTTCGGCTGCCGGTTTCGGGCCGGAATTTTGCTCCTGGATCCATCTTCTGTATGCGACTCTCGGTGCGCTGGTGGAAGTGAACGGGGTAAGATCGGAACCTTTCGTATTGTCTCGATCTATTCGTCAGGGTTGTCCGCTTTCGCCTATGCTTTACGTCCTTGCGTTGGAAACTTTCCTTCGCAAGTTAAAGGCGAATCTGGTCCTACGTGGAATTTCCCTACCTGGTGCTACCACCTCGGCCTATGCTGACGGCGTTTCGGTACTTGTGTCGAGCTGAGATTAACGAAGTCAGCAAAGAAATCAGTGGTTATGAGATGGTGACAGGGGCCAAGATCAACCGCGATAAGTCTGTTTGCTTGCGTTTGGGTGCGTGGAAGTGAATTTCTCTTGCGGACCTTTCCACTGGACAGATGGCCCGGTCAAGATACTCGGCGTCTGATTCGGTCCTGATATCCAGTTGGGAATGAATTGGTCGGACGTACAAGGGAAAGCCGAGATCACAATTGAATTTTGGTCTCGGAGGAATCTTTCCTTGAATGGGAGGGCGGAAGTATGTGTTTCAAATATCTACCTTATTCTCCTTTACCGACTCTCGGTACTTCCGCTTCCGTCTACCACACTAATTTTATTAGTAAGGCTCATGGTCTCTTTCTTGTGGAGAGGCAAATCCGCTAGGGTATGTCGGGAGATCTGTTGCTTTCATCCTTCTGAAGGCGGTCTGGGTATGCCTAGCATTGAGATTCGTCTCGATATGCTTCGCATCGGGTTCCTAGATCGTTTGTGTCGCGATTCGGATGAGGGGGGCGCCTTCTGGAAGGAAGACGCCAGTAGAAATTTCCCATCCTTTAGAAGTGTGCACTTCTGCGAGGAGGAGGCCCCCCGTTTACCCCGAGCCGAATTCTCCTTCTAGCGTGAATGTCGTCTTGCTCTGAAACACCTCTTACGAGCGTCGTCTCGTAGGGCATTTTTATCACGTGTTATTCAGGGGGTCCGTTCATGATGATCTGATTGACGAGCTCGGTCTTACGAATCAGGAGGCTCGCTCAATCTGGCCTTGGGCGCCAAGGTTGAAATATCCAATAACGATGGTGATGCATGGGGCCCTCTGGGTCGCCAAAAAGCTTTGCGCAGCGGGCTTGGAGAAATCTCCAAACTGCCGACCCTGTGATGGGGAAGTGGACCCTTGGTCACGTCTTCTTTCATTGCAAGTTGGTAGCACCGTTGTGTAAGTTTGTTGAAGGCCTCATAGTTCGCATGTTGCAGAGAAAGTTCAATGTGGCGCCGCCGTTGACGAAGGCTGAACATTATGTGTTCCACTGCTTGCTAGGAGTTATGAGAGTCGTGATATGGTCGACACGTCAGAAGGGATTCTATGGAGGTGAGAAGTTCAACTCTTCCCAACTGATCTTATACTTTAGGCATCTGCTTAAAGTCAAGATTAGGACGGAAAGGTGGCGACTCTCTTCATCAGAATTCGGCAAAAGGTGGGTAAATCTTGCGCGACTGTGTAGAGTGAAAGGGGATGACCTGGAGTGGCACTTTGATGTCGGTTAGGTACAGGATTTTGTCCTTCCTGGGTTGAACAGAGGCAACCCGTCCCGATATTAGGCTAGTTTAGGTTTTAGTATGAATCTTTAGTTTCTCGTTTCTGGTTAACTTAGCTAGGGTATGTATGTTCATTGGCCCCCTTTTATTTCTGTCCCTTTTTTTCTTTAGTTTAATTCCCCATCCTCTCCCTTGTTAGGTGATCAGTGACGTCAGTTCTCTGGTTGTTGCGGGATGACTTTCGTTTCGTGTGTGTTTTCGTATTTGTTATTGTGTCTAAATGAGTGCCTGCTTGTTTTGTTATAATGACATAATCCCGCAATTATTTCGTCCAGTTAACTGATGTTTCTACCACATTTAGAGATTCTGTTTTTTTATTACTAACCTTATTTTGTTTTGTTTCCATGTAAATAGTATTAATTCATATTGTAAATAATCATTGTTTTTTTTTAAATAGTTTGTTTTCCCCCTCCCCCCACAAATTTTGAAATGTACATAGGGGGACTAGATAGGTTTTCATAGAGAATTTGAGGTATTATGGTGGATGTAGTAAGAAAGGTAGGAGTGAATGTCCCGTTTTGGTGATAGGACTATTGTTGGTATGTTTGGGTCAGTGTTTGTGACTAGCTAAGTTTAGAATTAAGATAAAAAGACCATCCTTCCCCAATCACCTTTTTGGCCTTGTGCCACATTTTGTACATAAGTGCAAATAAATATTGATAATTCTAAGAACATTGGAATAGTGATAATTGTCGAGACAACATAGTTCACTCTAACACAATTTTGATAGTCATTACTAATTCTTCTACTTCTTTGTATTATATTTCTGTTTTAATATATCTTTGTTTTTCCATACCTGTGTTCGAGTTATTTCTTCATTGGTTCTATCCTTGGACCATCACCGTGGTACAAGGAATTTGGACCATAACAATTAAAATAACTGATAATACGTAGTCGTAACAATTACGTTAAATACAACGGTGTCAAATCCTATGAGCTGATGCGTGCAGAAAGTATCCTTGCTATACATTTCATCATTCTAAATCCTATACTCGACAGGGTTCGAAAAACACTATAAATAAAAACCGAAGATTTTAATCATAAAATTTATAATTTATAGAAATAACGATTGCTCTATATATTTAAAATCTTGATAGGTGCAGCGAGTACATGTAACAATTAATATGGAAAGAATCATATTAAACCCTGATATCTGCACTATTCGTGCTATAAACATAAACATATGAAATTGAGTAATATGCCTTTTATAAATATCACTAGGGATATTATTCGAAGCATTTGCTATCTTAAAACCTGCAGTCTTTTGAAACAAATTTATAAATTGAAAGATTGCAAATCATAAACTATACAGTCTGTCTCTATCAGGTTGGATAGCAATCAAGTCATTTTAAATCTTAAAACCAAGTGAACATCAGCGCAACCATTGCTATAAAGGGGAGCATTTCATGCCCTTCAACCTGCTATTCATCGACACCACTATTTCCCTAAAACAAATAATTTAAAATAATATAAATAAAGGTTACAGACTCATTACTACTAAGTTTGTAAGTGTATAAATTCATAAAGAATTCAGTGTATACGCATAAAAATGTTTTCAAATAAAATGTATATAATCTTAAATGTCTATAGCACGATAGCTATAAAGAGAAGCAATTTACATCTTAAAAGAAGAAGCAGTGTGTACTAAATAAATCACATCATTTGACCATGTTAAATGTATAGTTTATAGATATTTTTATGCTAAAATCGGCATTGTTCTATGAAGCGGATCATTACAAATTTAGTGTCAAGTTTGCAACAGGCGTCAAGTGGAAATCATCTGCACAAGCAATCGATAAAGAAACTGAACGAATCTTATTTGCCCAGAAAGTATCTTAACTCCTTCAGCGATACTTTATCTTTACAATAGCCCGTCTTCAATTTTCATTCTTGTCTTTTCGACTCATATCCTCTTTCCCACTGACGCAACATTACAACGCTGTCACTATTCTTTTGTCAGTCATTTGACAAATATTCTGGGGAGCGCCTTTCTTAATTTCAGCCTACCTCCACAAAGTGCCACACACACACTGATTTTTTGCCCCAAACTTGCTATTTTGTGGAACAGACCACTGTTTGAGTGCATTCCTGATGACTTTAATTCTAGCTTCTTTAAGTAAAATGTCATTGTTATCTGTTTTCCATATCCTCATAAACTCTACTTCCTTACATCTCCACTTGCATTCATTAATGATAACTATTCCAAGTATAATCACCTATCTCGAGTGATTCTCAAGACTTGTACTGAGTGACGTTTACTATAAAAAATTATCCTGAAAACTACGTCTTTTAGAAATGACGTTTGATCTGAAATGAAATTCCTGTAAACTGCGGCGTGTAGACATAATGAATGCTATAAATCAAATCATTTCAAATCCTATACATTTTCACCATCGATACAAAGCTATACATTTTATATACTCAGTGTTATTATATCATGATTACTGTAAAACGAAACATTTAAAATCCTTAAATTTTAAATATGTTGAGACGACCGGAGATGTAACTGAAACATTTAATGTAATAATTCTGTGAAGAAATCACATTTATTAAAACCGAGATCGTTTCATATTCTAAAACCTGTTGGATGTAGACATCTTCTCTGTTATAAACTGAATAATTTCAGTTCCTAAAATCTATAGTGTATATACATCACCATAGCTACTCGATAAACCTTGTTCGTCGTTTAAAGAATGTGATAATGTAAGCACAAAGCGAAATTAGTTCGCCCCAGGCTGAATTTAAGTTTTTATATTTGTTATATCAAAGCAATATGTAGTCACGACTTGTGTGGCGGCGTGTCGTTGACGTATACCACACGGTTTTCTCTGCCAAAGGCCCAATTACTTTTTCGAGCCCAATTAAATTAGACGAAATAATGCGAGCAAAAATTGTCTCCAATTCCACCGTTCTCTTGGCTTTGCTTTGTACCAGAAAAGTGTGTTTTGTTTGTTGACGTTAGGAAATATGAGGCAGTTTCTGATGAGGAGTTATCACACAAGTTAAATTTGTCCACGTCTTTGTTATTATTATCATAAATTTCAGGCATGAACACGAAACTGTTTGCTACACGAAACTACAGCATAAACTTGTCATTTTATTCTGTATTTAATCTATATTTCCTTTTCTTACTGCTGCTCATGAATTTTTATCATTTCTTCTATTCGTATTTATTAACGGTTCCCATATTGTATTCATATTTATGCTAGCGCTAAGCATGTAGACCTTATAGCCTAGTAAAGGTGATAATTCCTTCAGAAAATTGACTCTCTAGTGTTCGCTACTGTCTAATAATTTTAATTCATACCATAGGAGTTGATGATTAAAATCGTTCTTCTATATATGATAAGCTATGCATGATTTCAGTGTTTCTACCCAGAGTACAGTTTTCCATGTTCCGCCATCCTTACACTTATGGGTAGAGTTAGTTTAGTCTACTTACTATTCAGCACAACTGCAATGGATACAAATATATATATTAATTGACGAGGATCCCCTCTGTGTTAGGTGAAACTCGATAGATATTTTATCGTAAGGTCGCACTTCTTCAGAATATTTTATTGATAATTATTGACAGCAAATTTTCTAAATCCTTTCCGAAGAGAACTTGTTGCAAAGGAGATAGGAAGTGGCAGTTTTATGGTTCTTCGTCTCCATGAACTTACTTATCATATTCTGTTATGTTTTCCAGGTAGCTAGTATTCTGAAAGGTACAGATGATGCTGAATATTTCAGTGTTGTCATTTTCTATTTTTGTACGGATTTCAAGGCATGAAACTATTGCTTTCTTTACCCTATATGGATGGTGAGAATTTCAGTGAAGGCATTTTAAGCAGTGAAGACCGGCTTCTGATATACGGATTAACATTAACTTTTCTTTCTACCATTTTCTCTCAAGACAGAAAAAGCAAGTTGAGAAACAAGTATTTATTAAAGTGTATTATTCTTACTTACTTTTATCCTTTCAGTTTTAAACTTTCACAATTGGTGTCACACTACATATCATTGATTTCGTCCCTTTACTCATTGTTAACGATTTGTGTTGCGCAACAATTATTATCGCTTAAAAATCAGTCTTCTGCTAAATATTCGATTCTATTTTTCATTCAAATTGCCAAAATTAACAAAAGATTCCTTTTCTCGCGGGATATCTGTTGGAAATACAAGTAATGAGAAAATTTATAAAAGCATTCGTATACGTAAAAACAACAAGTTTTATTATATAAATTTTGATAATGGAATAACAGCCATTTAAAGAATTCATATATTATTTCTGTAATATTAATTATAAACTAAAAAAGGATACATATTTCGCTCTTTAGCCAAATACAAAGAAACGAACCGGTTCGTAAATACTTCTTAAACTAAAATGATTTTGGTAAAATAGATTCATGAACATATTTCGATATCGTAAATAAAATTAAATACTTTCTTCTAATATTTATTATATTTACAGAGACATTTACAGTTTTCTTCCAATGTCTTCTACCAATTGTCACAAAGTTATCTCATTCATTTTTAATCTTTACATCCCAAGTTTTTTTTTCTTTAAGTGTCTTTTTTAATCTTCGAACGAACTCAAACATGTTCATTGAGACATTTCTGAAAACATCAGACTAACGTGTAATGAAAAGGTGCAATATACTTCATTTTGACAGTTTTCCTAATCTCATGTCTTTTTACATTCTAAACATGTTGTTTGTTCGAAAATAGACGCGAAATGAGATAATTTTATGCATGGTTAAATTCCTATTTTCCTAAGAGGATTTTCTCAGGCCTTTGTGCAGAAGAGGTAAATATCTTTTGTTGTCCAAATTTATTTCCTTGTTATCGTTCTGTTCTTTAGTATTAAAAAAAAACTTTGCGTGCAATTTTATCAAAATATTTCCTTCATTCTCCCAATATCGATCTAAAATAAATATACCCTCGTGACAAATTTGGTCTCATCAAAAAATTAAAAATTGCAGAGAATTGAACGCGACTAAGACTTTATTTATAGTTTTACCTGAGAATAAATTGCTGAATGCCGTGTAAATACAAATTATAGGACATAAGTAAATCTTTAATTTTGCATAAATCTACGCACGATTTAAAAGAATATATTTGTAATAATTAGAAAATGTCATCGAATTCTGAGGCAACGAAATAGGTAGACTTGCTTGTTTCAATCTTTGTTCATGTCTATCAGCATTTAACTTCTATTCACGTATATGTGGATATGCCTCATGGTATATGCGTGCATGTGGAGATGCGGCAATTTTAAACGTGTATTCCCTTGTATATGACTGACTGCATTCCCGTATGCTTGCATCTGTGATATATATATATATATATATATATATATATATATATATATATATATATATATATATATAAACAGGTTTTCCATAAAGTCTCTTTCAAATTTAAAAAAATATATTACAAAGGCAATTGATGAGATATCTTAAACAGATTTGTTCTATGCATTTATTAGTTATCAAAGTTATTAATTACACTTCTTTTGTGTATTTCAGATATCCTATTGATGGAGTCATGTTAGAAATATCTTGTATCGAAAGCAAAAGATCACTGATACCATTGCCACTATTGATGATGCTATGCTACAGTGAACATGGCAAGAAATCGGATATAATATTAAATAATTAGATATTAGAAATTGTATATGCGTGCATTAGTATTATAATTTTGGATAGGTCATTTATCTGAATATCACATGCGTAACAACCTAGACTGCGTCCCTCTTATCTTATTTAAATTTTAAGCTTGCAACTTTTCCCCAATATACACCTACCTTCATTATACATTTTGAATTTACACACCAATAATATATTAAGTAAATATTAACATTGACTTTTAAATCTGCAGTTTACGTTAGCATTACTCTGCCGAGAAACAGTATTTTTAAAAAAAGAGGAATAAAACAACAACTCTAAGACGTATTTCATTCAAATCTTCGTGTCTGACGAATCGGAAAAACCATGAAACTTTAGGTTGCACTACAAAAGGAGGTATATATATATATATATATATATATATATATATATATATATATATATAAATATATATATATATATATATATATATACCCGATGCGGTGGGAACGAAAGTAATATATAAAATATATAAATTCTAACGTTCGCAGCATTCATTCAAAAAAGAGCTCAATACATGTAGTAGAGCGATAATTATTTATTTATTATAATTTTATCATATAGACAAAACCATTTTACTCACGACAAAGATGCAACTTGGTTTCAGTGCATTTTAACTGCACATCTACGGGTGAGGGTCGGAAATGGTTATGAACGTTCATGAAGGTTCATAACCATTTCCGACCCTCACCCGTAGATGTGCAGTTAAAATGCACTGAAACCAAGTTGCATCTTTGTTGTGAGTAAAATGGTTTTGTCTATATGATAAAATTATAATATATATATATATATATATATATATATATATATATATATATATATATATATATATATATATATATAGTTGGCTGCACGACGACATTTAATTGCCAAAATAAAGCCAACAAATATAAAACCAATGTGTAATAGAAAATAATACAAAAAGAAACATTGACCTATCGGACAGCACGTAAGTCATTATATAATTCAGCCATTATTTATTTAAGTTTATAGGAGAAAAAATGTTCTCATCTCCTCTTTATAAAAGAACTTAGCTTTTTCGGCAATTTTTCTTTTTTCTGTTCTTATTTTTTCATATTTCTTCATTTTGTTCACACCTTTGCGTTTATTAAATTTCCATTTTCGATTTCATCTTTCTTTCTTTCTTTCTTTCTTTCTTTCTTTCCCTACGTTCTGTTTGCAGTTTTTATTTCATTCCTTCTCATTGATTCCAATTCGCTATGCATACATTACTTCGTTTCTATTCTCCAGTGATTTAATTTTATTCCCGCGAATCCATGTTTATTAACTCTTCGTTTTTTACTCCAATCGTAATTATCGTTTTCTTCTTTCCATGCTACTTTTTTCAATTATTCTGCAAAAATAATCATTTCGCAATCACATTGTTCTGCATTTTATTTTCTCCTTTCTGACGTTATTCGTTTTTTGTCGCTCACTCATATTCATTTATCTGTTTCCTTTATTTCTTCTTTCGTTCTCTTTTGCCCTCATTTATTCATTTTTCTCAGTCTTTTTCGCCATTCCTATTTTTCTCAATTTCTACACTTTATATTATTAGAATAACTTTCTTATTACACAATTTCCTTTTATTATTCCTTCGTACACATTATTTTTTTTAACTTTTTCAATTTCATTCTACTTTTTCTCTTTTGTTGCAATTCTTTTTCTTTTTCTCTCTCTCAGGATTTTTGTATTTTAATTGATTTTATTCCGTTACGTTTTTCATTCTTTACCCTCCCCCCATTTCTTTCTTACTTTCTTTTTCTTTTTCCTTCGTTCGCTCGGTAATTATCTCGACAAGCCAATGACGTTATTATCAAAGCCGGCGGTGTTCAGACAGAAAACGGTAATCGTGCCCAACAACTAAAAATCAGACACGCACTTTGTCATGATCTGTAATTTTAAATAGAATATCTTTTATCTTGTTTGTTTTCGATGTTATTCTTTATTTTACGTCTTGATTTCAATTATTGTTGACTAACACGGCCGTTATTACCATTGTTTGTTTCTTATAAAATTCAAGTCTACGTCCGTGGATTTAATTTGGTTGGAGACAAAAGCAGGCAACAATGGATACACTATAAAGTTGGCTTAATAAAGAAATTAGTAAATAAACCGAAATTAATTTTAAATAATGTATCAAGAGTGATTGAAAGTTTTATGATTTATATCAAAGACTGTATTAGTAAAGAAGAAAAAAAGGTAAAGTAAAATGGAAATGAACTGAGGATGAAACCAGTTGATTGAAGGATAAACAAACACAGATAGTAATAATGATTATTTCAAAAGATAAGCACTAACAGATAAACACTCTTATATTTTCGTCTATTCTTCCTCTAGTCATTATTATTATTATTATTTTTATTTATTTATTTCCTTTGATATCTGCCGTTTACAAATTTCTTTCCGGCTCCGGCCCAGGGGGCTAAGGTTAGAAATGGTATCATGTCACTTTCCACTGCAAAAAAAAAAAATATTACATAGATAAAGCCCTTCGTAATGTGTGAGCTGTACTTGTCAGAATCATTTTTGTATCTCTTTGTGGCATTGGCTTCCAGGGATCCCTTCAATTAGTCTTCTGGAATATTTTCCAACCAATCCTAAGGCTCCAACTACAACAGGGATTGTTGATGTTCCCATGTGCCACATTTTTGAGATTTCTATTTCAAGGTCCTTGTATTTTGACAGTTTTTCGACTATCTTCAAAGATACATTGCAGTCTGCAGGGACTGCTATATCAATAAGGAAGCATGTTTTTTGTTTGTGATCTTTAATAACAATGTCTGGTCGGCTGGCTTTGATTGTTCTGTCAGTGTGTATTGTGTAGTCCAATAGAATTGTAGCAGGTCCTATCTCCGTAACCGGGTCTGGGTGGTGTTCGTACCAGTTTCATTCAGTTTTCTTCCCGTAGAAGTTGCAAATTTTCAAGTGCAGATATTGGCCCACTCTGTCATACCGGGTTTTATATTCAGTGGGTGCCAATATCGTGCAACCTGATGCAAGATGATCAATGGTTTCTGGATATTTTTCACAGAATCTGCATTTTGGGCTAACACAGTATTTTAGTATATGTGCTTGATAATCCCTATTTAACAAGCATTAGTCCTGTGCAGCAAGGATAAAACCTTCAGTTTCAGCTTTCAAACCTGCACTACGTAGCCACTGATGGATACGTTTTTTGTCTACGTCAGTTTGTTTGGTACTGGCAGAGTGTTGGCCATGAAGCGGTTTATCTTGCCATTGTTTCTGTATCTGGTCGGTTGCATCTGTCTTTGCTTTCTTTTTTAAGTATTTTGCAGCTTCAGGCGGTTTACCGTGCTGTACTTGTATTTCTGCGCCCATTTGAAACTCCATTTTGAATTTGTAGGCTTCCTTTATTACGGGGTAAAGGCGGTTACTATTTTCATGTTCCTTGACACATACCATCATCCAATCTTCTGTAATTTCCAAGTATCTTTGGAGGCCAATATTTGTAGTCTTGTAGGACAGTTCTAGTTGAACTAATCCTTGGGGGATGGGCACATACAGGCGATCAATATCAGCTTTGGGATGATGCATGCGGTAGCAAGTGAGGAGCTTTATCGTTTTGGCGTCCATTCGCTTAATTTCAACTATGGTCCAGTTAAGGACATTAAAGCTGTATTGCACCATAGGAACAGCCAAAGTGCTTATGGCTGATATTCTGTTTTTTGAGTTTCGCTCGGTATTTAATACCAGACGTACACGCCTTTAGTACTTTTTTCTTACCGTCTCCATCATTTGGGGGTGTTGAATGCCATCTCCTTCGCTAATTGCTAGATACTTATAAGCTTCATTATGCTCCAGTTCCCTAATATTTGTGACAAAATCTAAATCTATTAAGGGTGCTTCTGTAATTCTACCTTTCTTGAATGTAACTTTTGCACATTTATCTAATCCGAAGTTCATACCTATGTCGTCATTGAAGTATTTTATAATATTGAGGAGGCCCTTCAACGCATTGTCGTCTTTGGCAAAGAGTTTGTGATCATCCATGTAGAGTAGGTGATTGAATATTTTCTTATGTATTTTGTAACCATAGCTACTGTTGTTCAGTTCATGTGTAAGGGGGATTAAAGACAAACAAAACAGAAGGGGTGACAGAGAGTCTCCTTGAAAGATCCCACGTCGGATATTTAGTCGGTTGCATATGGCAGTGCCTCTGGTGTAACTAAGGTATAGTTTGGTGTTCCACATTACCTTGCTGTGCTTAAGGATTATTATTATTATTATTATTATTATTATTATTATTATTATTATTATTATTATTTCTATAAAATATATAGATAGGATAAAAAGCATAGTTTTAAGGTATGTTATAGAGATGGGGATAGAGCGACAGTCTTTTCAGGCTTAAACGCAATCTTCAGTTCATATTGCGTTTAAACATACAAAATATATAAATATATGTATACGTACGAAGAGATTGACTGAATATGAAGAATGCCAGATAGTCAAGTAGAAACAGACACCCCCATACATATATATATATATATATATATATATATATATATATATATATATATAGTCCTGTATATATCGTCTCTTCATTTAACTTAAATTTAATATAAATATGTCTCCATGAACCATGTCCTGAAGATGGTCTATTAGACCGAAACGTCTGACGTTGACAGAAAAAACAAAAAACAAAATAAAAAACAGTAAACTCACATATTCAGATTTTGCTTTGTCTTTTCCACATTTTCATCATACCGTCGGATCTACATCCACTTATTTGCTTACATATATGTGTGTGTGTGTGTGTGTGTGTGTGTCTGTGTGTGCGTGTGTGTGTGTGTGTGTGCATGTATGTATGTATGTATGTATGTATCTATGTGTGCGTGTAGTGTATTTATTTGGGCAGCTATAACCGACAATGTCCTGTTTTTTTTCTTTTGTGCTGATAGCTTCATTTTGGAACTTTTGTGCAGGACAAGCAAAAACGATGCAAATGCGAAATGGCATATATTTTAATAGAATGCGCTCAGAGCAGTCATTTAGAAATCTTTATTTTTGATATCTGAGTGTTGCCAATCAGATTCGACATAAGCCATCGTTGATCTACAATCAGATATATATATATATATATATGTGTGTGTGTGTGTGTGTGTGTGTGTGTGTGTGTGTGTGTGTGTGTGTGTGTGTGTGTGTGTGAATATATTCCAGCTTTGGCTTTCCACTCTAAAATACTTATTCCAGGGAGGCAACGTTGCAAGTTTTTTACGACTCTATCGTTATTTCCATGGCAAAGGTTCAGAACGCCAATCACGGAGCTCAACGGATTCAAATCCCAATCATTTTCTCTTTATTCACATAGCAAGGGGAGGTATTTCCACATAGAAAACCTTTATTTAATTCGTGATAACCAAATATGTATGCTCTTCTCGGATCACTACATTCTTAATCTCTTCAAGTTAAGCGCCAATCATTATCTATTCCCACAAAATCTTAATCCCTACCATCGCTGACGATATTTATATAACATTCCACGTTTAGTCACATTGAATAGTTCTCGAGCCTTGTATTGTGAAAACTTTATCATCAAAAAGAACAATGAGTCAACGTTTGGAACTCAAATAGAAATAACACTGTTTTTTTAATCTCCCGAAAATCACAAAAGAATTCTGATTATTTTGTATTATAAACAAGTATAAATTATTTAAAAAAAAATCATTTTTATATATAAATATTGCGAACGTTGATTTTATTCATGGTTATTTTTTGTGTGTTTACACGTGCGATACCCTGTCTTCATCAGCCGCCGACCAGGGGTGATATCACGGTTTCGGTGGCTTGGCGGAACCGCCACCCCTGGCGCCACCAGCAGCTTTTGTCGCCAGGCAGGGTATGTAGCTAAGCTAATTGATTGTTCCTCTTTGTAAATTCTCGTAATGAAAATAATAAAACGATTTTTCCTCTTTGCAGCTTCTATCCTTAATGAATGTTTATTGAACGCGATTGCCGTTATTTTTTCAACAGCTGAAATGTACATATAATATTTAAATAACTAGTTATAAACAATACAAATTGCTGAATTATTTAACACATTAGATCCATTTTTATACACAGTCTAAGAACGTAGGTTAAAACGAATGTGAACTCCATCGGACAATCAAACTAAAGAGTAGAACGTTAGGTCAGACGGAAAACTTGTCATCGGAATTCTGACGAATAGAGTAAGCAGCAGAATTAGACCGGACATAAGACCACAGTGCGGGTTCGATAAATACACTAGAAAAACAGATGAAAAATTTATGCCCATAATTTTATAAGAAAGAACAATACAAATGCTTAAAGATCTGTACCTGTGTTTAATAGATTAAGCAAAAGTCTTTGATAAATTACGAACTGATAGAATGGCTAGGCAACATTGACATATTTGGGAAGGATATTAAAAGATCCCTGTTTGCATACGGATAGAAAGTCAGTTTAGTAAATATACACAAATCGGTTGTGCTTTCTCAACCATTGCAGTAAGTTTATTCTAAGAGAACTAGAAGGTCTACCAGGATTCATTCTTGGCAGTAACTACCTTAACGATATAAGACACAGAAATGGAACTATACGAACTCTTATATAAGGCAATGCAGGAAAGCTAGAAAAAAGACTAAACATCAATTGTCAGAAGACAGAATCTATAGTTGTCAGCAAAAGTAAAGAAAATAGCATGCGAATTACCAATTGGAGATACCAGAATCAAGTACAAAAATTTAAAGATCTGGGAATTGTTATAACTGAGATGGAAATTTCGACAACGTAATCTAAAGTAGCATTAGGATAGTGAAAGTTGCCTTTCACAGCAAAATATTAAGAAACAAAAAAATAATCAGAAACAAAGAATATAGTCCTGGACGCATATGTAATTTCTGTTATCTTATATGGCATTGAATGCTGGACAATCTACTCACAATTGCGCAAGAGATTTGTATCAAATGTGGTTTTTACAAGGGTGTTGATAATACCATGAACCGGACTTGTGAGGAATACGAAGTTTTATAGAAAATGAAAACAAAACGTCAATTATATTTAACATCAGGAAAAGACAGTTGGCATTTCTAAGAAGGAGGAAAGACAGTTTGGAAGATGTGAGACTCACAGGACATATTGAAGTCTTGATGGACAGATGGAAACAGCACATAACCTACGTAACCATCTTGTGTAAATGAATAGCAGGACAAAATTTAACGGAGAAAACAAAAAAGACAAAATTTACTAAAACATGAAAGCAACAAAGGGCAGGATGTTGTGGAGAACCATGATCACCAATCTCGGAAGGGACATGGCATATTGCTGTGGTGGGATCCACCTAATCTGCATAGGTGACTACCAACTATATAAATAGTGGTTGGTACCGGAAGACGGAAGAGGTGGAATCACGAGATCCAACTAGAGACTCTGATCGAATGCGACTAGTCAACTCATTCTCCAGGAACGTCTTCCCAGAAATATACAGAAATACTATATGTACTTATTGTGTACACTTTCTTGTTATAATACATTCTTGTTCTAAGTACATTTTGTGTTGCATTATTATTCCATGCAATAGGCGAGATTCAACATTGAGTCAAGACTAGTCGCAGTCGATCAGAGTCTCTAGTTGGATCTCGTGATTCCACCTCTTCCGTCTTCCGGTACCAACCACTATTTAGATAGTTGGTAGTCACCTATGCAGATTAGGTGGATCCCACCACAACACATATAGAAGACGATTACAAGCCATTTTGTTATTGTTGTTTGTATTCTATGAGACAAATATCGTATTGAAAATGTATGGCGTCATGTACAATACATGTCTTGCTAGAAAGGATTCGATGAAATCTCGAAAGTATTCAGTCTGATACGGCATCGTTTCTTACGTTTGAAAAGTTCTAAAACTACACAAAGAAGAAATATTAAAGAATAAAGTATCTTAAAATAGCGTGATTATAAGTGAATAGGAAGTTACGTAGCAAGCAACAATATCGGATAGATATCTCGAATGTGATACCAATGAAAGAGTAAATGTGAAGAAAACAAATCTGAAAAGATTTTTAAGGCAGAAAAACTGTTCAGTATTGCATAGATTGCTGAACACAAGATAAATCTAAAAACTTGATTATATAATAAAGATAGTATTAGCTAATGTGAAAAAGGAAAATACAGAAGATGTAAGAGTTTAATTTGACATATTGTATTAAGATGAATGTAAAAAACTAATAAATATATACGGAAAAATAGAAGTTGAGAATTACCTTAATTAATGAATGTGTAAAGCAGATTAAATATGTAGCAAGTCAATAAATGAAAACAAAACAATATTGGGAAGCAAATAAAACAATGTAATAAGATGAGAAAGGAATAATTGGACAATATAAGAAAGACACGATCGAAAGCTTAAAACATCAAATATAATGACTTGAATTTAATTAATCACAATTAACTTGCATTGCATGTGTGGCGAAGGTTATTTTTTGTTTTCCCTTTTGGATTTATGTCATTGAGAACAAGATAAATCTACCTCTTCGAACTTTGGCAGACTAAGAAAAGGAAAAGGTTAAATGCTGAGGCAGAGACAAATGCAGCAGGAAACAAGGTAACTATATATCTAAAAAAATCAAGGAAATTCCCAGATGATGAAGAGGAAGAAGGCAGATAGTATTAAATAATAAAAAAAGAAACTATATAACTGATGCAGTCGACGGAAAATAAGGTGAGCCAAAACAAAAAAAAAATACTACATTAACTTCCATAACATAAACTGTGATTATTTCAAAAGCGAAATAGAGAAAAATACAAATGAATGAAATATGAAAAAGAATGTTAAAAAGACGAAACTTAAATATAATATAAAAGAAGGCATGTAGATACCAAATGCAAAATGTATTGCAACAAGATGGAAATTAATAGATAAAAGGGTAAAAATAAAATTTGATTTGTGAACCGGATCAGCAAGAAGCTACAATTAACTTGGATTTAGTCAAAAACACAGGAACCAACATTCTACAATTGCAGCGAAACTGGATCTTCTTGACAAGAGAAATAAATCAAACTGAGTTAACTCGGCACTACCTACTATCATATTTTATTTATGATATGTTAAATTGTAATCTTGAGGAGGTTCGAAGAATAGATAGAAATATAATCTCTGCCCATATATAAAATGGATAAGCGCAAAGCAAATTCAGATCGTCTGTACGCACCGAGGGTATCTGAAATTAACATTATAGATGACCAATGAAAATATATAAAAGATACTCAGAATGATTAGATATTAAATGTTTTTCAGCCTCACCTAAAGAATTAAATGAAGGTAAAAAAATTAATCTTGTTGAGCAACTTAATTAACATGTAAGAGGATGCGAAATAAAAAAACATTATAAAACTGATTATAAAGACAGTGAATTCAGAAAACATAAAGCCAAACGATAAAGACGAAATCTGACATGGGCGATATTTTTCTGGAAATCACTAGAAATCAAAACAGTTATTGTTGTTCTCTGGCATTCTATCAGAAGTGGCATCGTTTATTCTGGCAACGAAAGAGCATAAGAGCAAAAGCAAACAAAACTTAAACAGAAAACTAAATGTAAAAATCTTTTTCGTGGTCGATACTTACTGTGAGCCTAATCGCCTGATATTAACAGAAAGCTGCTCCATCAGAATCATTATTTGTGGTTCTTAGTGTTGAAACTACACAGATTTACACCTTCTGTTCAAAATGCTAACAGTTATATATCTTGCAAGGTAGATATTTTCAAAATTAAATCCGAGATAAACAGAGATTTTTGTACATATGCTTAGGTGACAATATGTCTTCTAGTATTGCCATCTAATTAATAGCACTAAACGGATATTAGGGTAATATAAGGTGCGGTGTATCCATGGAAGATATATCAACGTTATAACTTAACCGTGTAGAAAATGGTATCAGGAAATATCATCATCAGTTCTATAATGTGATGGTATTCATTTACTCTGGCAATTTCATACAGAAATGATTGAGATTAAGCTAATAAAACAAATATTATTATAAATTAATTCAACAATTATGAAAACGAGCTTATCGATTTATCATACCATATTCAAGAAAATTTAATAAACTTTCTGAACATTACAATTTATTATTTAAAATTAAAAGATGGTGGTATTTTAACATAAATATTATCCCAGTAGTTTCAGTAGTACTGAGAATGATTTACAAGTAGTGTCCACACATATATATCAATAGTCTATCTGTCACTTTCTAAAAATAACTTCTTTAATTTAATTCACACATTAAGCTTTAGATGAATAATGGTATCTGTTGTGGATTCCGGGAATGGAATCCTGCACAAATAAATAAACAACACCAGTATGTTGAGATAGAAAAATAAGTGTATTAAACGTAAGACTACAGACTTGAAGTGAAGATTAGTAGTCCAGGAATGCGCGCTAGTAGAAAGTATATGTATAAGTCTCTGTAAGTGAAGCCGTAATTATCTCTGTCTCTGGACTGTCGTATAACTCTCTGTGAACACCCTGTTTACTGTCTCCGTATCTCTCACCCTGACTCAACGTATATCAACCAGCAGGTATTCTCTCTGTCAGTATAAGTAAACTTTGGACGAGTCCATCTTGTGTAGAAGGGGCCTGCCCCAAAACACCCCCTCCCTAGGTTCTCTTTTGGGAGAGTTAATATTTTTTCACTTATGGAATATTATTAGTGGTTCCGTGAATTTTCTTTTTCGGCTTGTTCTTCTGACTACTTGTGGTTTTGGCATTTAGAAGGCTTCGAAAATCGCTTCCATTGCGTCTTCATTTACGGAAAGTGACGAGTTTGGTTCCTCTAGCCGTCTATTCTGTATCTGATTTATGTGTCTACTCTGAGTGAATTTTTCACCTTGGATCGTGTATAGAACATTTTCCAGTCTGTTTATTATCGTACCTGGTTCCCAGTATGCCTTATTATTCTTGAACATTCTGAAATAGACCCGTTCGCCTGGTTTGAAGGAGCTTTTAGGCACTATCGGTGTATGCCGGTTTTTAATTTTTCTGGGTAATAGTTTATCAAAAACAGACTGTATTTTGCGGGCAAACATCACTTCAGCTGGCGAAAGTCCATTCCCATTCGTGGTGATTCTGTAGACTTGTAGGAACTGTTGTATGGAACTTTCCCTTGGTACGTCCTCTGCTTATTGAAGGCTCTCTTAAGCGTCTCCACAAACCTTTCGGCTTGCCCGTTAGATCGTGGATGGTATGGTGCTATTAATATGTTTGACTTGGTAAGTTGCACAGAATTCTTGAAAATCGCTCAAGGTAAATTGGGTACCATTATCTGTTACCAGGCAATCTACCCCGCCGAATCTTGCGAATAACTCGTGTAGAAAATAGTGTTTTCCTTCGTACGGTTTTTGTATCTGAAAACGTCTGGCCACTGTCTAAAGCTATCTACCGTTATCAAGTAGTAATATCCATCTATGCGTCCTGCATAGTCCGCATGGATTCTAGACCAAAGTCTGTCTACCTTAGGCAATGGCTTTTGTAACATAGGTGGTGCCTTTTCTGCCGCAGCACAGCCTCTCCATTTGTATATCCTTTGAGTAATGTCGTTATCCATATTAGGCCAGTACACAAAACTTCTCATTAACGCGTTCATACGATTTTTCCCTGGGTGTCCTAGATGAAATTATTTCAGAATTCGTCTTTGTAAAGATTTGGGTATGACCACTCTTTCATTATAAAGTAATACGTGATCACAAATTGAAAAACATTCCGCTAGATTTCTTTCTTTTTCTTTTATTTTTCTCTTTGTACTTTGTATGAATTCATCCATTTCAGCTTCTCTTCTGATTTCTAACCAGGTCACTGGTAATTCCTTTACTGTATTGTTTAGAAATTTATTAATGTCGTCTTCGGCTCGCAAAGCCGCTATTACAGAGTCTTCCAGAGGTTCGCATTTCGCAGGTACCGATCTAGATAATCCATCCGCATGACCAATTTTCTTCGACGGCAGGAACTCTAGTTTGAAATTATAATATAGTTCCCCATCTCAGAAGTCTGTTGGCTGTGTAAATTGGTATTCCTTTTTTCGATCCGAATATAGTGAGAAGAGGTTTATGGTCAGTTTGAAGAGTAAACTCTCTTCCATATATGTATCTGTGGAAGGGAGTTATGGCGAATATTATGACTAATGTTTCTTTCTCAATTTGCGAATAATTCCTCTCTGCTGGTAACAACGATCTAGATGCGTGAGCTATAGGTTTCCTTGTGCCATCCTGCATCTTTTGTAATATACAAGCTCCCACACCGTATGAGCTTGCGTTACTAGCAATGATAATTTCCAGTTTGGGATCAAAATGCGTCAGTGCTAGAACAGGCGTTAATTTCTTTATGATCTTAAAAGCTTTCTGACAATCTTCCGTCCAGTTCCATTTGTTCCATTTTTCAATAATTCATTGAGGGGAGCCCTCAATTTGTGCATATTTTCAATGAATTCACCGTAATAGTTCGCTAGATCAAGACAGCTTTGCAACTCTGCAAAATCTTTCGGTTCAGGCATATTTCTTATTGCAGATGCCCTATCTGGATCTGGTTTTCTGCCACTTTCATTAATTATATGGCCTAGATACTTGATTTCTATTAGAAAAAATAGCATTTTTTCTCCTGCACCTTGAAACTAAAATCCTGAATTCTTTTAAAACTTCTTTAATGTGCGTTGCGTGTTCTTCTACATTATCGCTTTTGATCAAAATGTCGTCTAAGTAAGCAGTAGCGAAGTTCTGTCCCATGAGCATGGTATCCATAGTATAGTTTGTAATATATCAGTGTTATTCCATACCTGTGTTCGAGTTATTCTTCATTGGTTCTCACTTGGACCATCACCGTGGTCCAAGGAACTTGGACCATAACAAAAATATCTTCAATGTTTTCGTTTTTCCATGGAATTTTACGTTTAGAATTACTTTTGCTTCAAAATCGATAAGCTTACCTGTAACAGACTTGGATATTTTCTGTGTATGCATCATGGTCGGTCTATTTAGCGTCCTTCATGTTTGTAAATTAATTATAGTTAGATCCGACCCTGAGTCTAACTGTAATTTTGCCTTCTTATTTAAGATCTCGAGTTCCACGTATTTTCTTGTGTTTCGTTTGTCTTCATATTTCATTCTAGTAGTTCTCACCCTACTAGTGTGTTTTTTGTTTCTGCATTGAGATCCCTTATGTCCCATTTTTCCACAAGCTAAACAGTCCTTGTATTTAAATCGACAGTCTTTATTCCAGTGGAATCCACCACATCCGTAACATGCAAATAGGGGGGGGGCTTTTATTTACTTTGATCTCTGTCATTAATCGCCTTATACCTTGTAATTTTTTCTTTATCATAAAATTTTTGTTTTCATTTAAGGGGGGATGAAAAACGTAACTTTTGTTCAACTTACGTATGTGTGCTTCTCCCGATTCCTCGATATCCTTAGAGTTTTTTTTATTCTCAAACATTTTTGGTTGTCTTCTGAAAATTTTGTAGCATTAATCCAGGCTCGTTTTGAAGCTCCGTGAGCATTCTGTTTCGAATTTCACTGTCTTGGCTGAGACTAATTCCTGTACGAAAATAAGACACTTAAAATTGTCCGGAGTCAATTCTGCCAATTTAAAATTATCGCAATGTTTGTTCACAATTGCGGCGAACGTGGAGTAGTCCTCATTTTCGCTTTTTACGAGGTTGAGACATTTCCACCTTTTGTGAAAAAATGAAGTCTTTGGACTGAATAGCTCCGTAAGGCATGTAACTGCCTCGTCAAATCGTTCGTCTTTTTCGGTAGAATATAGTCCACAAATTTTTTGTACTCTTCTGTTCCCAATTTCCTGAAAAATAAACGTACCCTTCTTAGCTTCAATATTGAAAATGTCTTCATGACGTCTGTAATAGTCCCCGAAATTTTTATCATCTTCTAGAGACTATTTAAATGTTTCTATTGTGTTCCAAACCGCATCTTGAGAAAAAGTCGCCTCTTTTTCGATATTCTTTGTGGTGCGTTAACCGTTACTTTTAATATTAATTCCTGGAGCTGCATTTGTCTTTCTTCACTTCTTATAAACTCAAGCATTGCTTTTTGAAAATCTTCCATTTTTTAGGGAGTGACGAAATTTTTCTTTCTATCTCTTATGTACGTTCTTTTATGTTCGTCGTTAATTTGTTGTTCTCAGTGTAAGTTCCTCCGAGTCTTGTCGCCAAGTTGTTGTGGTCGACGTGACTCTCAAATTTCCGTCGCCAGTTATTATGTTGGCGAGCGAAAAAATATATTTTTCGTACGTGTGCGTACTCTTCGTTGTCAAGTTGTTGTGTTGAGGAGAGAGAATTTTTTTTTTCGTGTTGGTCCGAAATCCTCGTCGCCAAGTTGTGGTGGATTCCGTGAATGGAATCCTTCTCAAATAAATAAACAACGCCAGTAATTGAGATAGAAAAATAAGTGTATTAAACGTAAGAATACAGACTTAAAGTGAAGATTAGTAGTCCAGGAATGCGGGTTGGTAGATGTACAAGTCCCTGTAAGTGAAGCCGTAATTATCTCTCTCTCTGGATTCTCGTATAACTCTATGTGAACACCCTGTATACTGTCTCCGTATTTCTCTCCCTGACTCAACGTATTTCAACCTGCAGGTATTCTCTCTGTCAGTATAATTATACTTTGGACAAGCCCATCTTGTGTAAAAGGGATCTGCCCCACAACAATATCAAATATGAAATCATCGGAATTTTAATATTACTACCACTTACACCACCACCAATAATAATAATGATAATAATAATAATAATAATAATAATAATAATAATAATAATAATAAGAAGAAGAAGAAGAAGAAGAAGAAGAAGAAACGTTAAGAAGTTGAAAACAATGAATTTTTAAAAATATCCCTAATACCATTACAATTACAAACAACAAATATATTGAGGATAAAAATAATATAACATTACATTTTTACAGTAGGTTTGTCGCTAAATATTTCGATTGCTTTAAAGAGATTTGCGTCTATCGGTCATCAAGTGGGATTCAATAACCTCGGTGGGGTTTGTTTGGTTGTTCTTGGAGTCTCTTTATAATGAGATATTTCTATGCTTGCTTTACAGCCTCGGTTGCCGTACAGACCTAATAGACCAAATTATAATAAAAAGAAAGAACAGTAAGATATATAATCCGGTGTTCTTATTGATATTTTTATTTTTACATAAGAGTGCTCAATGTAAATTTACAGAGCATAAATATTATAAATTAACTGATTTAAAATATAAATCAGTTAATTTATTATATTATTATATATATATATATATATATATATATATATATATATATATATATATATATATATATATCTACGCTAATTTATTTCCTATTAGACTAAGGTATATAGATATAGATTCTGAGATAAAATTATGTAATCCATATAATAAGAGTATATATAGAATCCGAATAAATAAGCGATTGATGAAGCGTTCAAAGCAAAAATCTATTTTTTCAATCTCACAACCAATATAGTATTGATGATGACACTAATTTCCAATGCATCTTTCAGTTCGCTTTTGAGAGCCAACAAAGAAGGAAAAATTAAAAATCTCTCTCGTTGTCATAGCGACAGACTATTTAAAAACAAAATGTCTTTTAGAAAAAAAAACTCTAAATGTAATTAACTGTTCTCAACAGACTACAGGAAAACTCTTGTACAAAGATAAATGCGTTTTTGTAGCTTTCTTTCTTAATTTAATTATCCTGGGTTTTTGACAAGGCCACGTGTGTTATGCGCTTCGTTAAGGTTAAAATTACTGTTAATGTCTTTTGAGACAAGTTGGCTAACCTCGTTCGACATTAGCATCTTTTGTGTATCAATTTGTTTTTTTTTTTTTTACTAGTAATGTTATCTGGAGAATTTATTTCGTCGATTTTTCTTTTCTTTTTGTTATGGCTTTTATTCTATTCCTTTTCCCGACTTTTTCTCGATGTCCTTGTGGTTGCACCAGCTGGGGACATACTAAAAACTGCAATGAAATGATAATATTTTGTGAACAATTCAAAGTTTAAATAATATTATTTTACTTAAACGCGATTTGTTTAAAATGCAGTAATATTCACAAAATGCTAAATAATTTATCATGTTAAATTTATGATTTGTTCTTGAGAATCTTAAAATCTTGAGATATTAAAATATCTGCGCGTTTTAAAAATAATTTCCCAATGTTTAATGAAGTAACACATAAGATAAAATTTACGAAGCAGAATGAGATTAACGATGGAACATACCCCGATTCTAACCTAACTAATTTAAGAATCAGGTATTGATAAATTCTAATCAATCAAAGTCCTAATATAGAGCTGTCATAATAAATCTAGATAAGGAATTTGAGAAGAGGAATGATTGTGCTTAAGATGCTATTTTCCACCACAATAAAGATACTACACATATACTGACCAGGACACTAGAGTCCATGACTGACAATAGATTCTGTTGATCGTGACTCTCATATGGATATAGTAACAACATTTTTCATCGTACTGGACATGTTCGAAAATGATCATTATATATTATGCAATCTCACCCAGAAAAATCCTTCTCAACATAGGTGCAACATATCGTATTCAATGAAATCCATTAACATCCGCTCCGGCTTATGTCTGTGTTGTTGTAAACTAACAATCTACAGGTCATGACCAATGTTTTTTTTTAATTTATACTTTTCGCTTAGTTTAAATTTAACGTAAGTCATATTTGATCGGTTGATCAGAGTAAAGCCCAGAAAAGTTATAACCCCTTCTTTTTATATTTTTGGAAAAAGGGGTTGAAGTTTGTTTTAAATCTAAATAAATAGTTCATTCGCCAGTAATTTACAATCGGCAGATGAGATAAATTAATACGCATCGAAATATGACTGCAAATGTGTAACGATTTTGAAATGTTTCAGGTGTAATATCCGAAAATAAATAATATAGGTCTACTTTGTATTGAGCCCTCTTTTAAATTAAATTAAATTGTTGGAATTGTACTGAATTCGTGCATGTTCAGCTAAATTTACACGTCGTAATGCTTATATATATATATATATATTAAATGTAAAAACGCTTGATTCCATTGGTGAAGTTGAATTAAAAAGAAAGAAATCTTTTAATTTCAACGGATAATTTAGTGTGAAAACAAATATATTTCGGAAATATTTTAAAATCCTTGATCACTCTTGAGAAACAAATGAAACAGAGACAACGCTACATTGCATACGATCTAAATTCAAATTAACGGGGAAAATTCTATGGAAAATATGAAAAAAACTTTCTCTGTCTCTCTCTCCACACACACACACACACGAACTCACACACACGTACACACACACACACACACACACACACACACACACACACACACACACACACATATATATATATATATATATATATATATATATATATATATATATATATATATATATATATATATATATATATCAATGGTTGTATGCATAAATTGTTGGACAGATATATATTTCCATATCAACCTATAGTTTTGTTTAGCGGATAAAACTTTCGCGCGTGTATTAAATAAAAGTAATCAAATTATTTTTACATATTAAATTAATTGTACAGCTATTACACGCATTGTTCGTATATATATATATATATATATATATATATATATATATATATATATATATATATATATATATATATATATATATAACTCCTGGTCAAAAATTTAAGACCACTTGACATTTTTTTTAAAAAGACTGTTTTTCATGGAAACATTTTAAACATTTCTTACTTAAGGTTACTCATTTTATAATCTAAAAGGTTATGTAGAGAAAAAGGTATAATCTGAACATTTTATTGGGAAATTGTCATTTTTATGAAATGAGGCGTTTATAATTTTGATCAAGTGATCAAAATTATAAGAGCCGGCGGTATAAATTGTTAGATCTAGGGTAATTCCAATGTTTTTAGTTCACTGAGAGATTAGAAATTTAGTGGGCCATTTATATTATATATATATATATATATATATATATATATATATATATATATGAAGAAATATAGTCTTAAAGTGTGCTATATTTATGGGTTAAAATGCTCAATATCAGAGATAGAGTGTGTGTAAATATAAAAGTGAACATAGAAGTAAACACTTAGAGGCGACAGTTTGTTTCATGCTAGATGCAATCATCGGGCCACTGATGATTGCATCTAGCATGAAACAGACTGTCGCCTCAAAGTGTTTACTTCTATGTTCACTTTTATATTTATATATATATATATATGTGTGTGTGTGTGTGTGTGTGTGTGTATATAAGCACATATATATATATATATATATATATATATATATATATATATATATATATATATATATATATATATATATATATATATATATATATATGCAGAGAAAGAGAGAAAGATATTTCAGATTCAATGCATTATCATTAAAATTATAATATAAATACACGACGCGAACAGTGCAAGATAAAGGGAAATAAAAGAAATTTCTGTCGTTTTGTCTTCGGTTTCATTTCTGCAACAAACACTGAAAGCGTAATTTACGTCGATGAAATGTATTACGATATAGATTGTATTTAACAAATAAAAATTTACCTTATTTTTGAATTCACGTTACAATCTTTAAACATAATTACATATTATGTTGAACTGCGACATATCAGTAAAGTAATAACAAGATAAAACGTTTAATTACGAAAGCATTTTTAGCGAAGGACAGATCGATTACTCGACATTATAATTAACTAATTAAATAATCCATTGGTTTAGATAAAGACAATGGATATATGCATAAATTGTTGTTAATATATATATTTCCATATCAACCTATAGTTTTGTTTAGCGGATAAAACTTTCGCGCGTGTATTAAATAAAAGTAATCAAAATATTTTTACATATTAAATTCATTGTACAGCCATTACATGCATTGTTCGAATATATTCTCTTATATTTCCGACATGTTCGTAAATTCTTATTTTCCAAACATGTTGTCTTTTGCAGCAAGAAACTCCTTGAGCTTCTCTTCTTTGTTTTCCAGGTATTTTTACTATTTTTATTAAAAGAATTCTGTAAAATATATATTAGCTTCTCATTCGTAGTTAAGAACATTCTTAGCGAATATTGCGACTAAGTAAACACTTACCTGAAAAATTTTTTATAATGTTTACCTTCTAATGCAGTGTTAAATTATACTTACATTATGCAGGAATTGTTTTGCATTCAATTTCCAAGTTTGTAAATTTAAGAGATACGAAAATGTTCTCTGTAAACCAAAATTTTAATTTGCCAATCCAATAAATAATATTGACGTAGTAGCTCGACATTCCCGCTCATATATGACACAGTTGTTGTCTTCAATTATTTTATAGTTAACGCTGTTTGCAAAACTAGATATAAGGTCTGTCGGAATTTTAACTTTTTGTTAAAATGAACGAAATTTAAAGAATATTTTATAATATCTAATGGAGCTGAACATTATTTTTATGTTTAGATGCATTTAAACTGATCAAATTTTATTTCAAAGAAATTATTATTAAATTAAAATTGATTAAAACCCTGCTAACATGGAAGTACCCAAGAATCATTTGCGGCACATAATGCTTTATGAGTTCAAGAAAGGAAACTCAGCAGCCGAAACGGCTAGAAACATTCCCTCAGTTTATGGAGAGGAATGTGTGAATGAAAGAACTTGCAGAAGATGGTTTGCAAAATTCAGAGGTGGAGATTTCACCCTTGAAGATGATGATCGAACCGGACGTCCAGTTGAGTTTGATGAAAAGCTTCTTGAAGCAGCCCTTGAAGAAAATCCTGCTTTACCAGTTGAGGAATTGGCAGTGGTTCTCAGTTCAAACCATACAACTCTTCATCGTCATCTTCAACAATTTGGCAAAGTTCCTAAACTTGGAAAATGGGTGCCTCATGAATTGTCTGAAAACAACCTCAAATCCCGAGTTGAGATCTGCTCTTGTCTCCATTCTTGCCAACTTGTTTCACCTTTTTTGGATAGACTTGTGACTGGCGACGAAATATAGAGACAGTGGTTTGGTAAAGGGGAAGGACCCCAGACACAGCCGACAAGGGGACTTCATGGGCAAAAGGTTCTTCTTTCAATCTGGTGGGATTACGAAGGAATAAGCCACTTTGAATTCTTACCACCAAATGCAACAATTAATGGTCAAATATACTGTCAGAAATTAAAGCGTTTGAACCAAGCTTTGAGGAAAAAAAGAGCTGCTCTAGTGAATCGAAAACGGGTGATGTTTCATCAGGACAATGCGCGATCACACACAGCAAGAATCACGTCACAAAAGATCGAAGAACTTGGTTGGGAGAAATTTCCTCATCCACCTTATTCTCCCGACCTTGTTCCTTCAGACTATCATTTTGTTTCGAAGCTTACAGAATCATTTGGAAGAAACAGATTTTGTAACACAGGAAGAGGTTACAACTGACATTTGTGAGTTCTTCGAATCAAAGCCCAAAGAATTTTACAGTAATGGAATTAGTAAGCTTGTTAATAGATGGAAGGAAGTCATAGATAATCAGGGAAAATACATTGTTGATTGAATCTGTAATTAAATGTAACATTTGGTCACTTGTTTTCTTTATTCAAAATTCAGACAGAACGTATGGGATAACCTGATATTTTTATTTGATATATCTACATTGTAAGAAGCAGTAATATAAAATGCGCTAACTGCGGGGCAATATTTAAAATAGTAACGGAGCCTTTAGTTATAATAATTTGTTAGACACAAATTAATACACTTTATTGGTTAGAGAAGATATCATTGACGAATTGTACAAATATATGTGAAAGAAAGTATTTGATATCGAACGAAAAATCGAAACTTATTTTAGTATTTCTTTTGAAAGAAATGAATGTAACTCAATTTGAAATAATTCTTTGACTGGAACTTGCCGTACGGTTGCTAATTGATACCATTTGAAATGTAATATAGGAAAATATCTATGATAAGATTTAAGGAAATATTTCTTCTTTTTCTTAAAGTTATCTTTTGGACAATCAAGTGTCTGGTTTTCCACTGAAGCTCCACCCAACCTGTGTCAGAAGCGTAAGAAAGAAAATAAATACAGTTATATTTTAAATATGTTCGTTTTTTTCTGGTTTCCGCAGATTTATACTGAGAAACTAATGCAGAAATCGTTGATATCCATAAATGCGCAACTATATCTGAATATTATATATATATATATTTATTTCTATTTGCATATATTTATAATGAGATGTTAATATTGCTTAAACATACAATGTATTAAAATCATTACTGAAATTATCTTTAGCCATCTACCTATTTATCTATCTATATATCTATCTATATATCTATGTATTTGTCTATCTATCTTCCTCTCTCTCTCTCACTAAATATATAAATATATATATATGTGTGTTTGTGTGTGTGTGTGTGTGTGTGAGAGAGAGAGAGAGAAAGTGGAAAGAGAGCTCAACAACGAATGACGACGGTCTGTTTCATGCTTGAACACACTCCTCAGGACATGTCTATTTCATTGTTCATCGACTATTTATATATGCTGGTCAATCTATATCAGTTATTTCCAGTTTATTCTGCTATGCTAACAATTATTGATGAGTGGGGGCAAGTGAAATTTAAAGTATTCTAAAGGCTACTGCGTGGGGATATTATGGGCCTGGACGCTGTTATTTCATAGGAATTTGAAATAGTTGTTCGTTAACATTATCTTATTATTTATTGATTGACTATGCATTGATTATTCGCTGCTTATTATCATCATCATCATCATCATTATTATTATTATTATTATTATTATTATTATTTATCTATTTATTTATTTATTCATTTATTTATTACCGTTGATATCTGGCGTTTACACATTTCTTTCCGGGTCCCGCCCAGGGACCTAAGGTTAGAAATGGCATCATGACACTTTCCACTGCAAAAAAAAAATACATAGATAAAGCCCTTCGTAAAGTGTGGGCTGTACTTGTCAGAATATTTTTTTGTATCTCTTTGAGGCATGGACTTCCAGGGATCCCTTCAATTAGTCTACTGGAATCTTTTCCAACCAATCCTAGGGCTTCAACTACAACAGGGATTTTTAATGTTCCCATGTGCCACATTTTTGGGATTTCTATTTCAAGGTCATTTTATTTTGACAGCTTTTTGAATATCTTCAAAGATACATTGCAGTCTACAGGGACTGCCATATCAATAAGGAGGCACTTTTTTTTCCTTTTTTTTCTTCTTATTATTTTTATTATTATTATTTTATTATTATTATTATTATTGTTATTATTATTATCATTATTATTATTATTATTAAATTTACTTAATATTTGATTATTTGCTATAAACTTTTCTTAACTTTTTATCATTGATTAACTTAATTTTCTGTAAATTATTATTTATATTATACTTCTGTTTAGTTTATTGTATTGGATTTGTTTAACATGTATTGCATTATCTACGTTTTGTATACTCTAAACATTTGAATTTTACTTGCTATTCGATTTTAGTTTTCACTTTTCAAGTGCCGTAGTAACAATGTATTTTCATGTCTGCATCTGGAGATACATTCTTGCCGTTGTTTCGTAATTTTGGTTGGTCTGAGAAAATGTTTATTTTGACCTTTGATTTGTGTTTTCATTTATTGCTATAGCCTGCTGCTGCTGCTGTGTTCCTCATTTTCCGTGATGTTCTTGGGGAACTGTTGTTTTTCCTTCCTCTATATGTTTTGCAAACTTACGTGTTGTTCGCATATTTACTGTTGGCAAAGGATGTTTTGTATATGTAGATTTATTTATATCTAATAAATCTTTTTTTTACGGTGGCTATGTTGATTATATTGCTTGCAGGCAATTTTCGTTTGATGGACATTCATACCTTGTTATATTCATTCAGGTGTTTTGGATTGTGTGGCTGATTTGTTGGTTATTTCATCTCTTTTTATTATTTGTATACAGTTCTCCGTGTAACTGTAGCTAATTTTTGTAGCTGTTTTTATTTTTGTGGACATCTTGTATAGTTTACTTGATGAGTCTCGTTTGTGGATAAGTTTAATTTTCCTACGTTTGTTTTTTGTTGTATGATGTGTTACGTCATATGATGTTTCTTTTTCTGTTATTTTTTTAAAGTGCAATGTATATGCGAGTATTGCCGAAAATCATTGTATATGGTTTCACTGCAAGAATTTTCAGATAACCGACATTTAATTAATTGTAGGACGTGCTTCATGTTGGCAGGCGCTTGAAAGATGTGTGTATGTAAACTGGTTTGTCGTTCGGTTTTCTGTGTAGCTGATATATTTCTTTTCATAGGCTGAGTGTGATATCTAGGAAATGGACGTCCTTAGCTTTGTTTTATGCCTTTGTCAAATTTTATATTTTTAATATGTTTGTTATTTTTCTGGTCGTAGCTTTTTCATGTCGGTCAGAGTTTCTTAGCCTGCCATCCCTGTAGAGGTGTCTATTATGTTCTTTGATTATTTTGTTTAGTTCTTTTTGTATTTGTGTGCATATCACTATATTTATAGTTTATAAAAAATATTCGATTTCCATCACTCCTAGCACAGGTATTAACATTTGGTTGACCCTGTATTTCTTTTAAACACACCATGAAATGAATTATTTTATTTGTTTTAATGTAATAGATAACATTTCATTTGGTTTTATTTTGACAACAATAAGAACTAACCTATAAAAAAAATCATACAACTGTATCATAGTTTGTTTACATCAATAAAGTCACTGCTTTCATTTTGGTTTTTAAAAAACAAGTAGATGTTATAACTTCCCAAGTATTCTTCAAGCCCTTGAGAAGCCCACTCTCATTCTTTTGGCATTCTCTTGGAATTCATCTCCTACTAATTAAATAGAAGAGTAGTGAAAAGACTGAGGGGCGCATGTCATCATTTCTAAAAGTGTGTTCCTTTAATTTAGGCTCGAGGTAATTTTGACGTGAATTAAAACTGTTTAGAATCGTTGTTTTTTTTTTAATTTTCATTTATGCATAAGCCGGATGTTATAGCACTTTTTTGAAAAATCCATTTGACACTGTCCCTGACACAAATAGATAAAGAACCACCGTAATGCTAAAGTGTTGGAACCGCTCATTCATCATTCAGTCTTTCACTTGGTTTTCTTATCACATACACTCTTCTATTACCTCCAAAAAATCAAATTTATATTCGTCTATACGCAATACATTTTGCAACTCTTTAAATGACCCGTTCTTTTTTGCTCATACCAATATTTTCTGCCAATTCCCCTTCCATATTTCGTTTCTTGGTGGTTTTGTATCCACTAATCTCCATTCATCATAGTCGATCTTTACAGTTGAAAATGACGCTTCTTGATGCCGATTAAAATCACGAATTGCTGTCTAATCAGGAGGAGCTTCCCTTCTATTTCTTTTGTTTTCAATAATCAAGAGATTATCTTCTCTTTTTCTCTCAACATTTGTTACAATTTCTAACTAGATTTGGAACGAATATTGTTCCCAATATCCAGAAATATTCAACTTCCTCTCAATTTGTCTTTGACAGTAGCATTCTTTGAATAAAATGGCAATTTGTTCTAATCGCCTTTTTGATTTTTGCTATTCTATGAAAATTACGTCAAAATGGAAATATACATTAACGAAATGTGTATGAAACTATTATCGTAATGGCAAAAGAAACATCTTCATATGTTTTGTTTACAACATTAGGCTGAATAAACATTTACTAATATTGGTAATCTCGAAAAGTCTACTCAGCGCTTAATGGTATAGAACAAAATATAATATTTCTCATACAAAACATTAATAATTTAGGAAAATGTATTGTGGACAGGCAAATCCACATTTGAAGATTTGGGTAGTAAGAAGATCGTGCGGAATGATTAAAAAGAAAAGAAAATACACTTTAGTTACTGAAAAAAAATCTCATTTTAAGTTTTCTTTTAAGAAATGCAGTTTCGTTCCAAAATATTTTGCCTGTAGCGAACAACTTAACAAATACAATGCAAATAAACATCTATACATACATACATTTTTGGAATAACTAATCTTAAAATTTACTCATCTTTCTAAGCATATTCATTCGTAAAATTTATTACTATAGAAACGGCTGAAGCAATAATTTAAATCAGGTGCGTAAGTGTTAACAATTTGTAACACCATATTAGTTACTTTCGGAAATATGTCAAGTTAAGGTAGGGTTTGGGTGTCTTTTTTAATGCGAATGATGTCATTCTTAGGCGCATATCGTCTAGTCTGTTTCAGTGACAGAGAATTATTCGCGCTATGCGTTATTGTGACATTGTTAAGTGTCTTTTTTCCCTAAAAGGGTTGTTTGTATATAAATGCGTCGTATTGAACTACAATTTGTTTTTTGACGACTTCATAAAGGTTTTTTTACCTTATGATTTGGTTAAGCCTTTAAACCTTTTATTAGACTATGAATTTTTTTTCTTTTTTTAATCCGTTAACTCATGTCTATGGTTTAATAAATTTTCATTATTTAGAAACTTAATAATGTGTAGTTTTTCATGTAGGCATAAAAGGCATGAGTCATCCCAGGTTTTACAAGTTCTTGTTCTATTTATTATTTTCTATTTTATTTTTGTTAATTTGTTAATTTCTTTTAAATGCCAAAAATAATTGGATATAGATGCCTGATTTCTATTTCTAATATTATTGAAACAGCTTTTGTTTTGTCTCCGTCTAATTTTAAATTCATTTTTCGTAGAACCTATATATATATATCATTTTAGTTTTAGGACTCTCAATGCGGCATTTATTTTCCAACGGGCAATCTTCAGAGTTTCTACAATCACATAATTTTCCATTATTTTTGTCTAATTTTACTTTATGATTTCTATTAATACTGTTTTGCCCTGCGTGTTTTTCCAGGATTTTAATATTATGTTTTTTTATAATTATATCTAAATTTTCAGTGCAACATATGTTGTTCATTATGTCTAGAGATACGTCGAGGAAGTTTAACCTTTTCAATTTATTATTGACTGTAGTTTTTAAATTTAGTTTTCTGAATTCACTATATATTATCTTTCTAATTTTATCTATTTTAAGGCTCTACTTTTGCATCCAGCACCGTTTTTTTAAAATAAAAACAAAAATGCTATATAACTTCGGATTATTTACCTAACATGTTCTTTCCTTTTTTTCTATATATTTCCCCCCCGACACACACACACACACACACGCACACACACACACACACACACACACACACACACACACACACATATATATATATATATATATATATATATATATATATACATCTAAATAGTAGAGAGAATGTGTGGACTATCCATATCCGTCTATACAAATATGTACTCCTTGACACAAGATATTGAAATTTATAAATATCTCCGCATGGTTGGCTCATAGAACTGAAAAGCTTTATCATCTTCGGGTCTTTAATGTCATGTCATCATTTCATCGTTTTCGGGAATCATCGACTTTACTTGATTTTAGAAGCAGTAGCAATGATTGTCTCAGTTTTTCTTCGAAATTCTTCCGTAGTAGATCGCGTATGATTGCAATCCTACTCTTTGTGTAAAACTTAATATCATAGTGTCAGCTTTGAGAACATAGAATTTCCTTATATACCTGACCATATATTTTCACTGATTATTATAAAACCAATATTTAAAAAAATAAAACAAGGCATAGTGATTGATAATCATTTGAAAACTGCCTTAAAGTTTTACAAGGTTGTTGTATCGTCGAAGTGAATGATACACAGAGAAGAATGAGTGCTTAATATATTTATTCAGCACCAGTATCCGGTGCTAACGGATACATACAAAAAACACAGAACAATAAGTTACAAACAATAAACAAGACAACTTACAAGGAATAGAGGAGGGTTAAATGTTGTATAGCTAAACGAAGGAAGATCAGTCCGAATATTAATCAGCTTAGTATCACCTTATTTATCATTTTTTTCTTATTACATTTCTACAATAATTGTGGCATCAACTCAATAATCAACTGCTGAAGTCTTTAATCGTAGACTATTTAAAGCTGTGAGCTAGGCCACCTGGTAGAGTGCTGAAGGGGTGCTAGCTACTCTACAACAATGTTCAACAAAAGAAAAAAATGTTGCGCGACACTTAAAAATGTGTTTAATAGGTTTGAATAGGTCATTTGTTAGATACAAATATATTTCCACAAATATAGCATATGATCAACAACGACGCTTTCTGGCCTCTCGATAATCAGAAGACTAAATCTACACACATGGGTGCATACACGTATGCACACAGACAAACAGGTACACAGATACACACAAGCACATATTTGTGTGTGAGGGTGTATGCGTGATTATAGTTTTGCCAGTAGGGTCCAAACGATTAAATGCGTCTTGTATAATCCGATCGCACTCAGATATTGTGTTCCCTTTATATGACAGGTATAACCAAAATGTTACGAAGCTTTCATATTGACCATCTTGTACTTTCGCAAATTTCCACTTTGAAACGCTAAAATGGATTTTTTCCGGTGATTTCTTTCGTTTTGATTCCGACTTGCTTATCAGGTTAACAATGCACGCGCATTTTATCCGCCCTTAACAGCGATCGAATTTCTTCTTTTTCTGTTTCCTTCTTTATTTCTATTTCATCAAATAGTTTTACTTTTGGTTTTTCTTATTATCCAATTTCCTATTTTTATTTCATTATTTTCTTTCTTTGGTATTCGTACATTTTTATTCTAGTCTTATTGTTCTATTCTCCTCCTTCTTCTTCTTCTCCAACTACTACTACTACTTCTTCTCCTCCTCCTCCTCCTTCTTCTTCTTCTTCTTCTTCTTCTTCTTCTTCTTCTTCTCATCCTCCTTCTTCTTCCTCCTCTTCTCCTTCTTCTTCTTTACTTCTTCTTCTTCAGATGCTGCTGCTGCTACTGTTGTTAAGCATAAGGCTAAGACTAAGGCTACTTGTCTCTCCATCTTCCCCGGTCTCTGATTCCTTTCAGATGTATTATAATAATTAGTTCTGTTAAAAGTCCATTTCACTTCTTCATTACTTTAACCAGCATCATCAATTTTGACTTTCCTTTATCTGCCTATTTAAAATATGTCAAACGTTAGATGGTCTTGTAGCATTCACTTCAGAAGAGCCAGCAAGATTCCATGTCAGCAATTTCGGTACTTCTAATGAATCACCGATCATTCCCACGGGCCTGCACAACAATTTGTGTTATTCTCTGCCAAATTCATATCCTATAATTGTTTTCATTTTTTAGTAAACATCCTGAAACCTAAGAAATTTTCCACATCTATTTTCTTCTCACACCTGAAATTAATGCTTTGTTTCGAATTATTATTTTGGAATTCAAAATTCAAAGTAAATCATCGGTCAT
This sequence comes from Acanthosepion esculentum, assembly GCA_964036315.1. Lineage (NCBI taxonomy): Eukaryota > Metazoa > Mollusca > Cephalopoda > Sepiida > Sepiidae > Acanthosepion > Acanthosepion esculentum. The sequence continues at coordinate 120,211,154 of OZ038490.1, read as the reverse complement.
ATGTAAAAGTAAGGAAGACATGACTCAAAGACAAGAAACGTGTAGAAGAAGGAATATATTTTATCTTAGAAACACGCATGATTTGAAAATATTCCTTTTCACTTTTCCGCGAATTTTTCTTTCTTTTAATCTTTTTTTTCTCTTTCTTGATTCGTCACATCTTCGGCATATTTTCCTTCGTTGGTAAAATTTTGCGCATTTTTTTTCTCATTATTAACGTTTTATTTTAGCAATTCTCCTTTTGCATACCTTCCAATTTTTTATTTTCATGTTTCATTTTAAAGCTGATTCTTTCTAAACATGAAACTTTTGTGTACTTAACTTTTGTTATAATCTCCCCCCCCCATATGTGTATCGATTGGCACGAGCTGTTGGCATCATTTTCATTGCTTACAACTTTCATGACTTTTAGTCTTTGACACCTAATAATGGCTCCGAGACAGGAATCTAGATCCATTTACCAGGGATACTACATGACATTCATACCATCTCAATGCATAAATATTTTTTGAGCGTAGCCATATTACCTAGGTGAAATCGCATAAAACTATGCTTCAGTGTCCTCAACAATATTCTCTTACCCCCGTATGCGAAAATAATTTGGTTCCCTCGTGTAATAAATTGTGACACACACACAAAACTGAATGACGTAAGTCCAGATATTAAATTACTGTCATTCAGTAAGCCTAAAAGTCAGTTTCATTTCCTTCCATCTTAATCGCTGTAAAATAATCGAAAATCGTGATCAACTCAGCTGATATTATCTCAAGACTTCTCTGTTTTCGGTTTTCATTCACATTGTACACTATAAAAGGGATAAGATTCCCTCATTTTGTCTGGTTATTACGTCAAGTTATGACCATGACAAAGAAGGGAAAAGTCCAATCAGGCGTGTAGATATTTAACGCATTTTCCATAATGCGAAGCTGTTGATTTATGTTTGAAAAGATAGAACCCATTTGCTTTTTTCTATTTTATAATGCTAAAGTCTTCGCAATGAATAAAGACTTCTTGCAGCTGATGAGGCTTATATCACGTATATAATGCGTTGAAAATCCTCCTTTCTCCTTAACGTGCGCCGATAGCCTCGGGGTGTCTCCGACTGATATCAAATGATTCAATCTCGAAGGAATGATGTGTCTATATACACTGAAGAGATGCGAAACAGTCTGTCTGTGGATGACTACACACACACACACACACACATATATATATATATATATGAAACTTGACGTTATTCTAATATTAATTTGAGAAAATATTATTCAGGATTAGTGAAAGTTTCCTTATGGCTCTACAGTTTCGATATTTGTATTGAGAACCTTTTAAATGTGACCGTTTCCTAGACAAGATATAACATACATACATATATATATATATATGTATGTATGTAAGTGTTAGAAATTTTAGGGGATTGGAATAATCATTTATAGTAATTCAAAGAAGTCTAAAAGAATTCTAAACATTATACAGAAAGCGCTAGACGCCCGTTTCGTACGCATAATTCGGGTAATCGAACCAGGACCGTTACAACACAACAGAAGCGTTATATACCTGGACGTGTCACGGTGACGAAAAAAAAACTGATTAAACTCGATATAGCTCCTCTACTCACTAAATTGCGTGGTGATACTCACACAAGTATCATATATATATATATATATATATATATATATATATATATATATATATATATATATATATGAATAATTATTTTGAGATAAAAGAATAAAAACATGTACGAATCAGTACATAACTGGCGATTATGAATTACTGGCAAGAGAACGATTAATTTTATAAATAAATAATTAAAATAAGTAATATTGCTCTTCTATGTACTGAGCCCTCTTTTAAATTAAATGTTACCAACGTTGGAAGTGTAGTCTATTTATTCTCATCGTACCTATATATATATATATATATATATTTATATATTAAGGCATAAAAACATTTTTTTTTATTAAAGGCCATGATAGATTTAAAATAAAAGCACCAGTCAACCTGTTTCGTCCCCTCTCATCAGAACTGTTAACGGGGAATATAAATTATGAAGAAGAAAATGTCTGTAATGGATGACATGAATAAATGGGCAGGGAAGAAAGAGAAAAAAAGTGTATATATATAATAAAAGTAATAGCACCAAAGATGCTAGAGACACTGCACAGCAAGCCCAAGCAAACAGTCCCTTTGTTTGCAAATTGACGGTCGCCTGGACCTGATGTACAGCGTCTCCAACACCCTGAGATGGAATACTGAGTGTGCCCTGGCCAAAACAGAAAACCAGGTCCACTGAAATCCAATGCACAAGGAGGATTATTTATGAAATGATCCGCAACCGACGACTATGTATTCAGAATAGAATCGCCCAACCAAAAGTTTTTATTCAATATTTTCGCAGGCACGTGCTGTTTGATTCTAGCGTCCAAACGCTGTGTCGTTCTACCTATGTAGTCGCATGGTCGTTTGTTGAATTCGAGTTTATTGAGTGTATTGGACAAGCCTCTGTAAATCAAGAGTGAACTGATAAGTTTATTATTTTCTAAAACCCTTTTCTCTTTTATTTTTCAAGTTTTCAGTTGATCTGTATTTTTGCTCATTTTGTTCTTTTCCTTTTCGTTTATTTTTCCTTCTTGCATTTTTACCCCCCCCCCCACTGATTTTGTTTGTATTTTCTTGTTTGCTTTAATTTTGATTTCTTTTCCCGTATTAATTGTTTGAATTATCTTTGGTTGTTCCACGTTTTATTTTCACACTGGGCAGTGTATTGGAAAAAATATTAAAAGAACAAGTTTAAAAAAAGACCCGTTCAGTCGTGGTGGTCTCTTCGGGCCATCATGAACGTGAACGAAGAAAACATAACACCGCCGGTGTCGTCAGGAAAATCGGCCTGGTCGGAAAATAGGCCAAAAAAAGACGCTAACTTCTATGAAAAGCAAAGAAAGACGTTTGAAGGGACATTTAAGGAGAATGAATTCCTTACAATCCCAGAGGCCCTAGAGGCCGTAAAGACAAGAATAATATCCCTGCTGACTTCCGACGTCAAAAGCTGTAAACTAACTGGAGTCAGCAGGGAGACAATGGAAGAGGTCTTAAAGACCTTAAAAATTTACCCCAAGGTGTTGGCGAGAAGATCGAACGTATTATGGGACATTCTCCTGCCAACCGAACAGGACGCCAAGCAACTAGCAGGCAATGTGTTAGTTACCAAAAATATAAAGTTACAACACGTCGGCACACGTCGGGCAAAAATAAAGGTTCACGGTGTGCCAGTAGATATTTCGGAGGACCGGATGGGAGCCTTCTTCGCGAAATTTGGAAAGGTAGAGGAGGTGAAGGCTCTAGTAGGTATTGTAGTAGATCAAGTCAGGTATTGCGACTGGAGATGTTGAGGTGCAAGTGACTTTGGACCGGAACAGCTTCAAACAAATACCAAACAATTTGGCATGCAGAGAGAGGAAGATGTGGGTCGTGGTGGGAGGTAGAAAACCGAGTTGTTGGGTTTGTGACGTCGTGGGTCACATGGCGAAGGACTGCCCTGAAAAAAGGCCTCAACCTGTAACTCAGCCCACACCTATACCTGAAGCAGCAGTAGTGGCAGTAACCGAGAAAGAAGAGGTAGCAGACAAAAATCCCGATGGTGAGTGGAAGGCGGTGGAAAGTGGGAGGAAGGCGAAGAAGTTACCGTCGCCCCCAGAAAAAGAGATTACAGAGAAGTCTCAACCACCACCAAAGCAGCAGACGAAAGAAGGCATGGTTAAAAAGCAAAGTAAGAAAGACAAGAAAAAGTATGAAAAGGAGGTGGAAAAGAAGCAGTCACCCAAAAAACAGAAGCATCAAGAGCAGCAGCAGCACCAGCACCAGCAACAATCCGAGGTGGAAATGGAGGTCGATAAAATGCCTCCACCTAGAGCGACCTCTTTAAAGAGAAGTCGAGAAGAAGAAGAAGAGGAGGTGGAAACAACACCTAAGCACTCAGAGAGGGGCAGGGCGGTGAGGAGCATGGACGGAACCAGGTCCCTTTCCGCTCCTGCGTCCCCAGGAGAAACGGTTGAAACGCCCAAACCCCAAGTTCCTAGAACCTAGATGCCTCTCTTTCTCCCCTCCACGGGCTCTGTCCCCCTCTCCCTCAAACTCTAGTTCCCTATCCACACACCCGCAACCGTCACCCGCTTCCCCTCCCCAACATTCCAAAGCTACTAGGAAAAAGAAAAAGAAACTTTTCTCAGGACCGGAAGCAGTTTGTAGGGTTGACAGGGAAGATTTCAAGAAGGACCTGCCCAGCCAAAACAGAGCCCAACTGGGCCTCTTGACAAAATGAAGAGCGTAGATGGGAAGTCAGTAGATGATCCCAGAAATTTTCCAAAGGCCCCAGGAGTCATTACCTGTATAAGGGAGACTGGGACCGATTTGAAGGTGTGGAATCATATTTCGGAAGCGAAAGAGGCCTTTTCCAATATGAGAGTGGTGGATTTTGACTCTCCTTATGTAAAGAGACTGCGCCGGGAGGGTCCTTGTTATTCTCCACCCCTCCCTATATAGGTGTTTAAAATTAACCTATCCCACGGATGTCGGTGGTATTGCCCTAGATGGGCGTATGACGTCAGAGATAGGTGTAGGGAGCCTGGGGCAGTCCATCGGCATCCTATCAGACTCAGATTTCCACCCTGTATGTGAGTAGGTTTTTGCCTTAACCCTATTTTTATATTTGCAGGCCTGGAAATGTCTATTAAGATAGCCAGCTTGAATGCGAGGGGCTTGAGAGATCGGAGTAAGGCTGCCCGCCTGCTTCAGGATCTCTTGTCCTTCGGTGTGGATGTTGCCGCGATCGAAAGGACCCATTTTGTTTGCACTTCCGATGCGTGTCTGCTGGAGGATGACTTTGTCATCTATTCAGCATATGGGGACGGTTAGCCAGAGGAGTTTCTTTGTTGGTTAGACGTACTCTCGATGCGAAGGTGGACCTTTGCATACCGATGCCGAGGGCCGGTTAATCGTGGCCGATATTGTCGTGAAAAGTGGTTCGTTTCGGGTCGTTGCGGTTTATGCGCCCAACGACCGGGAGGAGCAGGTTTCCTTTTTTCGGCGGTTGGGGCCGTTCCTAGTTGATTCTTCGCGCTTAGTTTTAATGGGGGACTGGAATGCCATCCTGGACCCCAAGTTAGACAGTGGGAGAGGCGCTAGCAGGAGTAGGTGCGATCGTAGCCTGGTCGATCTGATCGGCGATTAGGGTCTCGTCGATAGATACCGGGTCGATCATCCCGGGGGGAAAATGTGGACGTGGGCTCTTAGCTGACCGTCTGACAAGGTAGTTAGCTTCCTTGATAGAATGTTAGTTCGTAGAGCCGACATAAACTTGTTAGATTGTCCCACGTTCCACTGGGTAGGCTATTCGGATCACAAACTTGTTTGTGCCCGGGTGGCGTTAGAACATAGGCCTAGAATGGCTGGTTACTGGAAGTTCAATCTGTCTCTACTGGACAGTCGGGACTTCCAGGAGCAGCTAACATGTGTAGTGCAGCGGGAGCTAGTGGGTGCGGTTATCGGGAATAAGTGGTGGGTGTGACTTAAGAATAGGATTAGGTCCTTCACCACTGATTTCAGCTAACGGCTCGCTCTAGATAGAGCTGAAAATGTGAAGACTCTTAAGGCTAATTTTTCCCGGGCGGAGGCTGGCGGGATCCCCTAGGGATAGCCCTAGCTAGGGAGGACCTGCAGCGTTCGAATAGCGAGCGCTACATGGGTCAGGTAATTAGGCATAAGTAAAGTAAGATGTCTTCTGAAGCTGTGAACCTGGGCGCAGATCTGCGTCGGGAAGAAGTCCGTCAAGGTGGTAATCGTTACATTCGTCAAGTCGAAACCCCGGAGGGGCGTATTCTGCGGTCGACTGACGACATGTGCGAGGCGTTTCGGCGGCATTTCGAGAGCCGCTTTACAAGGAGCCTGGTCTCCGTGAGGAGGAGTTTCGCAGCTATTTGGCTGATTTTCCTCGGCTTGCGCCGACTGAAGTAGCTAGCTGCGAGGGAGAGATCACGGAGGGCGAAGTCTATTGAAGAGGCAAGTCGCCCGGTCTGGATGGTTTGCCTTATGAATTGCACTTGAAGCTGTCGCACATTTTTGTTTCGATTTTGACAGCAGTGTTCAACAACTGGTTTCGTTTGGGGTCCATCCCCAACCGCATTTCCAGGGGTGTGATCACTCTGTTGAAAAAGGGCAAGGGTATTGGGGGGAAACTAGGCGATTATAGCCCCATAACGCTGCTAAACACAGAGTTAAAGATTATGGCCAAGATCCTGCAGGAGCGTTTGCAGTCAGTTGCCGAGTCTCTGTTGGGACCTGAGCAGACTTGTTCTCTGAGGGACCGAACAATTCAGAGCAGCCTGCATTTGATCCGCACGATCCTAGACGGAGTAAAAGACGACGAAGAAGCCGCGCTGATTTATTTGGATCAGTCCAAGGCATTTGATAGGGTCGACCATAGCTACCATGCTACTGTCTTGCAGGCCGCCGGATTCGTACCCGACTTCTGCCGCTGGATTAGCATCCTGTATCGCTCCCCCAGTGCTATGGTACAGCTGAACGGAAAGTCGCCGGGCGCTTTTATTCTGTCGAGGTCGGTTCGTCAGGGTTGTCCGCTGTCGCCTCTCCTTTATGCTTTGGCGTTGTAGCCTCTCCTTCGCCGGTTGAAGGACGAGACGTGCAGTCCGGCCCTACGTGGGATCGCCGTTCCTGGAGGGTCTCGAGCCAGGATTTCTTCGTACGCCGATGACGTATCTGCTTTCGTGTCGTCCTGCAGCGACATTGAGGTAGGTACAGAAGGCGCTTGATCGGTACGAGAAGGTGATAGGGGCCAAGATAAACCGAGACAAGTCGTCCTGCTTGCGGTTAGGTGCCTGGAAGGGGCGTGATCTTCCAGGGCGCTTCGGTTGGACGGACGGTCCTGTCCGCATTCTTGGAGTGTGGTTTGGACCCGACCTCCAGATGGAGAAGAATTGGTCAGAAGTACTAGCAAAGTTCAATTTTGCCGGTAAGACTTGGAATCGATGGAGGTTGTCCGTGAAGGGCAGGGCGGATGTGTGTGTTACATACATTTTACCCCTGATTCTTTATCGATTGTCAGTACTTCCTCTCTGTGAGGCCCACATGAAGGCGCTTGAGCAATCGCTATCCTCCATTTTATGGAGGGGACGCGGGAACAGAGTCGACAGACGAGTCTGCACTAAACGTCCGTGTCATGGGGGGCTGGGAATGCCACACTTGTTGAGTCACATCCGTGCCTATCGGTTGGCTTTTCTACGCTGCGCATTGACTAGAGGAGATCCGATTCTGGAGGGGATAGTAAGGGACGCGTTCCCTGGCCTTACCATCAGTCCCCTCATCTCGAGGGTTGAGCGCCGTCGTAAACCCCGTGATGAATCGCTTTTCCTCCGCGAGTATCGGTTAGCATTGAAGGCTATTCCGCGGTCCAGTGACCTGTTACGGCCTAAGAAGGTCTTCTATCGGGGATTAGTGGAGGGGCGCGCGAAGGATTCCCTACGTGATACGCTCTGCTTTTCGGAAGAGGTGTATTGCTCCTACTGGTCTTGGCCGCCAGCGGCGGATTATCTCAGTAACCCTGAGTTTTCGCTTACCTGGCGATTGGCTCGGAATCGGCTGCCTCTCAACGACAAGGTTTTCATATGGAGCTTGGCGGATTTGCCAGACTGTGAACAGTGTGGCCTTGGTTTAGAGGAAACGGCTGTAGTTTCGATTTTAATTTACATATAACATGGTGATAATCGCTTCCGAAGTCAGCACTTCGGGAGGTTTTGTAGTGAGCCATTGCATTCGTGAATATTTTATTGATCGTTATGCAGTTAATTAGGTTTTTAGTTTCTCCTCCTGGGCTCCTTCAAGTCTATAATCGTCCCGAATATTCTTAGAAACATGTGTTGGCTATTACCTTGTCATTGGCCGTGCACCAGTCAGTCAGTTATGTGCCATGCGTGATACACGCTTAGGCAGTCAGGTGTCGAAAGACACATGACTGACGAGGCAGATTTTTCCGCTGTAGATAGCCATTTCTTTCTGCAGTAGACCAGTTTCTCTCGACGACTATAGAATCCTGTCTGTCCTGCTATTTACCCATAGCTGGGGGGAAAAGAAAAGGATTCATACCTTTCCCAAGGTTATTAGCACGTAAGTTAATATAATGGATCTGACTGGATTTCGGACTCTGCTCTCCGATTCCTCAATCCGAACCGATATCAATTACTCCAACTGTACAACACTGAAGCCATTTTTCTGCACGTTCGTTGCGGCTTTCTAGTCTGAGTTTTCGGGCCATATCTCCTGACTTCTCACTGCCTACTTTAGCGTTCAAATCTCCCATGATACTCATTTCTTTTGATTTGAACGAGCCTTGGCATTGTCTAGCCTGGAGCAGAAAGATCCGATTTTTTCCTTACTTAGGGCTGTCAGTGGATACACCATTATGACTGCTATGTTGAAAGGCTTTCCTTTCAGCTTTGCTACGAGAATTCTTTCGGATATGTGTAGTATCTCAGATTGCATTTCTTGAATACTTGATCTAGTATTAATCCTACTCCTTTATCGTTTTTCTCTACGCCTGGGTAAATAATCCTGTGATATTTACTATTACAGACAAAAGACAATGGTTAAACATCGGAAAACATAAGGATAAATCCATTCCGTTAAATAAAATGAGGAAATAACTCATCTATTCCTGATGAACGTCGAAAGACCCGAAAGAAGTGTAGTAAAAATATGGAAAATAAATTATAATATATGTTTTATTAATCCACATAGAAATGTTTGCGGCTTCTCTCTTTATCTTAATATATATATATATATATATATATATATATATATATATATATATATATATATTGTTATAGGTCCTTACCTATAACTACAGAATGAACTCTTCCTAAAACTATGTATACTACGCCTCCCAAGAGAGAAGGACGAATCGAGTCGAGCCAATAGTAGTTCACTCCAAACCAGACTGGCAGTCATACTAACGCCTTCCACATCTTGTATTATTATTTCGTGTAATATATCTTCGTTATTTCTACTCTTGTGTACGTGTTGTTCTTCCTTGGTCCTAACCTGGACTATAACATATATATATATATATATATATATGAGAGCCCACATGTGCTTCTATTAATATGTAAAATAGATAGGTTAGTTAATAAAATAAGGAAATACGAGAGGGTACCAATATAGTCAGTACCTTAAAAATCTCTTCCATTTCGCTGCTTATTTCTCAGTCCGTTGATGAAGAAGACGGTCGAATCCGAAAATTCCGAACTTAAATCCTTTCTTTCCATCCTTTATTTCTTATATATTTAATAATTAATATTTAATGTTTATATATATATATATATATATATATATATATATATATATATATATATATATATATATATATTTGTGTGTGTGTGTGTGCGCGCGCGCCCGCGCTTTTGTGTATGTATATATTTGTTTTCCAGCTTCTGTGTTCGGCAGTGTTGTCAGTGTATATACATATCTAAACCATGATGAATATTTCGTTGCCATACATGTTTGTATTGTTAATGCCTCTTCGTAACGATTCACACGTTATTCAATATATATACCCCGAATATATTGCATAAACCGGGAACAGTTATCTCACTTTTTACTAGAAATGCTCGCAATATTTCCCATCGGGAAGACATTGCCGGATATGCTTTTCCGAATTTATCGTCTAGTTCCTGTAGGAAGCGGAAAATGAAGCCTATTTGTTCCTTTTGAGTAATACTGATGTATAACGCCAGAACAACTTCTTAGCCCTTTACGGAAATGTGTCCTTTTCCCTGAGTTATTCAGACAGTTTCAACATAACACTCCGCTAACCTTTAAAGTATCACCGGACTACTTGACGATAGGTGGTGAATGTCTATTCCGCACACGCAGTGACTTTAAGTTGGCGTCTATGCTGTAACGGCCGAGGTCTTAGTGACTAAAATTCAAGTAGAATAATGGTTAGCGATCTATAAATGATTGAACCAGATCAAATAATCATTGGTCCATTCATCGGAACTGTCCTGAAATGGTGACGATCAAATAACCGGAACGGAGTAATGGATTTGTGAAATATTGGAAACATTATTAAGTGGTCGGTTTGGAATCTCACCATTTGAATCGATTTGGAGTAACCTCTTAAAGTCTAGGGTTAGTGAACACAATTGATTTACAGTTAATGCAACGAAACAAGGGAATCTGTAATGATGTCGGCTAAGTGCTTGTAAATTCCAGAATACCTACAAAATAGCGAAACATTATAAATGATCAAATTGTATCTGTCGCAGCAGAAGACATTAGCGAATACAATTTTGTATATGTTTGGGATTCATCTGAAAAACAAATCATTATAGTTTATTTTGCTCACAATGTGGATGTTTTGCTAAAATTGACATAATGACTAAATGTCGACGGAATATTTTTTTATCTTTTTATAATTTATTTGCCCGGATGATATACTTAATTAATTTGACTAAAACATGATCTTAGCAAACATAATCAGTCACCCACATAAGCTACAGAATGCACACACAAACATATACACTTTAAAAACTGCTACATTCATGCGGGAAGATGGTTCAATAACGGGGTCAGAGAATCTGAAGTATAAGCTGCGTGGATATAGGAATCAATACTGTATAAGGACAAGCACTTTCACTCTATATTCATCCGAAATACACATACATATAGGTTTGTACAAGAGATGTAATGGGAGGTTCATGACCCAGTTAACAAAATTTATTCAAATATATGATCTTATTTGGAAGAGCTCCTTAGTCTAAGAATCTGTAGAATCACCTCATATATTTGTGCATGCATACTATTTACATTTTTCGGCCTATCATCCCCATATTTGTTGCCATGTTTATCACAACGTTTCGGCCGTTGTACTCACCGGCATTCGTCAGGTGTTTGAAATCTCGAACTGAGCCCTTTATTTCGCTGGATGGGGTAGACTGTTTTAGTTCCACGTGCCATGTCTAATGGATGTCAGTTATCAGTTATATCCTGTTAATTCACTTTTCCAGGTTCTCCACTGCCTTAACCTGGTATTGAACTGGGTCGTATCACTGTATCTAACCTTTATCCACTGTGTCATGTGGCACGTAGAACTAGAGCAGTCTACCCCAGCGAACGAAATAAAGGGCTCCGTCCGACTCAAATAAACTGAGGTGCAAAGAACAATTCGACATGTAAGAAATGCTACTAAAACTGCTACCACTCGAGCTGTCGAAACTGAGGAGCAAGGAACAATTCGATATATAATAAATGCTACTAGAAATGCTGCTGCTCGAATTTCTGAGAGAGGGAAACAGCGTATTGCTAGGCAGATACGAAATTCAGCAACTGCTGCTGCGACAAGATGTGCGGAGAATGAGGATCAACGTTCAAAAAGATTGCTTCAGCAACTGCAACAGCAAGAGATTTGGAGACTCAAGACAGCGTACGAGACGACAGAGCAGGAATGCCTCTAGAACAGCTTCTGCACGGGCAGTGGAGGCTGTTGAGGATCGCCAAGAACGTTTGGAAAACAATGTGCAAAGATTGGCTGCTCAGCAGGGGATTTCAAGACCCCTTAGTCAAATATGGTCAATGGTAGTATTCTATTATGACCCACTTGCTACTTATTCGAACCACCCTGATATTCAGTTTGGCAATATGTCGATTGTCTGTTCGCACCGCAGAGCTAAAAGGTGGGTAGGGGAAATTAATAGCATGTACTGCTCAAACGGTACTTCCGCGTTAACTGTCATTGAAGATCCACCCCAGCCATTGAAAATGCTATTAACTGGTACCACTGTTAGATCTAATTATTTCCTACGCAATATTAGAAAGTATAATTGTGCTTTTCAGATGACCTCATTTGGGGTCAATATTATTGAAGAGGGTGGATTTATGCCTACTTTTAAAGTACAAGGACAAGTATATCATAGAATTGGCTCTATGCAACCTATGGTAAACGAGTAGCCACAATTTCTTCAGCTTTACTTTGTAGGTAACTCTCAGGAACAGGCAACGAGGTGCAACTCTATTTCCCCTGGAACTGAAATGGATATCATTCTTGAGCTTCAGGAAATGCTACACACCAGGAACAATTATGTGCGAGAGTTCAAATACGATTTAGAAACAGCGGATACGCCAAATTTTTATGTCATCATCAACGCTGACCAGAGACCAGGTGGTGAACATGGGGGGCGTTATAATTCACCTGTTTGCAATGAAATGGTCACCAACACAGTAATACTAGAGATATAGTTCTTTCATCACGTGATAACAAACTGCAGCGCATCATTGAAACCCACCGAGAAGTCTTTGTTGAATTTCTTCTCCTTCCAATGCATGTTGTTCTTTCGATGTAGTTTGAGCAAATGCAGTCAACCAAGCATTTCTCCTGAACAATTTTCGAAGATTGGTTTCGATTAATGTACTCTTCATTTGCTGACAAATATTTTTTGTATCTTCTGTGCTTCTGTGAAAAACAACTTTCTCCTCTTATAAATGTTTTAACACTTCATATCATTATAATCTTTCGCCATATAGTTAAGAGGCACTAAAGAAAACATTTCTTTATTTTAACTTTACAGATTGGATGAGGTTCGTGATCTTTTTTTTAATAAACCCAGGCAACGCCGGGTAATACTGCTAGTATATATATATATATATATATATATATATATATATATATATATATATATATATATATATATATATATGTATGCATAGATTACTTAACTTTCAAATATTACTATTTATCCCGATATTGATGTTTCTTAGTAAAATTTACAATCACCATGGGTAATGGATTTGAATTGTATTTCCATTTTTTTTAATTTTTAACTGACATTAATTTAATTTAATTTAAATTAAAGCTCTATTTTTAATATTATTTTAATATTTTTAATATTGATCAATACGTATAAAAATATCTGCTGTTACTTAAATCTCAAATCTTATATATATATATCGGTTTATGTGTGTCTGTGTGTGACAAGGTAAATTTGAAATTTAAGATTATTTTCATAAAAAGTTTCCCACCGCGAGGAATCAGACTTTCTCTAATAATATGATCTCCATCAGAAACTACACCGTCCACAAAAACATCTGTCGTGATTCCCATTTCCCTATCTATTTCTCAATGTTTTTCGTACTGATTATAATGTCACCTTTTCGTTTGTCCTTGTTTTATAAACCAACCTATCTATTTTACAAACACACACAAACTAAATTCAGTATATGTGGCATGACGTATCCTAACTGTGAAGGTCGGAACTACTGGAAACAGTGAATGCAGCTCGGACGAACAAAATAGCAGTACAACATTATGAGGCTAGCAACGTTTCGTCCGTTGGAAAATGGATTCAAGGATGTAAAATAAGGTCGGACAAAAACATTGGAACACACGGTCAAGGCTGGAAAGTGATAATTGGACTACTACAACCATGTTATGGTAGCAATACTTAATTTTTGTTTTGATCTAACTCTGGTAGAGATAGTTTTTGGCATGACGAATCGGGTACATTTTCTAAACGTTCGTATATATACCTAGCGGTATATGCGTGTATAAAACGAGGAAATAAGAGAATATTAAATACGGCTCTAAAATGCACACAAGCATGTTGTGTTCCACTTTCTTAAGCACGACCTAATTAATTGCGTTAGTATAGGAGAAACAGTATTGCGTCTACCTGGGTGAGAATGTTTGTGACACGGATGTTCCTTGTTTTATGAATGCGTATGCATTGCAACAGTTGGCCACATGAAAAAACTAGATTACTAATATTGATGCTCGTAACCAAACTTAGGCTGCATTTTTTGTGTGTCAGTATCGCTAAGAATTTTTGGAATAAAATATACTCGAATAAATATGCGAAATTAATTAATCAAGTGTGAGACTTTCAATATTGTATAACTAACCCCTGGACAAATGTTAAATGAAAGACTAGTAAGCGAAAAAAAATTGATGGTTTATATAAACGAAAATTATATTTATAATCTCAAGTTAATTGGGAAATAAATATATCCCATTTTTTAAATATCTATTTCAAGGAGGGAAGATATTGTCAATCGATCATATTCGTAAGTGATCCTTAAAACTTTTCTGGTTAACAAGAAATTGTAATCATCGGAAAATCATTATTTTGGGGGGCGTGGGTATGACCTAAAACTTCACACGGCAATGAAGTCTCGACAAGAATGCAGAATTAGGATACTCCGAACCATTATTACCGTCGGGTGATCTTTGCACTTATTTGCTCCGTCACCTGTGTTGCGTTTTTCTTTTTCTTTTCTTTTCTTTTCTTTTTTTTGTGCATTTTTGTGTTGAGTGAATGAAAATAGTATGAATGGAATGAACATTGTGTAAAATTGGTTATTTACATGTGTCGTTATATCTCAGTATGTGAAGCGAAAGACTGTTACTTACCTCTTCAAATCTATAGTGCCGCCATATTTCCTGCGACATCGTCACTGTTAGTTTGTTTATTACTTTTTTTATAAAAGAACGCTGAATCCGATGAACCGGAGGTTGTTCGTGATTGAACTCTAAAATATCAGACGATTACGAATCGCAGTGGAATGCACGAATGATAAGAACAATTGAAGCTGATAGATGGCACTCAAGACAATATCCAAGCAGTGTCACCTGGGGTCACACTGTAGAGGGGTGGTGATGTTGAAAGACCCGAAACCCCTAATGATCGTCGACTGAATACTTCACTGATGATGCGTGCCAACGCGTCAAACCAATGTACTACACGAAAATATATACATACATACATATGTGTGTGTGTGTGTGTGCGTGTGCGTGTGTGTGTTTACGAAGCTAACTAACACAAAAGGCAACTCTAAAAATACGTCATAATAATAATAATAATGATAATAAAAAAGACATCTTGGAAACAGTCTTATTCAACCTCCATCGAAAATAATATTGAGAGTATAACTCACCATAACTCATCGTTATCATAAGTTATCATAAGTTATACAAAATGTGGAGGTTACAGTCTTTTGGAAAATCAGCGTTCAGACCGATAAGGAAATCCAGGCAAATGGACTAAAATAATCTTCTACTTGATGTTGCAACTCCGGCCGACAAAAACACATCTTTGAAAACGTTTGATGAACTATGTAAACAGTAACCTCGAGATAAAATTACGTAGAAGATGGCATCTCAAGTTAAACAGTTTTTTACTTTTATTGAGCCTTAAAAATTATATTAAAAGGATCAAACAAATATCGATTTACATTCCAAATTGCAATAATTATGTTGCGTAGTTTGCTCTCTATGCCACGCCCACTATTACATTTCGATGTTTCTCTCTGATTGCCCCACATCTGTATGTATCTTGCGATAGAAATACTCGTCCCTTGAAGTTTCTAGTTGAGTCGTGGAGGAGTGAATATATTATGAGAAAGAAAACAGAAACATGATGAGAATAATATTAATATTAGCCTAACCCTAACCCTACCTACTGGTAAAGCCGGGGACATCAGAGGCGCAGCTCTTACGCCCGGACTGGCGACTGGCCGATTGTCGCTTGGCAAAATTTAGGTTAGGCAGAAGTGTTCTACTTCTTGGGTCGGGTCGGAAAACTTTTCCAAATACACCTCACACAGTTGAACGGGGTGTGGCCATCGCAGTTATCATACAACTTCTTGGAGCTATGTGGGAGTGACGGATGTAGGCTATGGATCAGTTCATACCCGCATTACAATGAGAAATAATAAGAAACATAGTAAATCAGGGTCGACCGCTACGCTGCAAAATTACTACCACTGACCATACATACCCTACAACCCCTCAGCACCTTAATATAATAATAATAATAATAATAATAATAATAATAATAATGATAATGATAATAATAATAATAATTATTATTATTATTATTATTATTATTATTATTATTATTATTATTATTTTTATTTCCTTTGATATCTGGCGTTTACACATTTCTTTCCGGGTCCCGCCCAGGGACTTAAGGTTAGAAATGGCATCATGACACTTTCCACTGCAAAAAAAAAATATTATTATTATTATTATTATTATTGTTATTATTATAATGATTTACTCTTATTTCTGTTGTATACACATTTCCTGCCAGGACCCAAACAGAGATCTAAGGTTAGAAATGACTTCAAGATTTTTTTCCACTGATCATTTAAAATCAACAAACAAACAAAACAAACTAAGACAACACGCCTTTTTCATAGAGAATGCTCTTCGCCACAGGAACTGTTCGTGTAAGTAATTTTTTAAATGCCTTTGTATGTCTCCCATCGATCCATTCAATGAGCCTACATTTTCTAATAAATCGGAGGTGGAAGTGGAATTATTGATGTCCTCACAGGCAACACTTTTGGGATTTCCACTTCAAGATCCGTGTCAATTGATAGTTCTTTTAAGATCTTCAAAGACACATTAAAATATGTAGGAACTGCCATGTCAACAAAAAATCACTTTCTGTTTTTGGGGTGTTTGATCACAATGTCTGGATGATTAGCTTTGATTGTTCTGTCTGTGTGTCTTGTAAAGTGCCATTGTTTTGTACAGGTCTTGTCTTTGTAACCGGGTCTCAGTGATGTTCACACCAGTTTCTTGCAGTTTCCTTCCCGCAAAAATAATAACAGTTAATGAAAATATAAATATAAATAATAATCAATAGATATATTCTATATTTTTTTTAAATTTATATCATCGTCCTACTATGCCTAAATTCTGTAAGATACATTCTGTAAGAAAAATACGCTGACAATAATTCTTATATAAGAAGACTTACATAATACAAAATTAGGCTGAATGAGGAATTTACTCCATCATCTTTAATAACTGACGCAAAAAATACATAAAGGAAACCACAAGATATATATATATATATATATATATATATATATATATATATATATATATATATAATGTGATACTCTTCGATAAAAAGAACGAATCGTGTCCTCTCAGTGAGTGGCGTGTTTACCTAGAAATAAGTACGCGTATTTCACCTTCATCCCTGTCGTGGGCAACAGGGTAGATTCTCCGACTGTCGCCAATTCAACCGGGTTTCGATCTGGGCTTGAGCCAACCGGACGTCTAGCCACACTGATCAGCTGTGATACAGCTAAACAGTCTGTCGCTGGATGATAATATATATCCTCCCGAAAAATTATATCGTTTGGGCTCTCGGGGAGAGAAAGC
This sequence comes from Acanthosepion esculentum, assembly GCA_964036315.1. NCBI lineage: Eukaryota > Metazoa > Mollusca > Cephalopoda > Sepiida > Sepiidae > Acanthosepion > Acanthosepion esculentum. The sequence goes on along the minus strand of OZ038490.1, from coordinate 120,193,915 downwards.
GCGCCTTTGTAAACAGTGACTAATACTGCTAGAATGCAATACTCTTCGATAAAAAAAGTTATCTCAGTTACTGGAATGTTTATCTAAAAACAAATACGCATAAATTCACATTCATCGCAGCAGTGCGCCAACGGCTTCGAGGTAGATTCTACGACTGATGCCATTTCAGCCGGATGCTACCTCGGGGCAACCCGACATCTAATCACACTGAGGAGCTGTGATGCAGCGAAACAATCTGTGGATAAGAATATATATATATAAATATATAAATATATATATATATATATATATATATATATATATATATATATATATATGTGTGTGTGTGTGTGTGTGTGTGTGTGTGTGTGTGTGTGTGTGTGTGTGCGTTGTGAGCATTTAATTGTAATGTATATCTTTAATGTCTTTTCCCCTGTTTAAATGCCAGATAAGAATAGATCTGATACGCAATATTTCGTATTCCTGATGTCTAAATTAAATCCTGAATATCGAGTTTTAAGTTCAGTCCTGATACTGACTGAACTATCAAATATTAGATAACAGTACGCATAGTAGTTTCACCTTCCTCAAAAATAGCAATAGACTCGACCGAAACCCGGATGTGAGATGTCATTGGTAAAGTGTTAACGTGGGTTCTGACAGCGTAAGTGTTAACAATGGAAAGCGGACAGGATTTAACATCGTTTAACTGAAGAATCATTCTTCGGACATGAAAGACATGGCGCTCTTCGGCGTGCCATCGGTAGCAAGGAAAGCCAGCAATCGCATCAGCTGGATGTGAAATTACCGGTGCCCACAGGGGATGTAAAAACGTAATCGCAGCCAGATGACAATGACAGAATCACCTACGAATACAGAACAATATATCAAATCTCATTCCAGCTAGGCGTTGTTAGAGGTCAACCAATCTATCAATGTTCTCTGCAACAAATACTGCATACAATTAGTTTCCCTGTCTCTAGACTTCAAGGATAACTTTATTAGCGATATAGCTTCGGTTGCTATTTAAACGGGGAAAAAACTGGTATATCATTTTGCCCCGTTAAATGACTAACGATACTAATATCGTCAACGAAACCTACTTTCTTTAAACTAATATTCTTCCATTTCAAGGCACTGGTACCACTCACGGTAGATGAATAATTTATGATGCAGTATGAGCAAAAGAGAAGACAGCAATGGTAGTTTATGAGGTTATAACGATTAAACTTAGACTTGATAAAGGTTAATGTCGGAAAAGCATGCTGTCGTGTGTCTGTTCCACAAAACAGTCATTCTTCGGAAGAAATTATCCGAGTGAAATTATCTTCTTAATAATTAAATACGAAGGGAATCGGTATGATTAAACCCTGTGTACGTGTCATGGTAGGTCTCAGATGAAAAAGTCAGGATTAGTGGAACCAAGAATTGAAGGACTTTAGGACACTTGTTATTGAAGTAAGGATAGCGTTGCGAGAAAATGACGAAGTTTCTTTTCTGAGAAAGAGGTCATGTGGTGGAAAATAATTCACCCACAAGGACGTGAAGATATATTGGAACTGTATCTAAATAGGGAAGTGAAAACTGAACAGATCTAGCCCAGGTATGTTAGCATTACTACGTTTTCCTTCTGATTTATCTATTGTATAAATAGTATAAAACAGATGCTTTTACTGGAACGGTTCAATGAATCTGTCATTTCTTTGGCATTTTTACCTATAGATCGTAATCATGTTCAACGAGGTCTGGGATGAGCTTGATGTCCAATAGAGATTCAAGGCAAGAAATGGCCTCAAGAGAATAGCCATCTATCAAGACAAGTGGATCTTCAAGATATGCTCGGTGCTGGTGAGAGTTTACTAGTTTGTTTAGGACCTATTGAATTTTCCTACACTCTCCCCCATTGAGCTAACAAGGCTATAGGTTAGATTAGAGATCTATTGTTCATCCAGATTATTTGTAGGGTGAACCTCTAAACTGTTGTATCATCGACATAGTGTTATGGCCCAAGGTTAGGACCAAGGAAGAACAACACGAACACAAGAGTAGAAATAACAAAGTTATATTACACAGAATAATAATACAATATATATACAAGAATAATACAAGGTGTTAGTATGACTGTCAGTCCGGTTTGGATTGGGCTACTATTGGCTCGACTCGATTCCGTCTCGTCCATTTCTCTTGAGAGGCGCAGTATTTATACTGTCAGGAAGAGTTCACTCTGTCGTTATAGGTAAGGTCCCATAACAACCCCCTCCCAAAGCTTTTACCTCGCAGGCGTCTTTAATATTTTTCCTCTTCGGATTAATCATCAAAGACTCTGTAAATTTTCTTTTTTAGCTTGATTTCTGCGGTTCTGAAATTGCTTGAGGCCTTTGCATATTAAATGAGTCAAATATTGTGTCCATCACTTCCTCCTCTTTTTGAGGTAGACCGTTAGAATCCTCTAACAGCCTGTTTCTGATCTGATTTAAATGCCTTTTATGCGAGAACCTCGGACCCTGAATTATGTAAATGACGTTTCCGATTAGTTTGTCTATTGTACCTGGTTCTCAATAGGATGTGTTGTATTTGAAGATTTAAAATAAAAAAACTTCCTCCCCTGGGTTAAACTTTATTTTTGGTAAAAACGACGTTGGTGTTTGCTTTGTCTCTTTTGGCAGTAATTTGTCGAATACCGATCTAATTTTTCGGGCGAACATTACTTCCGGTGATAATGCCGATGGTGTAGTACTGTTCGGTGTAATTCTATACACTTGCAAGAATTGTTGTAAAGCCTTTTCTGTTGGTCCGTCATAAGCTTTCCTTAGTGCTCTTTTTAATGTATCTACAAACCTCTCCGCTTGTCCGTTTGATCTTGGCTGCTATGGCGGGGATTTGATGTCTTTCACCTGAAAGGTTTCACAAAATTCTTGAAAATCCGCAGATCTAAATTGTGTTCCATTATCGGTGACTAGACAATCAACCACCCCGAAACGAGCAAACAGCTCGTGAAGGCAATTTATTGTCGTCTCAGAAGTAGGTTTTCTACAACGAAATACTTCTGGTCATTTTCTGTAAATGTCTACTACAATCAAGTAGTAAAAACCATCTAATGCACCTGCGAAATTTACATGGATTCTCGACTACGGTCGATCTGTCTTAGGCCATAGCTTATGAATGATCGGGGGTGCCTTGGCTGCTAAGGAACAGCCCTTGCATTTGTCCACCATATGTATAATATCTTGATCAATGTTTGCCAGTACACGTAACTTTGAAGTAAGGATTTCATCCTGTTCTTTCCTGGGTGGCCCATGTGAAAATCCTTGAGGATTCGCCTTTGTAGCGTTTTCGGGGTTACTACGCTTTCATTATATAGCAGAACATTATCACATAATGAAAAACTGTCTCATATATGCTTATCTTTTCCTGCAATTTTTGTTTTCGTTTCCTTTATAAATTCGTCATTCACTGCTTCATTTCTTATTTCCTGTAATGTGACGCGGAGGTTTGGAATTGTACTTCATAATGATGTTCTAATATCTTCCTCATGTCGTAGAGCTGCAATTACGGAATCTTCTAATGGCTCCGTTTTCTTTGGTATTAGTCTCGAAAGACCATCTGCATGCCCGATTTTGTTTGATGGAAGATACTCCAGTTTACAGTTATATTTTAATAACATAGTCCTCCATCTTAGCAATCTATTAGCAATGTAGACAGGTAGACCTTTCTTTGATCCAAATATCGTCAATAACGGCTTGTGTCCGTCTGTAAGGTGTAAAATCTACCGTAAATATTTCTGTGGAATCTCGGAACCGCAAACATTATCCCCAGTGCTTCATTTTCGATTTGCACGCATTTTTATTCGGCTGGTAACAACGTTCTTGACGCATGCGCGATGGGTTTTTGGAGTCCCATCCGGCATTTTATGAAGTAAACATGCCCCAACACCATAGGCACCAGCGTCACTCGCGACTATTATTTTCAATTTTGGGCCATAATGCGCTAAAAATAAATCTGCTGTTAGAGTCTTAATGATTTTGTCGAATATTTTCTGACATTCATATGACCATTCCCAAAATTTTCCTTCTTCAACAGTTCGTTTAGGGGTGCGCGTAATTTGTGCATGTTAGGAATAAATTCTTGATAATAATTTACTAAGTCCAAGAAGCTTTGTAATTCGGCTAAATTTTTAGGAGCCGGAATTTTATTTACAGCTTTGGCCCTTTCTGGGTCTGGTCTTGTTCCTTCTTCGTCAATAATATGGCCCAGATATTTTATCTCCTTCATAAAAAGTCACATTTAGATTCCTTTACTTTAAAACCGTAGTTTTGTATCTGCCTGAAAACCTCTTGAACGTGTTCCCAGTGTTGTTCAATATTTTTGTTATTTATCAGGATGTCATCAAGGTATGCGATCGTGAAATCCAGTCCGCCTAGCATAGTGTCCATTATTTGCTGAAATATCGCCGGCTCGACCTTGATCCCGAATGGTAATCTCTGGAACTTATATAACCCTTTATGTGTGTTTATGCACAACAACCTCGAGCTTTCCTCATCTATTGGTACATGTAGGTATGCTTCGCTCAAGTCTATCTTTGAGAAAAATTTTCCTCCTTTCAACTTTGTGAAAACTTCCTCTGGACTAGGGAAAGGATAGTGATAATCCTTAATCGCTTCATTCAATCCCGTCGAGAAATCAGCGCATACTCGTATCTCACCCGATTTCTTTTTTTTAGGTAAACCGTATCTACGGCCCATTGACTATACTCCACCTTTGTCAATATACCGGTTTTCACGAGTCTATCCCACTCTTTGTCTATTTTTTCTAATGATGCGAAATATTTATTTCTTTTCTTCTTGAAAATGTGTTGTACATTTTCTTTTAGATATTTTGAGCGCCATTTTTTACACCTCCCAAGGCCTGCTGAAAATATGTCGGGGAAACTCTCCTTTAATTTCTCCTTCAATTTCTCCGCCTCGGTCGATAACCGTTCCACGTTTTGGCAGAACGTATTTAACGGTAAATCCAAGAGGTCAAATTTCTGCATCCAGTCAGTTCCAAATAAATTTTCCGTATTTTTTAGAACATATATCTTTAATTTCTTGGACATTCCATTGAACGTCACATTTGTGTTAAATTCCCCCTCGAATTTGATTTTTCCCTGTTACCGACCTGGCTATTTTATCTGTTCTCAACATGGTCGGTTTGTTTAATTTCTTCCACGTCTGTTAACTAATAATGGTTAAATCTGATCCGGAATCTAATTGTAATCTGATTTTTTTGTTTAACATTTCTACTTGTACGTATTTTTGTATATTTATCCCGTCTGCTTGATCAGTTCTAGTGAATCTTACTCGGCTTTTGCTTTCTTTCTTAGTTCTACAATGCTATCTTTTATGTCCCACTTTATTGCACGACAGACAAGTTTATAGCGGTATGAACTATCTTTGTACCAATGCAAAGTCCCACATCGATAGCATGGACTGGGTGGTAGTTTCTTCTGAGTTTTCATTTGACTTTTGTAGTAAATTAATTTGTTTGGTTTGTTTACGAGGAGGGAAAAATGTGTTTTCGTATGTGACCGACGCCAGACTCTTCGATATCTTTTGTGTCCTTTTTTACGCTTATACATCTCTGACAGTCCTATGCCAATTTTTGTAGCGTCAATTCTGGTTCACTCTCAAGTTTTGTTAGAATTCTCCGTCTGATCTCCGCATCTTTAGTCGAAATCAGACCTTGGATGAATATCAAACATTTAAAATTGTCAGGGTAGAGTTCAAATAACTTAAAGTCATCGCAGTGTTTGTTTACTATGGAAGCGAATGTTATATTGTCTTCGCTATCCTTTTTTGTTAAGTTTAAACATTTCCACCTTTTGTGGAATAGTGAAGTGTTCGGACTAAATAATTCCGTTAAAAATTTCACGGCTTCCTTAAAAGTCAACTCATTCGTTTTCCTCGGTAGGATGTAGTCTACGAATTTAGTGCATTCGCTTGACCCTAGTTTCCTCAGTAGTAGACGTACTTTTTTCGCGTCTGGCCAATTCCCGCAATCAAACTCATATGAATCTTCATATCTTCTGAAGTAAGCTGCAAAGGTTTTGTCTTCGTCCGGTGCATAAGTGAAGTTTTTGATAGAGCTCCATATTGCATTTTGCGATAATGCCGCTTCATTTCCAGATTGTTGTCCTTTATTTGTTACTGCCCGTAGTAGTAATTCTTGTAGTTCGAGTTGCTTCTCTTCCATTTTCTGTTGAATTTCCAATAGTTTTTCTTCGTTTTTCTGTTGAATTTCTAATTTTTTTCTTCGTGCCTAGTCTGTCTTTCCTCATTTTTTTTGTTGCTTCTCGAATTGCATTTTCATTAGTTCCAATATGGTTGTTCTAAGGTCTTCCATGTTTACATCGTAATTTTGTGTAACGATTTTTCCTTTTTTCTCAATGTAGACTTCTGGTCTTTGTCGCCTGTTGTTCTGGAAACTTAGTATGAAAAAATGTTCCCGCGTAGAAGTCGATTCTGTTTTGGCTGACAGATAAAATTCGTGTCTTCGTTACCACTTTTAAGGTTGTTGTCCAAAATTATTTTAATATTTTTATCTTTTTTTTTCGCGTAGAACTTGTTTTTTCAATATCCTCTTCGCCACTGTTATGGATGATAGATAGCATTTTTTTTAGATTCTCTGCGTAGAACTTCGTTTCTTCAATATCCTCGTCGCCACTGTTATGGTCCAAGGTTAGGACTAAAGAAGAACAACACGAACACAAGAGTAGAAATAACAAAGATATATTACACAGAATAATAATACAAGATGTGGAAGGTGTTAGTATGATTGTCAGTCTGGTTTGGAGTGAACTACTATTGGCTCGACTCGATTCCGTCTCGTCCCTCTCTCTTGAGAGGCGCAGTATTCATAGTGTCAGGAAGAGTTCACTCTGTCGTTATAGGTAAGGTCCCATAACACATAGATATTTACTAAAGATCGGAGTATGTTCTTTGGCAGTTCCTTACTATTCAACAGGTTGGAGTAGGACCTAGAATAAAAACCTGAGAAATGCTAGCAATGATCTCAAGTGATTCTAATGACTCTCCCTTATCAACGACATTTATGAACGTGCCTATTATGAAGGATTTGTTAACTGAAAAAACACTTCCAGAGATTCTATAGCTGGAAATATGCAACAACCGGCGATGCTACACATTGTCACGTGTCTTTGATTTATATAAGGCATAGGCCCCGTGATGAATTTTAGATCTAGTGCCTCGCCGATTCTGTGATTAATCAGAGTCACAATCTGTGGACCTAGCTGAGTAAAAATGTTATGGTTATGATTCAGGACGTTGTTCCTGTGGAAGTTTTCAAAAACATCCTCGTTAATTATGGACACTAAGAATATTCTGCTGACTCTAAAGAGGCCAATGCATCGATATTGTGATTATCTGTCACCAGCATTCTTAAAAGCAAGGCAGACATCTGATACATTCTATAGACTTGTTAACTATCTCTTGTCCTGGTAAGGTTTGAACAGTTTTGCCAAGCTAGGGGAGGCTTCTCAGCTGATGCTCTAAACAACAACTGGAATGTTATCCGTACCGGTTTTCTTCTTAGGGAATTTGCTTTTGATATTTGTGGAAAGTTCCCGTGCTACATTAGCGAGATTGCAAAGGTTGTACCCTATGAAAAAGGAAAGTTACGGAAGGAGTGGTCCTAATTAGAGGCAAAGTTCATTGTATAATCTTAAAATGTTATAGGATGAAATAAAATCAGTTCGATTTATAATAGTTGGCACGAACTTTTAGACACTATTGAGAATCTTTTAGACGTTATACTAGATCTAAGAGGAAGCAAGAATTTTCTTTCCATCCTTGGCTTGGACCGACTCTGGATAGCTAATAATAACACTATGAATCCGGTCTATTAGATGCGTGCTGTGCAAGCAGGTTGAAGTTCTGTAGTGGTAAATAATTTTTTTTTAGATTTGGCAACCATCACTAATTAATCCATTCTGTCTTGATAGCTCTCAGACACAGACCTTTTCTACCTCTGTGATCACCATCTTTCTTGTTGTACATGTCTTCCAGCAAGAGAAAGGAAATCACACCATGAGAATGTAGCAAAAAGCTATTTAAGGACATCAGGCAGATTTCCAAGTAGTTTCGTGCTCCCCAACACTCACTATTGATTATATAAGAGAAATGAAACGGACACTACTAACTTCCAAAACCAGCAAGCAGATGCCACTAACAAACAACATAGAATCGTGCCTTGTTAGATAAACCATGCAACGATTCCAACAGCTTGTAGATATCAGAATACGTTGCGTAGCCACCGTTATTCAGCTAAAGGATGAAGCAATACGTTATTGTTAGGTAGTTTTTAACAGTGGAGTTTAATATAAATGAAGAAAAACAGTAACAGTCTTGTATGTATCTAGTCGGATGGTTCTTTCAAATATATAAACATCTGTCAGATGGAAGTATCTTTATACTCATATTGGATTAAGGTCATAGGTAAAGTGCATTTCTGGAGAATAGTACGTATGCAATATATGCACCGAGGGTACTGAGAAGAATTTCATTGTCTACCTTTAAATTTATCTAGGAAATTATTTACACTAACAGCAAAAAAAAGCAGACATTTAAAAGAAATGAAAATCTAGCTCATTATATTAAAATGGGTTAGCAATTCATCTATTTTCCCCAGATGCACGATCGTTCAAATTATTTTAGTAAAAGATAAGCAATATGTAATTCGAAGAGTAATGAACGTTCAAAGATATATTTCTTTTTTTTTACTCAGCCGGCTTAAGAGAAGGAAAACGTAGGTTGGAATCTACGTCGCTCATTTTAAAACGTTTAATAAGAACGATGTAAAGTTTTATACGTTAACACACAGATACATATAGAGAGAGAGGGGGAGAGAGAGACGCGTACGCACAACCATGAACACTTTCAGACAGATTGAACAATTTATGTTACAGTCTAACGTACCGTTGAAGCAGCAGCGTTAATATAATTAACAATTCCTTTGATCAAACATAGCAAGCCTCGCTTGATAACTCCAGCAGGTGCTTTCTACCCCGGCCATGTACTTTCTGCACGCCAATTAGCAAAGCATATGTCTGCTCGTTACTTCCCATCTTGTATCAATCACATATGAAATCCTTGTTCTTGAAAACATGATTACTTTTTGCACATATGTATTCCGATATAACCGTCGTTTAAATATACAGCAATTCTGCTTGCTTTTTTTCTAAAGCTTTAGTCATATTTACTATATTTCATCTAACTTCAGTTGATTTTCTGTTTGCTTTGAAACAAGAATTTAAAAATAAATTCCATACACTTTATTTTACTTCGTATTTTTTTTTTAAATTGCAATATTCTTATTTTTCATGCTTGTAACTATCTCGCAAGACATGGATTCTTAGTAGATCAAATCATTTTGACGTACACGAACTTGTAAGGAACTTTTTTTTTAATACCCAATGGTATTTATATATATATTTGTATGCATATTTTTCTTCTCAAACAAATGGATAAAAGGAAGTAACGTTTCACATCCGGCTTGCCTACAAGCAGGATTGTTCATAACCATTTTCGACCCTCACCCGTAGATGTGCAGTTAAAATGCACTGAAACCAAGTTGCATCTTTGTAGTGAGTAAAATGGTTTTGTCTATATGATAAAAATATAATAAATAAATAATTATCGCTCTACTATGTGTATCGAGCTCCTTTTTTAATTAACGCTGCGAACGTTGGAATTTATATATTACTTTCGTTCTCATCGCATCGGATATATATATATATATATATATGTGTGTGTGTGTGTGTGTGTGTGTGTGTGTGTGTGTGTGTGTGTGTGTGTGTGTGTGTGTGTGTTTAATTAAAGACGACAGACAAGGTATGGCGATTAGGGTTTTTATTAATTTTTTCTTTTTCCTTGTGTCTTCTATCTATGAGCTATCAAAATTCCTTAATGACATCATTATCCAATACCTACCCACCAGTTACACCATCACATCCGCCCACGAATTCCTCCAAATTCTAAAAAGAACAAAACCAACCCATGGTATCCTAGCGACACAAAAGACTTCCCCGTCGATCAAACTATTGACATTATCGTTAATTCCGTTTTTACCTATAATTATATACCACCTCCATCCATCAAACCAAATATACTGAAAAAGAATAGTATTTTTATGTACAACCAAAGTCCCCTTCTACGACCAACTGGCAAGAATACAAAACAGACACTAGCTAAAAATGACTTCCGTGACCACCTTATCGAACATCAAATTAAACTATTTCTTCCAAAATTGAATAACAATGATAGTGAACAGACATTCAAAAGTAACAGAAATATTTTCTACACAAGCCAAATGCACGTCAATTAAAAACAAGATGAATCTTCACTTAGAATCATAAAGAAATACGCGACCCCAATTGAACCGAACAAAAAAATCAAATTAATTCTCTACAACAAAAAATTTAAAACAGCTAACATTATCTCCAGAAAAAAAAAACAAGACAGCAGCAAAAGCAAAATTACAACGAACAAACATTATTTATAATTTAAAATGCCTCTTAAGTAATTATGTTCGTGATCAAAATGAACACATGAATGATTACATCAGTTACACTACTACATGCCAATCCAAACGTCTACTTTACATCAATCCGACCACAGCTACATTAGAACTCATTGAAACACACACACAAACTTACCAGACTCCACGCGAAACATACTAGTAGAAAATACAAACATAATGACCGCATCCACATGGAAAAAAGATTAAAAATAATGGGAGCCTTAATAATAAAAAAGAAAAGGCTAACACTCAATAATATTAACTAAGAACACGGCCACAATGCGCTGCGTTCGGAAAATAAAACATCTCTATAGCCCTAGAAACATACAAACAACCTATACACCTAATTAAAAAGCAAAAATAAAATCATCCGTGATAGTGACTAAAAGTATAGCTGAGAACGCTGGGAATTACAGAGCATTTGGACAGTTTCTGTTCAGTCTGGACCGAGAAATAAACAGAAACATGTTCGAACACAAGAAAAATTAAATAAAGACCTTAATCGCAGGACCTTTTCTGTCTTCTTTAAAGAAATATGTGTAAATGAAGGATTGCTGATTAATTACAATATATATATATATATATATATATATATATATATATATATATATATATATATATATATATATATATATATAATATGGATAAAACAACTGAAAAGTTGTAAATTAAAAGAAAAAATTGGGTGTTTTCCTCAGAAAAAAAAACTCCCAATTTTTTCTTTTAATTTACAACTTTGCAGTTGTTATATCCATATTATATACATATCAATAACATGTCATAACTCCAACGAAAAAGAAGAGAAAAAGAATAGCAGAGAATAGAATAGAAAAACGAATAGGCGAAAGATCTACATGAGTCCGAAAAAAATGAAAAAAAGAAGTAAGAGAAAAATAGAAAGAAAAAAGAACAAAGGAAGTCAATATGTGTTGATGATATCAATTCAGCCAATTAAAGGACATTACCATTAAGAGAAAAAAATTTAAACTCAACCGGAAATGTTTGCTATATTGGATCACTCTTGATATTATAGAACGATCAAAGTTTGACGTTATTCAAAAAAGCGGACATATCATTTAACAGAATTAAGCGTAGTATGTAAATAAAAGACCCTTTTAAGAAGAGGAAATAATAAACAAGCAAAATATATAAACTATTTAAAATATTACATAAAAAAATTAAATTCAAAATTTAGAATATAAATATAAAAGACATATAAAATATAGAATACTAGTTTAAATTAAAAAAAAACTTTGCCAAATTATATAACTTGTAATATAAGTAGAGGCCAAAAATTATTTTATCTAATATTATTACTAGTAGTATACATGTACAAATCAATTTAGAAACTTAATACCTATCAGTAATTATAACAGCGATATGAATATGTAAAACAATATATGACAAAATTATTACACTTAAAAGTTCAGCACATTTGTAATGTAAGATCTTTAACGTGCCTACACAAACGGTAGTTTCAAATCTTTGGTTTAACTATTGACTATTATTCAAAAGTTTAATAATACACATTGTTTCTTGTGAACATAAAAAGAAAGGGTCATGCAGAGATCTACAAGTTCAAGCTTCTTTGACGAGCTTCTATTTTACTGTAGGTGTTTTGTTTTCTTTCAATTTCCAGAAATATTTAGAAAATGAAGTCATATTGAGCTTGCTAGAAGTAGTAAAAGAAGATATAAGATTATAATATCGTTTTTAAAGACATTCCTCGTGGAACGAACATATAATTTAAGAATTCCAGGGATCTGCTCTACTCTTGGTATCGAGCCCTCTTTTAAATTACTGCTATGAATATTTGAATTTATATTATTTTCGATTCATTACATCTGAATATATATATATATATATATATATATATATATATATATATATATATATATATATATATATATATATATATATATTGAACAATAAAAAATATTAAAAAATTAAAATCTTCTGACACACTGGGTTGTATATTAATATTCCTTAGTTTTTATTATTATTTCATTTAGATTCCTCGACTAGTTTCGTCCAACATGTCCATCATCAGGATAAATACTTTTCTGATTGCTGGTAGCAGTGAACTACAGAAATCATATACATCTCTTCAGTAAAATGAATGGAGCATTTTGGCTGATTGGCATTTGTTTACATTTGTAAAAACAATACGCTAGATTTAGTTGTGTAACTCTACCGAGTGAAGATAGCTCTGGCTGACACCAAATTAGTTGTGTTTCAATCCTGGCTTGAGGCATTCGGAAGTCTAGTCGCACTGAGGAACAGCGAAACAGTATTTTCTGTGAATGACATAATATATATATATATATATATATATATATATATATATATATATATATATATATATATATATATATATATATATATATAAGGGAATATTGAATTCAGAGTCGACAGACTAATATATATGTGCGTTTGTGTGTGTGCGTGTTTGGCGCATCTATAGTCTCCTAGTTATCAGATAATCTCGGGAGAGACCTATCATTACTGAAATAATCAGAGAGATTTATAGTTAATATGAGTTTTATAGATTTTGCGATATATATTGATAAACAAATCTACATATTTATTCATCAAATTATTTATAAATCTGATGGATGAAAACTGATAGCCACGATCAAAGATATGTATTCGCATCCCAGTTTGAATGTTGTATTTTAATTTTAAAACTGAATTAATCTCCTTTTGACATTACTATTAAACATACGATCATTAAATTGACAGTTTGAGTCCTTCGCTAATTAGGAATAAAACCGACAAGCAATTTTCTCGGATTAAAATTAACTCTGTTAACTGAGAAATAACCTTGGTTTCGATATTCAAGCTTAAAGGGAAACGTTCCTTCGAGACTGTCAATTAAATTTTCTAATTCTTAATTTATGGGTAAAATGTTCGCAGAAATTTTGTAATGGTATCTAGTAACGATAATTCTCAACTGACTCAATACAAAGGCACTATACTAATCTATCCGTGCCTATCATATGAGAGAGAGTCTAAATAAACGTTTATCATTTGCAGCATAATTATCGGGCGTTGTAAATAATGGGAAATGTTTTCCGGCATTGCTGATCTCAAAATTTTAAATTCAACACAGTATGCTTTGTTTAAATTCAGTATTAGAAAGATATCAATAGGGTTTCATGGTATGAGAAGTTAAAGGTCTTTTGAAATATTTCAGTCAAAGAACATCTATAAAAATAAGGTATAAAACTAACGTGGAATTACAGAAAATACATGTCGAATGCTTTTCACTTCTCGTGTATGATTTATTTTTTACGGCTCCTCAACCCTTTCTAATGTATTTGAAATCAAAGCTTTTTTGGGGAGTGTAAGAATAATTATTTCCATTTACGAGTGAATATTGCATTCACCGTTTATTGGAGAAAAAAAAATTTCCAAATAAAACTACAATTTAAAACATAGAAATAGTTGGATTCATACCTTTTCCAAATGTGTCCAGATGTGTTCCAAATGTGTTCCAGACGTGTGCCAGATGTGTTCCAAATGTGTTCCAGACGTACCCACAATGGGTTCCAAATGCATATAATTAAATGTAACGATCCCGACTCTCCGATATCTCATTCCGAACATCAAAATTTAGAGAAAATGCTATTTTGGGAACACTTATATTTACAGAGAGAAACACAATTGTTTTACAATAAAATGTAGCCCAGCGTGATAAATAACGGATAGTTTTCTTTTGAAGAAATTTATGAAGCATGAAGTATAGAAGTCAGTTTAAAATTCCGGGTTTGAATGTGATTCGCCGTGAATAATTTAATCCTTTTTCATTTGAATCTATTATCCTTTTTCATTTGCATCTTTTATCTCATGTATAAACAATAGCACTAAAGAAGTCTCATTGGAATTCTGTTAATTACACTTGGCAAACGGCAACAAAACTGCCACCTGTTTGCTAAGAATCCTGTCTGCAGCTTTGTGAACATGAACTTCATTTCCAAAACATGAGACAAACTTTATTTATTCATCATTATCATGTAAATATCACGTGATTCAATTCAGGACCAGTCATATTTCATTTTGATCAGATATCGCCAACATACAGAGGAAATGTGTTAAAATTTATTTGTTCTTTTTTTTATATAAAAAATACACATATTGCTTAAATATAATATAAAAATATACATATTGCATTTATTCAAAAATAGCAGAATATCTTTGAAACAATGTTCACACAGAAATCAATGTTGCTTGGTGATTGATAGGTCCACGCGTTAAGCTCTAATCATACCTATAGTGTTATTTACACAATGATGATTTACGGAGGATTTATATATATATATATATATATATATATATATATATATATATATATATATATATATATATATATATATATATAAACTTAAGAAATATATATGCATATACAAGATGCAAGGTATAATTGTCATCTATACTGCAAAAAAATGAAAATAAGCTATATTAACCAAAATTACACAAATATATCTTTAAATAATAAACAGTAAATATATTCAACCATGAACTACAGACGATTTTGGAATCTCCTGGAACTATTCTGAACGGTCTCCTTGTGAACTTGGTGAATGCTGCCATGAGCCTTACCTTCAGTTCATCTTTGGTGTTACAATGGATTTTTGTTGGTCTCCACCCCACTGCTCCTCATACATAATAGTCAAGAGTGTGGCAATCTGGGGAGTTATTTGGCCAGGTGTAAGGGGTGTTGTGATCCCAGAAATTGTCTGACACCCATTATTTGGTTCTCCTGCTTATGTCGCATGGCGCAGAGTATTTTTCCAGACATAGAACTCAGGGCAGAACTACCTTCCCCAGGCACTTGATGTAGGCCCCCGGGTTGAGTCTGATGCCATGTAAAAACATAATTGGAGGCATAACGACGCCATTACAAGTGATCACTACAAATACCATGATACTAACTGGATATATCATGCTACTCTTTCCGAATCATCTGCACTGTTTGCATTGACACCCACACATTCTGAAATGTTCGTATTGGAGATTCCAGCGCGACTGCCAAGCATACCAGTTTCCAAATTTCTGGCGGAATCAATTTCGCCATGGAGCACTTTTTCTCTCAGACGGTGCTCAACTGAGCTTACACTATTGCGTAGAAGACAAAATCAAAAACAAACAACACGCTTGCGCGAAATTAATCATATCAAATGACTATAATTTAACCATCGCAAAAAAGTACATATATATTCATACGCGTTTATTATGATATTTTAAAACACAATAAAAATTTCCTCTCTTTTACGATTATAATTCGCAAACTAAACACGACTGACATGCCAATTTTTGATTCCGTAACTTTAATCAAATATTAATTATTACTTCATCGAACATCAGCTGCTTTAATGAGGAAATCCTCGCTACTTATCTCAGGTTTTATTTATTACGTCAAAGCGAAAATGTACTACTTTCCATGACAAACATCAGTGAATTTAATAGAAATTGGAATACTTTCCGTCTGTGCTTCCTTAACATGTATAATATAGTTAATTAACCATTATCAAGAGACACCATAGCAACACCAGCAAGAGATTAACTAATAAAGTTATTATCTTTTTCTCTATGTTGATATATTTCAGTTTTCGATGTAGGAAATAATTAACTTATAATAATAATAAAAAGTAATAAATGACATTTTTTTAATTATTATTCTTTTTTCTATTACGTCAGTTTTTACCAGTCCCTTGCATATTTGGGCCGGTACTTTAAGGTAAGCAATAGGGTTTATAAGAGTTAGAATGTCACTGATGATTTGGTTGTTGAAATATAGTGAGGCGGAGTTTCATATAACAGTTATGCTATGATGAAGGTTATCTAGTTATAGCAAGAAGCTTGGTGAGGGCGGTGCGTAATCCCAGGCGGGAACAAACATCTGTTTGTTACATTTGGCATAAGTGCCCCTCTTTCTTTTCATAATTCGTATCAATGTCATTAGCGATGATTCACCCTATTAGAAAACCACGGGTCACATTTAATATACAAGCATATGTACGAACATGCGCAGTTGGAACCCTGTTCATACAACCGGTCATATGCTCACAGATAGAAAATAATTGATACATAACAATATGGATATATTTCATGGTTTGGCACCTGCAGTGCTTTTATGTTTCCTATGTAAGAATCGTTTTTCCGAGAATAATTATCTTTTTTGATTTCCTTTTTAAGATTTGATTCGGGATTCAGTCATGGTGAGATTATTAGAATAAACAAAAAATGGAAAATGTTTTCTCAATCTGTTTTCAGCATCATTTCAAATTGTAAAATAAATAATCAAAACATAAACGTTATCATGCAGCAAAGACATTTCCTTTCAATTGTATATTAATAATAAATCATCCGCATCGACATAAAAAAATGTTTTCCTTCAATTAAGGAACAACTGTACGCATTGTTTCCGACTTGCTTAACTCTTTCAAATTTAAAGCAATGTAGTAAATTTCATTTTTTTCTTTTCACTTAAAATAATAAATCACGAGAACAACAAGTTTTTATGCATGGAACTGAAATCTAATAATGTGATTTCTTTTAAATCGATAATTATATCATATGTGTCCTATTTCCACAATCGTTAATGTGTGTCCTACGCTTTCTATGAATTTATGTCTGTCCAAATATTCCCTTAATCTTATAATGTGTGTCCTATTATTTCCATAATTTTATGTGTATATTTCCAATATCTTTTAATGTGTCAGCTGTTATTTCCATAATCTTATGTGTGTCCTACTATTTCTATAATCTTTCATGTGTGTCCAACTATTTCTATGAATTTATGTCTGTCCAAATATTCCCTTAATCTTATAATGTGTGTCCTATTATTTCCATAATTTTATGTGTCTTATTTCCAATATCTTTTAATGTGTCTGCTATTATTTCCATAATCTTATGTATGACCTACTGTTACCATAGTCTTTAATGTGTGTCCTACTCTTTCCATAAACTTATGCGTGTCCTACTATTACCTCAGTCTTATAATGTGTGTCCTATTATCTTCTATTATTTCTATTATCTCATATGTGTCCTACCATTTCCATAATCGTTAATGTGTTTCCTACTGTTTGTATGAATTTATGCGTGTCCTATTCCCTTAATCCTATAATGTGTGTCCTATTATTTCCATAATTTAATGTGTCTTATTTCCAAAATCTTTTGTGTCTGCTATTAATTCTATAATCTCTTGTGTGTCCTACTATTTCCATAATCTTTAATGTGTTTCCTACTCTTTCTGTGAATTTATGCGTTTCATATTCCCTTAATCTTTTAATGTGTGTCCTATTATTTCCATATTTTTATGTGTCTTATTTCCAAAATCTTTTAATGTGTCCGCTATTATTTCCATAATCTTATGCGTGTCCTACTATTTCCATATTCTTATAATGCGTGTCTTACTCTTTCCATAAACTCATGTATGTCTATTTACATATTCTTATATACGTCTTACTATTCCCTTAATAATAATGTTTGTCCTATTATTTCAATGATCTTTTAATGTCTTTCCTACTATTTTCATACATTTATATTTTGTCATATTATTTACAGCTATTCAAGTCCACGTCTATTTAAGTGCGATAGACTTCCAATACCCCATTCTAGATGAAATATATGACTTGTCATAGATTCATTCATGCCATAATTTTGTACTTTGTTTATAATGAAACATGTTTTTGTGACCTTAATATTCTCAAAGCTAGTATTTTTATCACAGGATTTCGACTGATGCCTTCTTTTTATTATGTCGTATATGTTTCGTAACTTTTTCTTAGTTTTACTAAATTGTTTATACATGTTGAACACCTCCGATCTACCAGCAATGGTGTCTTCCTTAACATTTGAATTAACGATAAATTCATTGACATTATTACCACTAAGCTAATAAATTTGCCGTGATTCCTGGATTAATGAACCCAAATTAAGACTAGACAGATTTAAGGGATATTGGTTATACTGAAGATAATCTATCATCCATAATAATCATGCAGATCCATCAGAATTCTCACGAGAAGTTTTGCTTTTACTCAGTTTTGGATTATTCTTAACTGATTAATTATTATCAATAGATTTACTTGCAGATCAGAGATTATCAATGCAGGATTTGATAGTGGTTTTGAAACTCAGTTATTGTTTAAGCCAAAAGTAATTTTATGAATTAATATATATCTGATATTTGGGTTTCCTATGACCACCTGCAGAGAGAGACAGTTGTATGAGAAAATAAATGATCAACTATTGATTAAGGCTTATTATTATTATTCAACGAATGTTCGAAAATAATAATAATAATAATAATAATAATAATAATAATAATAATAATAATAATAATAATAATAAGATATTAGAAATAATATATAAATAAATAAAAATAATAATAGAAGATATTCGAAAAACGGTCAAAATACAAGGACCTTGAAATAGAAATCTCAAAAATGTGGCACATGGGAACATCAACAATTCCTGTTGTAGTTGGAGCCCTTGGACTGATTGGAAAAGATTCCAGTAGGCTGATTGAAGGAATCCCTGGAAGTCCATGCCTCAAAGAGATACAAAAAATTGTTCTGACAAGTACAGCCCACACTTTACGAAGGGCTTTATCTATGTAATTATTTTTTTTTGCAGTGGAAAGTGTCATGATGCCATTTCTAACCTTAGGTCCCTGGGCGGGACCCGGAAAGAAATGTGTAAACGCCAGATATCAAAGGAAATAAAAAAAAAAATAATAATAATAATAATAATAATAATAATAATAATAATAATAATTCAGGCTATAAATACCTTGGCTACACCCGGAGTAACATATAGCTTCAACATTATTAAATGGAAGTTGATTGACATTAAAAGATTGGACGCCAAAACCACAAAAACGCTTCCCCACATGAGGAGGCACCAGAGGTAGTTGGATGTTTTTAGGGTCTAATCCAACTTGAACTAACACTAAAAACTAAAACAATCGGATTGGAAGCATAACTCACAAAACCAATGACACTCTCCTACAAATACTAAAACACAAAATACACTCCTACAAAAAACAGCTTCATATACCTAAAATCCTAACAACAAATAAGAAAACGAATACCATCTACGTCAAACGACTAAAACAGAAAGCGAAACAACTTAGCCAAATAAAATTGTAAAATAAAAAGTGAAAGACGTTGTTTGTCAAATACTTAAAAATATCGAAATGAGCAGACAAGGGCCAAGAGAAAACACATCAGTCTAATTTAGGCCTAATTATTTCACCTCAGGACCAATGCCTCGCAACTAAATGCTATCACCTTCAAATAATGAAGTATGGAACTAACTCGAATTGTAGGATCTGCGTAAAATATGATGAAATATTCGGCCATAGTAGCTGAGGATTTCCAGAACTAGCAAAAATGCATATACTCACAGGCATAACAAGGTAGCGGCATATATGCAAAGGAAGATATGCAAGAAGCACAATATCGATACAACTGAGACATGTTATGAGCACCAAGCAGACACAGTGACACAAAAAACAATGTAACTGTGCTCTGAGAAATGCCATTTCGAACTGACAGGGAAATAAAGGTCAACAGACCGGATATTATAATAAAAGAGAAACATTTCGGGAAGTGTATGCTTATTGACATAGCGGATTCATCTCAAAGAAAAACCTGCATGAAAATCGAGAAATTGCCCAAATACAAGGTCCTGGAGATTGAGATTAATAGGATGTGAGGAATGAAAGCTAGAACTGTACCAAGAGTAATCGGTACTTTGGCAATCGTCCAAAAAGTAATAGAAAATTTTAATAACAGTGTCCCAGGTAACTTCAATGTTCAAGTTAACCAGAAGATCGCCCTACTAGTAACTTTTCATATACTAAGAAAATGTCTAAAATTAAATAACATTTCTCTTATAGAGACCAAGGACCATAGTTTGGACCCGGCTCTACAGGATACAAAGCAAGAAACATAACATACACAAATAATAATAATAATAATAATAATAATAATAAGAAGAAGAAGAAGAAGAAGAAGAAGAAGAAGAAGAAGAACAACAACAACAACAACAAAAACAAACAAGAACAAGAACAAGAACAAGTAACAGGAAAAGAAGAAGAAGATGATGAAGAAGAACCAAATGTATTATGAATTAATAATATTATAATAATTAGTATTAAATATTCTTTCTTGGGAAAGAGATAATAAAATGGCCAGCCATTTAATATCAGCATAGATATATTCATGTCATTTTTCTATTGAATACCGAATCTGTTAGGAATAAGCGGGGAGAATTTAGGAAATATCTATTTTCAATCATCAAAATTTGTTTTAAAATGGGCCACGTAATAAGATTTTATACTTGCTCATGTGAAAATCGTAAATTTAAAAGTTCCTAACATAACGAAAGTCAGTACAAATGATTTTTGCCTATTTTGATTTGAATTTCAATTTAGAGTTGGTCGATTTGATTTTGGCGCGTAGTTCTTCGAGAAATCAACGCGCTTCTTTCGGGTCGTAAACCGTTTTCCTTTTGTCGATGGAGACTAATGTCAATGAAATTACAGTATCCTAATATGCCGAAAACATTTCCTGTCTTTAGTCTTCAGTATTAGAATCGATAAAGCAATATGCACTTCTCATGTCAATTTCATTCAACTTTTGGAGGCTGACGTGACAGCTTTCAAAATGCATCTGAATCAATTTGTTTCAAATTCATGTAAATGTAAACGCTCCCAATTACAATTTAACTACTACGAATTTTCTGGTAAACTACACACACACACACACACACACACACACACACACACACACACACACACACACACACACACACACACACACACACACACATATACACACACACATATATATATATATATATATATATATATATATATATATATATATATATATATGTATATATATATATGTATATATATATATATATATATATATATATATATATATGGTGGGAAAGCGTGATATATACATTTCTATATATCCTAACTGTATTAGACAAATTAATCACAAAATTTTAAAAAAATCATTATGTAATGCGTTTCATCGACTGTAAGAAATTTCTTGTTGATTGAATTATATATTCATAGGAAATGCTAACGAAATAACAATAAAAAGCAATCGACAGTTATAATTATTCACCAATATGAATCACTGAAGATGTTGGAACGTTGGAATTTTTTATTTTTACATGTAGCTCGTGTATCTAATCTAGCCGGTCACACCCAGTTTCTTTACGATTTTCTATGATAATTAAGTATCTCACATTGGGATAAAAGACAGTCCGCCAATAAATGTGAAATATAAGAACGTAGACAAACATTGTCCGTTGATGAGTTTGCGACAAAAGTACTTCCTATTCACTTGCTCTATGTGTGTATACGTCTGTCTGTGTTTGCGTATGCACTTGTTTGTTTATATGTGTGTTTCTGGGAGTTATATAGGTTGGCTCCACAAGAACGCCGCTAGTTCATAGATTTAACTTTGTTACATCGTTCTGTTTGGCAAGATATCTTCTGACATGAAAGTGTGTACGAAGCACAAATGTTTCCTCTAATGTTTGTATGACTTTGATTCGCATTGAATACTTAGGGTACTGGCAGATCTTCTAATATCACGATGTGGAACACCTACATATAAAAGTGAAGGAAAGAATAAGAAAATCATTTTCTAAATGAATTCACATGGAAAATAAAAATTCAAAAATTTCTCGTACCATTCCGTCGTGCACATTTGAAGTCATACCAAGGACTGAAGGACGAATCGCGTCACAAGTTAACTTTCCATTTTGTCATACAATTTCTCCAATATATATATATATATATATATATATATATATATATATATATATATATATATATATATATATATATATACATGTATGTATGTATAAATATATCCATACAAACATCTGGTCTAAAACCTAAAAATTAAGTTGAACGAAATAAATTCAACATATCAGTGTACCCTCACCATTTTCAAATTCGTCTTACTTGTCTCCTCAGACACTAGATGTTCTCGATTAGTTGAGTAACACCGGCATTACTGGGCATCCAACTTCTGAAGCTTTCTTGTGATAGGAGTGTTGTGTCGCCTCCATAAGGTTGATTCATGTTTCCCAAACTCTTACCATATTAGGATTGATGGCGATGTCTACTGATGAGCCAAATATGTACTTTGTGTACCATAATTCCAATATGTAGCAGTGGTAAATAGTGTCACTTTGCCTTCCAAAAACAACTTTGGGAATTAAGGATGCCTTAAGATGACCTTGAAAAGATGCACAACAATACTGATAAGTCTAACAACAGCTTTATTGATTATAAAAAGAAAAAATAATCTAGTGAATAAAATGTTTCCGTTATTTACGGTATAATTTCTCTCTTGCCGGATGCTGATTTGGCAAGTCGAGCAGTAAAATTAAGTGAAAACAAGGTTGCCTGTTACGTGTGAGTCAGTGTCTTCCATCCAGCTTATGGTAATGCATGTGGTAGCCTGTTTGTTGGGCCCTGTTATTCATGTACCGCTGCTAGATCATTGTGGGCCTTCGTTTATACAGATGACACCCGCTAAAATTCTACATTGATATATCTAATTTCCCGGAACGTCTTAATCTGAGGGGATCTGTTAATATACACATTACTCTTCCTTTTTATTCGAATTTTCAATGATTTGGATTTTGACATAAACAAGATGGTATTCTTTGCTTACGAATAGTTTGGTTGTAGTCATCGTTAAGAATATACACATTTTGGACGCATAGTATAATAGTTTGCAAACCACAAACCTCCTTTATGCACATCAATAAATTGCATTCAACATTTAATATTGTGTCGTTCGTTTCAAGTGATGGCTGTCCGATGTTTAGAATAAATTGAAATAATTTTCTCACAGAAATTAATTCCAATTCACTTACACTTGTTATGACAATCGCCTTTAGATTGCTCAAGTTATCGCCTGTTCTCTGATCAGATCTAATTTGAAAATCCTACCACAGATTGTGAATAGTGTTTTCAGTTAGACGAATGTCATTCCCACATTAAAAACTTTACTTTTGTCTTTAACATGATCTCATGTCGGATCATTACGATACAGAAACAGTCGACCATTAGATTATTTATTATCTGATGCAGAGTAAACCAAGTTTTACCCGATATTTCGCAGTACATGGCATTGTCTATTGTTCTGATATTTTGCTCTTATATACCGCTAGAAATTACATCTTCAATGGACCATTTTATATCGAACACCAAGTCTAAATTTTGATATGTTTTTCTTTGGGTGTATAAACTTGAATGGATTGCAGGAAAGAGTTCGATATTTCACTTGTCTTATCATTATATTTTCTATAGATGTGAAGGCTCCTAGAGGCCAAGATATTTGCTCAGACCAAAGAGAAACCAAGGTTTTACTTAACTAGCCTTCAGAAGTTTTATTCTAGGAGTATGAGTTTGCATTCCAACATATTGAAGTCTCTGACTGATTTTAGCCTGGTTTTCTTCTTTCTAACTGCCTTTGCTCCTTCTCAGGTTCTAGCTGAAAAGCTTTTGAGTTAAATTCTATAAAATTAAAGTTACTGCACACTTACTTACAATACAAGGCAGTTCTTTTTAAGCAAGGCGCTTTTTAAGAGTCTTATGGCTTCCATCTTTAAATGATAGCTCTTATAGGGATAAAGAGACATCAAGTATTTCAATATCCCATTCCATGTTTGTCGTGACAATTTATCCCTCGACAAAATTCATGACTTACCTAATGTGAAAAACTTACTGTTATATAGGAATAAAGTGTGGCTGCACACATTGAGTTTGAACATTGATCGCCAGTGAGCAAAGACTGCGTGGAAAGTTCTTTGTCCCCGAGGCCAGTTCCGTCTGTAGCAATATAGTACCGGCTTTGACTAAGGCTGAGTACTATGTGTTCCTTTGCTTGCTGAGGGTCATGCGAGTCGTGATATGGACGACGCGACAGAAGGAATTCCATGGGGACGAGAATTTTACGTCTTCCCAACTGATCCTGTTCTTTAAGCATCAACTTAAAGTCAAAATCAGGACGGAAAGGAAGCGACTCCATCCATTGGAATTTGGCGAAAAGTGGGTGAGTCCTGCGCGTCTCTGCCGAGTAAAAGTTGCTGACTTAGAGTGGCATTTTGATGCCGGTTAGGAGGATATTGTTATTGCTGGATTGAAGATTGGCAACCCTACCCTTAACAGGTTATTATAGGTCATTTTTTGTTATAGTTTTTTCCCCGTTAGTAAACTTAGCTAGTGTTATGACCTGGAATAACAGGTGATGTAATGAGTATGAGAAATAATGATAACCACTGCAATCACATGCACCCCCATAAACCCTCCGACACTTCTTGTGTATCCCACACTGTACCCATTCAATGTTTGTGTGTGCGCGAAAACCTTTTCCATTAGAGGTGTGAATTAGCTTGTTATCGTTGACAGATATTCTAACTGGCCTATTGGTGAGAGACCAACCACCGACTCGAAAGGCCTAATAGACAGTCTCCGAAAAAAACTTCGTAGTATTTGGAATCCCTGACGAGTTGGCCTTTGATGGTGATCCTGTGTTTACAGTAGCCGACACTAGAAAATTTTAAGGACTTGGTGAGTACATCGTTCACTTTCATCTGTTGCTTTCTCTCGATGAAATTGTAGAGCTGAGGTAGGTGGCAAAGCAGTAAAACCTCATTTATGACAAGACGGGACAGAATACTATTCTACGATAGGATTCTACAATTTTCTGGCTATACGAGATTTTATCCCCTATACTACTTGGTCTTTACAAAACTCCTGAAGCTGCACTGCGGAACCGACATGTGAAAACTGAAGGTCTCAGAGAACATACACGGCGTGTCTTCCGCCACTCATTGGTGACTTAATCAGAATTCATAATCAGACCGGCCATAGAAATATATCAATTCGACCAATATACCGTCAACGTAAATAGGTCTGGAAGGATAACCCTGAGCACATTAAGTTTCTCCGGTACGGTGGAGTATTGCCACCGATCTAGAGAGCGCACACATCCCTAATATATCTCAATAGAATGTTCCACTAATGCGGACAAAAACTGAGACTCACACTATTCCACCTACTGGTCTCACCAACGTCAACAAGAATAACACCGCAGTACGCGCTTACGTACTGTCCCCTGTCCGCGGCTATTAATCACCTGGAATATGACACTTGCCATGAAATATCAGGATATCCTTATTATTACCAGCAACGACGGTTAATCCAGTGCCTCGGGAACGGTCAGCCGTTCTTCCAACAACGCAATGGCCATCAACGCCTATTGCTACAACTGCAATTCCGCGACGTACAACGTGTCCTCGTGTGAAACCGACGTGGCTACAATGATTATGTGCAGCTAGTAATGGTGACGGACAACTGAAAACAATATCAATTACTTGATACATTTGGGACATTATTAAATACATCACCGTAATTCACTATTCATTTTAAAATGTGTGTTACACCAAATGTTGGACTCTTACACGTTTTTCAATAGCAAACAACTTTTTTTTTATATAAAAAATATTTTTAAAATGTTACGTTCGTATCTCACATATGAGGGATACACACACAGTTGTCAGGAAGTTTCAACATCAGCCATTGTTGATGCTTTGGAAGAATTTGCCAATGATCCGAGACGGGGATAGAGGAATGCCTATATATATAACCGCGCGATGTATAGTAATGTTAATTACAATATCCTTATACTGTATTTTCAGATCTCCATCTTTCCTAATTTCAAATAAAGAATAAACGTATCAGTATTTTTGTACACATTTACTATAATTTCTTCATTCCTTTTTTATTTTTCAGATCGTGTATTTAACTTCATTTAATATTTAAAGCGTTACTCTTTGTAATTCAATAAACTTTAATATTTCCTGATCTTGTTTTCAATCCAATAAATACATTATTTATTGTCATTTAATGAATTTTTGCGACAACATGTATTTGACAATTGATAAATCATCTAATTTGA
Organism: Acanthosepion esculentum; assembly: GCA_964036315.1. Taxonomy (NCBI): domain Eukaryota; kingdom Metazoa; phylum Mollusca; class Cephalopoda; order Sepiida; family Sepiidae; genus Acanthosepion; species Acanthosepion esculentum. Next base: position 120,167,345 of record OZ038490.1, on the reverse strand, counting down.
TATGTTTCATATCGCTAAATAAATAAGATTTTAACTAATTCCAATTCAGTTTTAAAATTATATTTGTTATTTTCATATTTTAGAACCAAGAGTTCAATAGTTTAACTTCAATCGAGTTGTCACGCTAATGTAGATTTTATTCTAATTATTTCTTTTGTGGGGAGACCTGTTCACAGGCAAAATACGTCAAAGTAGTTTTTATCTAATATTCAAATATACGCTTATAGTGGCGACTTATGCAATTGTAATCTTTATTTCTCTCTGTATGTCTATCTTACACATTCAGTCACATACATGAACAAACATACACACAGAGAGACACTAACCATTGCAAAGTAAGTATAACGCTTGAGCATACTTCCAGTATTCCAAGTTATTTTCACAAAGAAATCTAGTTTTCCAGAAAATAAAAATATCACGTATTTTTGTAAAATGATTTTCTTCGTTGCATTTATGTAGATATTTTATCGTATTAAAAAAATTGTTTTATTTAATTTTTAATATTTTTCTGCATATGAAATATTTTTTATATTTAAATATATAAATATATATCTATATGTGTGTGTATGTGTGTGTATAATATATATATATTTATATGTATATCTAAAAGGGTTGATGAAAAGTTCTGGGAACAACACACTCTCTAAAATCTAAAAGAAAAAATATCCAAAAAACAGTCTTCTACCTTTTCTTGTAGAAGAGTATTTTTTAAAAAGTCGGGCCGAGAACTTTTCATTGCTCCCTCCACACATATATAAACATACACATATAGATATGCAGCTTTAATATAAAAAGAGAAACAAATGAAGAAGGAAAGCATTTGAAAATCATGGTTCAATTGACATTTATGAAAAAGAGAAAACGAAAAGAGTGTTGAAGGATTTATTTCAGCTTTTATTCTTTAAAAAACGTTTATATATCTGAAATGAAATCCATAAAGATGACATGGAATATTTAAATCTATTATATGGACGTTTTAGCGATGATTTTTAAGGGCTATAAAAAAGATTTTATTTCATGATTTTATCTGTGTATACTTTGTTTTGACTTAATCAAATATGCATCGATTTTTCATGTCCACTTGAATAGTTAAGATATGATTTCTTTCCATAAAGCTTTGATATTTATTTTATAGTGAAATATTGTAAATATTTATTCTCTTTTCTTATCTAGTATTTTCTAAAAGGGTGAAGGAGATAATAAATTCCATTGAAACCTTTTGGTTTCGATGCAAATAACGTGTATAAACATGTAGAATCCAGCGAAATGCGAAAAATAAAAGACATCTAATTGTATTCATGAGGACAAATTTCAAAATCATTCTTGCTATCTGATATTATGTTTATTTATCTAACCCTTATCGATTGTTCTGTTAACCTTCTTCCTTTCAAAATGTATAACACACACACGCATACACATACAAATACACAGGAACGCTATCATAGTAAAAATTAAATAGTGTAAATTAGTAAAACGATGGCATAATACGGAAATACGGAAGAAATAGTGACAGATTATTTAATGAGTTTATATACATATATGTTTATATACATATATTTTCCTTTTTATTATTAGGGCTTCCATTATATTTAATCGTTATTTTATAATTGTATATTCACTAGTATTTTTTGGATGGAGTCTAGTAGGTTTCTGTGTGTGCTTAAATAAGTTCTAATGAGTCCTATAATTGGGTATGCGTAACGTAATTCGTCTTCATAGGCATATAGTAGTGTGACAGATGTAAGGATTTATGAGTTTGGTTTGATCAGAAACACAGTTCCTTAAGCGGCATTTGAACTCGTAACCGATATTGGTCTTTGTAGTGTTGATTTTACAGGTGTGTTTTTATGTTTATGATAAGCTAAGGAGTTTTAATCTTTTTTTGTTATTGATAATTAATTTAAATTTCTTGTTCACGTTGACTCTTCACCTCTTCATTATAAAAAAAAACTACGAACAGAATCTCTTGCCACCTTAGGTTTAAGCGTGAATGCCCACTTAGATATGAAATAGTAGTTTTAAAAATATTATTCATGCCAAATTTTTAGGCGTAAATGATTGCAAAGAATCATGGTAATAACAAAAGAAATGTCTATTGAAACAGTGGGAAGGTTCTGAAAACTCATTCAAAAAAGTATTCTATATTGGTAGGTGTCAAATAACTTTCGTCGTTCATAGTCAGACGCGTCTAAAATATGGTGCTATAAAAGAAGTGATGTAGTTAAAACTGTAAAGAACTCTAGTCAACCACGAAATACATCAACGTGTCAGGATTTAACATTCAAAGCCATGTAAATCTAAATATGTACAATAAAAAAGGATTGAAAAATTCGTAGAAATAGGAGCGAATATTTGTATCAGAAGTGTAATAGATTTATTGTAAGGAATTAAATTCACATAGAGAGAAGAAAACGAAAGCAATAATAAAAAACAATCAGGAGAACATAACATTCAAGTGGAGTAAATAGGAAAAAATAGCAAGGCTGTAAATGATTGGTTGAAATTGGAATTCATTGATGGGTCAAGGTAAAGGCGATAATGTTGGAAATTTTGTATAGTGCCATACAAATGAAGCGTAAAAACTTTAAATGCTTTCTACAGGAAAGGTTGAATCCAGTTGAAAATCTATGGTGAGAAGAATGGTCGAAAAGAATGCTCCACGCAACAAAAGAGGTTATATTAATCGACATTCAGAATCTTTGGACAAATCTTTAATAAATATCATTGCTTTACATTAGTGAACTCCAAACAAGAAAAAAATGAATTGTCATGAATGCTCGAGGATGAATATTAAAAAAATAATTATAATTATTTGTCGATAAATTACATATTTATTCCTACATATTGAGTTATTACATAATATTTTCCTTTGCGTTGTATGGAAAACATATAATCTCAAACAATAGAACCGATAACTCATTTTTACTTCTGTAGAAATACATCATATATATATATATATATATATATATATATATATATATATATATATATATATATATATATATATACATATATATATATATATATATATATATTATATGCGCGGTACTTAGTGGAAAACGCTCAATATCAGTGATAGACCTAGCATAATACAGTTGTATGGATATGAATTTGTGACGCTGGGATTTAAAAACAAATAAACGATGATAACAAAAGCGTGAAACCCAGAGTCACAAACACATATACATGCAACTTATTTTACATATATATATATATATATATATATATATATATATATACAATACTCTAACTTGAATGTGGTTGTTTTCCCTTACTTCAAGCACTTTTTGGAATTAAGACTCCTGTGCCTTGTTACAAGTTTCACATTATTGAGCGCTTTCTGCAATACTGCATGTTTCTCAGGTTGAATAACTAATACACACACACACACACACACAAACGCACGCACACGCACACACACACACACACACACACACACACACACACACACACACACATATATATATATATATATATATCCGAATGTAATGAGAACGAAAATAATATAAATTCTAACGTTCACAGCATTAATTCAAAAGTGGGCTCAATACCAAGAGCAATAATTATTTAACAAAAGAAACTTACTCACCACAAAATGCATTCCTGTTTCGATGCGGCTGCGTCTTGACAGGTGAGAAACAAAAATGATTATGAACAAGTCGCTTATAGAAAAAAAGCAAAGGGAGAGACACTTTATGAGACAACGGAGATGGGTAAAGAAAATGAAGAAAAGGGAAAGGAAAGAGGCTGACAGAGTAAGACAATATTATTTTTTGATAGCAGTTTGAGTGGTGAAGGAATGTTGAGACGTTAAATCAAGGGCCTGAACCTAAAAAACCTAAAAATTTAAAATAAAACTGAAGTGTCCGCTACAGTTTTTGATACCATGCAATGTAAGAAATCTGACCAAAGTACACCAAAATTACGAAGAAAAGATGAGAGAGAATGAAAGGGGAAATGGAGAAGAAAAAAATCGATCATGTAGAAAAAGAAATAAGTATAGTGGAAGGCCATATTAGTAATTGAAGACACTTTATTTACCGATGAAGTGTTGGAGAACTTAAAACAAAACCAGAGTTGAATTACGCAGATGCATACTGAAGTTTCTGTTATTTGTTCTGGAATAAATGTAGTATGTAAATCAATAAATGGTCATTTAAGTTAAAGATTCTTTGGTATGTCAAATACATACGTTATTTGGTCTTTTTACAATAACTTTTATTTCAGAGTTTAAGATATATGTAAAAATAAAATATGAAATATACATATAATTTTTTATAAACAAATTTTGACCCATTGCCGAACTGTATAACTTGTAGAATAATTATGAATATAAATCAATTCATCTGATACTGTTGCTAGTATTATATATATGCAGAAACAATTTAGAATCAGAATCTAAGATAGATCAGTAAAAAAGTATATAAGATTATAGAAAAAAAATATATATATCCATATATTGATATTTTAGACCATGACTGGAAAATGTACCCTCTCTACTGTGCGAGTTTAGTTTGCTTGTCAAAGTGAACTCACCCGGTGGTATATAGGGTACGCTCCTTACCATTACAAGTCGCTGGTTACCTACTAATCAGGTTATTAGGCAGCTGGAGTTGACCAAGTGTTAAGCTCTTAGCTATTGTCGAAACTCTGTCCGAAGGCAGAGTTGAATCCGTACGAGGCTATGCCGAAGGACAGAGTCTCGTCCGGGGAGATAGACAGACCCGATCACGTTTATGTACGGGGGATTTTTGGCTGACCTACGGGCTCAGATTTCCCCAAATTAAATTCGGCCTTGTGCCACATCCTACCTCGTGAGGAGTTCGAAAAATACTACTGGCTACCTGATTGTGTGCAAACACATGGACTAATAACATTGGCCAGTCATTGCAAACCTGATTTTTGAATTAATTCAAAGCTCTGCCATTCCTTGTGCGAATTGGACATTGTTATGGCAGAATGCTATTTTGGGGCATACTCTATTCATAGCTACTCAAATAAACCCTATATATATATATATATATATATATATATATATATATATATATATATATATATATATATATATATATATATATATATATATATTATTATTATTATTAGTAGTAGTATTAGTAGTAGTAGTAGTAGTAGTAGTAGTAGTAGTAGTAGTAGTAATCTTATAAGTATAAGTAACTACACTCGTTTCGGAAAACCTTCGGTTTCTTGAATTACAAATTTTCAAATCAATATCGAAGGAAAAAAAAGGTATAAACAAAAGAAAGATCCGAGAACAATAATCTTAAAGATCATATAGATTTTAATAACCATGGGTTATACCGTGATGACGGATTAATAATAATGGATAGAAGTAATCTCAGAAAATGTGACATAATCCGGAAAAAGCAGCACTGGCTCTTCAAGAAATTCGGATTCAATCTTGAAATTGAAACCAACCTTAAAGTCACCAATTACCTAGACATTACTTTAGATTTAAGAAATGGTACTATTTCCCCGTATAAAAAAGATAACCAGGACCCTCAATATTTAAATATAAGATCTAACCACCTGGCGCATATTTCTAAAAGCATCAGCCACAGACTATCTACCAATTCATCGAATAAAGACATCTTCGATGCTAAAAGTGGTCATATAGATAAGTTAGAATCCATTGACATAAATGATGACAAGGAAACCCAGAAGAAACATAAGAATAGACATAGAAATATTTTGGGGTTCAATCCTCCGTTTAATGTTTCTGTAAAAACTAAAATTGGTAAAATATTTTTCAACATACTGGAACAAAATTTCTCTAAGCAAAGTAAGTTACATAAAATATTTAATAAAAACAGCGTTAAACTTAGTTACTGTTGTATGCCAAACGTAGGGAGTTTAATTAACGGATATAATAAGAAAAAAATAGGGATAATCCACACACTACAACTTCTATATGCATTTGTAGAAACAAAAAGGTCTGCACCCCCTACAGGGAAAATGTCAACAGCAGTGCGTGGTTTACCAGTTTAAAATTTATAAGGACATAAATAACTACAATAATGATATAAATTCTAAAGTGTACATAGGAGCTACCCAAGACGTGTTTAAAAAACGAAATTACAATCATACTAGGAGCTTCAACGACGAAAAAACCAAACATAGTACTACACTATCTAGACAGGAAAATAACAAAGATCCAATCCTGAAATGAGAAATGTTAAAAAGATGTTCTAAATATAAAAGAAGTCAAAAATTCTGTAAACTATGTACAGAGGACAAATTAACCATAGCTTTATATTGGGAACGCAAAGATTTATTAAATTCTAAAACGGAAATTCTAAGCAAAGGCAGACATAGAAAATCTTGGTTATTGGATTAGGCCTCGTCTCCCCTGATTAAGTAGTTGTTTAGCCCCTGTTGTCCGTGTTTGTCACTAAATGACCCCCTCCTTTTCAAGGCATTTTTCGAATAAATGTTCGTCCCCAACGCTCCCCGTTGTTGATGTATTTTAAAAAATTTTTTTTTGTCTTTCGTCACGTGGCTTAGGTCTTTTGTTTATTGACTATAAGTAGACCGTTTCCTTCTTTTTTACCTCTTTAGCCAGCCTTCCCTGACGATCCGCTTAGGTGAAACCTTGGTAGGTTTTTCTGGCACTCTAGGTTTAACAACGTCTGCTCTATTTATTGTATTGAGCACTTTATTTAGTTATTTTGCGTACTCGTATCGGGGCTTTTTCTTTGGGCTTTGGACCTGCATGCTGAACGATTGTTTTCGACAGGCGTTCATTTTCTCGGCTCTTTCTTTTTTTACACCTTTTTTTCCTTCGATATTGATTTGATCATTTGCAAATCAAGAAACCGAAGGTTTTCCGAAACGAGTGTAGTTGCTTATATTTATAAGATTACTACGACTAATATATATATATATATATATATATATATATATATATATATATATATATATATATATATATATATATATATATATATATATATATATATATATATATATATATATATATATATATATATATATATATATAAACAAACAAACTCTCTAGGTTTGACTATATGTATAATCCATATTACAACCAAAAACATTTGCGGTTTGTATCTTTTTAAAATATACATTTTCTCACGTTGGAACAACTATAACCTCTTATCACTCTCTATCTCTCTCTCTCTATATATATATATATATATATATTATCAACACGGTTACAGGGGAATGATTTGTAGAACGTCAAAAAGAAAGTCATCCAATATAATAGCTGCCAACTATTGCAACCCAAAGTACTCTATTATATTATCCGGATACATTTGTATTATATCTAAATCATTTTAAATATTGTGCCAAATGACATATGTGCAAATACAATACATACATACATACATATATATATATATATATGCTCCTGAAATCTGGCCATGTGAAACACATAACTCACACAAATGTTTATCCATAGATTTTCGCAGAATAAAATCGTCATATTTTGTATGTTGAATTGAGATTTTTATCCATGTTCGTAAATCGTGTCTAAAGTGAAGCATCACTGGACAATCGGACACTGCATTTTTATTCTTTGACATTTTTCAGTTTTCAATCACCAGAATTGGATGAGAGCAAAAGTTTTTATACCCTACCCAGAAAAAAAAAACAGATCCATTGCCAAATTACAAGAACTTATATTATTTGGTTGTAATACGTGTCGTTAAAATTATTTTACTTTTATATTAATTATTATAATAATTAGAAATGTATTATCTTATGATTTCCCTTCTTCCTGTATAACATAATTAGTGTATTTGAAATTAATTTCCGCCAACAGGTTTTGTTAACTCTAATCTTGAAAGGAAAACAATTATCCTAGAACATTTTTCTTCCATAATATTTATCAAAAATGAATAAATAAATCTACTAGGCATTACCAACCCAAAAGGGTTTATGGATTAAATCAGTTTAATAAACAGAATGACTAGATAGCCTTCTGTATATAATAATACAAATAACAAGTCTGTCTATATTTCTGAGATGAGGTATTGTATACATTATTTAATTTATTCGGACTATTGTTCTCATCTTTCTCGCCATATTTGTTACAACGTTTCGGTCGTTGTACGCTCTAGCCTTCTTCAGGTGTTTGGAATGTAGACCTGAACCCTTTATTTTGCTCACTGGGGTAGACTGTTCTAGTTCAACCTGCCTGAAGAAGACCGGTGCATTGTGGGTAGTGTATTTGGGCGTATATTTTACCGGAAGTCGTTTTATTTATTTTTGTTTATTTATTTATTTGTGTCAAATTATTTTGCTTGTTTTTATCTAATTTTATTTTTATGTTATATATTTATTTTTTTTATTTTGATCGGTGTTTTTATTAACGTAGTAAAAATGTGTTTATATAGCTTATTGTGGGTAGTCTATTATGGCGGTTATTTTACCGGAAGTCGTTTATTTGTTTATTTATTTGGGTCAAATTATTTTGCTTGTTTTTATTTTTATTTTTATTTTTTATCTTATATATTTATTTATTTATTATTTTTATTTTGATCGGTGTTATATATATATATATATATATATATATATATATATATATATATATATATATATATATATATATATATATATATAATATATATATATATATATATATATATATATATATATATATATATATATAAATTAAGGCCCCGTGCCCGATGAATTGGCAATACCACTCAGCGATACTATAGTCCCAAGCCAAAACGTAGGTACGCATACATGTAGTAATTAATACATATCTTTTCTCTGTATAACCGCATTGAGCACTATTACATTTACACCTCATGGACATTTAACGATTATTTATTTGCTTATTTGCGTATGCACACTAGCACATGCGTACAACCCTGCTTATATTTGGCCGTTTCATCTATCCACTGTACGACTATATATTTATATAAAGATAAAAAGACAATAGGAAAACTGTAGTTATAGCCGACACGGTTCGTTCAATCTGGACTTTTTGAAACCAAAACTCTAAATGAATTTATTGAAACAAAATATCTATAAACAAGAAACAAAATGCCGTTAGCAACTAGAAGAATTTAGAAACCCTATTGTATATTCATGTGGTCAACTGAAAAATTACGTCAATTATTTTATGTTTGAAGAGAATATTTTCACATGTGGAAATATCGTTTGTATTGTTGTGTTGGCGGATTCTACAACTTTCTTTTGGTTCCTTGATATATTTCTTGTGTACGTTGGCTTGGCAGAGTTGTGATTCTGTTAAGAAAAGATGAATTTAGGAAAAACACTGCGTAGATTATTATGTGGATAATTTTCAATGGCGGCACGCTAGAGCATTTTCCTTCTGTGAATTATTTTCTTTCTTATAATAATTTTATTTATAACATTTCATTCGGAAAGAAAATCCTTTGAAAATAAATTGACTTCTATTTTTCTTTTCTTTGCTTATGTTAATTTTCGGCATTTTTCACCTGGCTTTTTTTTTTGACAAGTGTTTCCGTCTAATTCGATTTGTATTTTGTTAATGATGGCATTTTCCTGAAATACGAGGGTCATTCAATTAATAAGGTGAAGTTTTTGGGATAAGGACTTCTGATACAGATAGAAGCTTACTCTTTTTTTATTTTTTATTTTTTGTTTTCCTTCTTTTTCACATGGATTTACTTTCTTTTGCAGATTAAAAAAACTTTGAGAGTTTTGTCGATTAACAAAGATGGTCGACCAAGAAGCATGCTCCAGGATTGAACAGCGGTCAGTTATCAAGTTTTTAGTTGCTGAAGGGCATAGGAGAATTTGTATGGTGCCACATGTTTCACCCAGAAAAAATGTCTACAAGTGGGCTAAATTGTTTAAAGTAGGACGGAGCAGTGTTGAGGATGAAGACACGCCTAGGAGGCCAACAGAAGTGATGTCTCCTGAGCTGATCGAAACAGTCAATGACCTCATTCAGTCTGACAGAAGGGTGACAGTGGATGACATCGCAAGGTCTTTGAAAGACATAAAGAACAAACGCAGGGGTCATCAGTCAGAAGGAGTCATCTTACATCATGACAACGCAAGGCCTCACACAGCTGCCCAAACGGTGCAGACGATCAACGAGCTGGTCTGGGAACTGCTCCCTCATCCCCCTTACAGCCCAGACCTTGCCCCTTCAGACTTTCACCTGTTTGGTCCCTTGAAAGCATCCACGAGTGACACGAAGTTTACAAGTGACGATGAAGTCAAAAGTGTTGTGAGCGACTGGCTGAGACATCAGTCCAAAGATTTTTACGCTGAGGGAATACGGAAGCTTGGAACAGATGGGAAAATTGTGTGACAGTGCTGGGAGACTACGTTGAAAAAAAATTAAGATTCTATCTGTATTAGAAGTCCTTATACCGAAAAATTCACCTTATTTATTGAATGACCCTCGTACATATATTTACATTTTTTCATCTTCGTCTTCCAATGCCTGCATGAATTGACATTTCAGATGTGATAGATGCATTCTTGCATAACTTGACGAGCAATTACCTTTAGATTGGACACACACACACACACACACACACACACACACACACACACACACACACAAATATATATATATATATATATATATATATATATATATATATATATATATATGATACCACAAGATTTCTTTGATACCTTTGTTTTAATTTCGCATGTTTATAAGTTTTTACTTTCACATCGAAACCGGTTCCAAAATCTGTGTTTACCTTTAGGGTCACTTGGGCAGCATTCGAAGATGCTTTGAGATTTCACATTGACTTATTCTTTGTTTCCTTTTAATAATTTTATCCTCTTTCGAAATAAATTCACCTTTGAACTATTTTGATTTTTGAAAAAATTTCTAAAAATGCTACAAACATTTTGAAACGCATATCAATTACACTAAAACATGGAGTTAAAGAATCCAGATTATAAGCAATCTGTTTTTGATCGTTTATCGTTGGAAATATTTATTCTCATCATAATCTTGGACAGAGGTAATCTTGATGGGTAACAATTGTCTTATAACTTTTGAATATCCTTTTTTTTTCATTATTTCGAAGCAGTTAGAACTGCATCTTCCCTCAGATGTTATTCGCGAAATAAAAACAACTATCCTTATAGCCATGACTGATATTAGATAATACCCCTGAAAATACATTGTCGATTTTTGCAGCTTCTTTGTAGAAATTAAATTGTTATTTTCTCACCTCGGTGGCGGAATCCTTTTGCCCGATACATTTTTATTGCGGCTAAGAAAATAAAAGATAAAGTGTTATCGGAATAGCAAATAGATATAGACATTGATCCGATTCTCTCTACAGTTGTGTCATTGACAAGAAATATGTTGTCGCTGAAAGTCAATGGCAACTGAGGGAGAAAAATGACTGAATGGACATTTCCCATGTTACTCTTCGAGAACAAAATAATATAATTAATAAAATATAGGTTTGGTAATGCACACACAAACACAAAAGAATATAGATACAGTAAAACATAATATATAGTTTACCATTTTAGTTGAACATCTTCTAGTGTAGAAAAATTAATAAATAATGTTTATTGTTGTTTTGGTGAATTTTTCCATGTTTTGCTTGCGCTTGATCTCATGTGAAGATCATTATCAGAACTTTCCGAAGTTAAATGTTGATATGCCCATGTATTCCTTATTTTAAAGAAAACATTGGAATTGAAGTATTGCTGGTTTTGTATATCCTAACCTTTTATTCGTCGTAGTGTTGAATGTCAACGTGTTAATTATGTCATAATTTCTCTTCAGATTACATATGTTGTCAGTAATTGTTGTTGATGATGTTGAATGACCTCAAGTGATGTGGTTTCTCTCATTTCATAAAATTCTATGCTTGCGATTCGTCAGTACCACTCTACAAGGACAGTTGTGTCTAAGACCAAAAGACAAAAATTCGGTTCCACACAGACGAGGGTTTATACATTTCTGAAAAAGCAGAGCGCCACGCGTGACGCCATATGAAAATCTTGATCTGACGAGCTTATTTAAGATGACTTCAGTCATTCTTTTAATGTTTTCGCTTTGTAGCATCATCTCTACTACTACTACTACTACTACTACTACTACACACACACACATGCGCGCACAAACACACATACATACACACATACACATACATACACACACGCAAACACATACACATATATATATATATATATATATATATATATATGTATGAGGAAATATAGTTTTAAGGTGTGCTATAATGATGGGATAAAGTGCTCAGTATCAGAGATATAGCGTATGTAAATATAAATATACAAGTGAGCATTGAAGCCAATACTCAGAGGCGACAGGCTGTTTCATGCTGGATGCAATGATCGGCATGATAATTGAGTCCAGCGTGAAACAGCCTGTCACCTCTCAGTGTTGACTTCAATGTTCACTTGTATATATATATATATATATATATATATATATATATATATATATATATATATACATACTCTCGATAATTTCAATCATATGGTAGAATGCTGCTTGGAAGCGTACATGGCACTTTCGGCATTTTTTCAGTGTTGTGTTATCTCTTCATTGATATTGTCAATGACATATATCCTAAGGATCTTCTGGAGGAAAATAAATAATATCACGTATATAGCGTTTTTTAGGATCCATCAAAGATGACAGGAACCTAGGGACACAGCTTTGGATGTTACTGTGTGGATTTAATCATTACTACTATAATAATTATTGCCCTGTACGGGACCACATGTTCTCCCGAGTCTTCATATATTTTGAACCCCGATGACCTTACCTTTATCGAATAGCTAGGATCGTTTATTTCTTTATATTTTCTGGACTTGACTTCAATGTGACATCTTCCCATTTAAAATATGTCTTCATCAAGGCCATTTCTAGCTTGGTCTAAAGTCATTTTCAAGACTTTAGCTATCTCAGAGTCTCTATTGTTGGCATCTAGTGCCAGTTGCCAACCGTGACTTTTTATTTCTTCTATCAAGTTTGAACATGTAATAACAATGATAGTCAATATTCTTAAAAGAGATATCCTGATTCTAACATTGAAACTTTACATGATTTTTTTTTTCATTTATGGAATTATACTATTCAATATATATAAACGTGTATTTTAATACATAACAAAAATAAACTTTAATAAAATTCACATTTATATATGGCTTATTTACCGTATATTTTCGATAGATTTTCTGTGTTGGTATATACGACAGGAATCTAATTAAATTACACGTTTTATTCTAAATGGATCAAATAGTTACATAACAAATATCTTTTAATAGTATTCTTTTGTTTTTCTGAGTAAATGTACATAAATATTTACTTAAAAGAAGAAAATAAGATATCCATTGTGATAGCAATAACAAATAAAAACATTAAAACACTTCAAACACAAATAGTAAACCTCGTGAATTGCGTGATTTAGCGAGAGAATGGTGGATCTTAGCGAGAAGCGGTTAACAATGGCACGATTAAATTTCTTATGGTTTTCGTTTTCTTTTTATATGTGACGAGTAAAACATTTTCTCGCCATTCAGCATTTTGTAAAATGTATTTAAAGTCAAAGCTAAGCGAATACAGGTGTTTGAAACACTTTGCATTTAACATCAGCTGTCAGCCAAACAATCAAAATAAGTTTCTTACAGAAACTGATCGTGTATCAAAGAATAAAAAGTCTCTTGGAATCTCCCTTTCTAATCTTTAAAGAATAAAGGTAACCAATTACTAATTAATAAAAATAAGAAGATGTAATATACTTTCTAGTTAACTGTTATACTGATGTATTTAATATGAAGTTTTTGAACATAAAAAATTATTCGATCTTAAAATTTTGAAACTTTAAATTCGATGAGTGATGATGAAATATCAGAGACTCGTCTTTCACCATCTTAAGTACAAAATTCTCCGTTTAAGTGAAGACGTCATATCATAGACACGAATCATTGCATGAAAAGAGAAATATTCCTTCGTGGTTGAAAAGGTGAGATATCGATAATGCATTTAATATAAGATCATAAACTATAATATTGTTATGTCTAATTTATTTTCAATTATTCCGACATTTTATTTGTAATAAGTGTAATTATATATATCTAAAGGAATCCATCGATTAGTGCGTTTAGTGTGTACATTGGTAACTATGACAATTCAATTTTATTTACTATAGTTAAACTGAAGTATGATTTACCGGACTAATCGAGTATTATATAAGCATTAATCTAATTTTGGTATATATGTTTTAGCGCACTAATCGAAAAGGCATTAATCCAGGGATGCCTGTGTATCTATGCTTTTCTATCTATCAATCTCTCTCTCTCTCTCACACACACACACACACAAACACACACACTCTCTCTCTCTCTCTCTCTCTATATATATATATATATATATATATATATATAGAGAGAGAGAGAGAGAGAGATAGATATAGATAGATATATCTATCTATATATATATATGTATATATATATATATATATATATATATATGTATATATATGAGAGAAATAGATGTATCTATCTATCTCCCTTAATCTCTATATATATTTATATACAGATACACACACACACGCACACATACACACTTACACACACACACACACACACACACACACACACACACATATATATATATAGATAGATAGATAGATAGATAGATAGATAGATAGATAGATAGTAGTACTATAAGTGAGGGATAACATGGACATTTATTGATTTTTCGACATCACAAAGATTGTACGATGTTGCGGATCTGTCGGATCTAATTGGTAAATTCTTATGAGCAAAATCTACGGAATTTTTCACATTGACGATAATGGTTTATACCGGGATGATGGACTGATGGTGTTAACGAACAACTCACAAAAATACGACAAAATTAGAAATAAGTTATTTAAATTATTTGAAAGTCTGGATTTTAACATTACAGTAGAAGTTAATAAGAAGTCGTTCAATTTCTGGACGCTAAATTAACCTAATTAACTACACGGTTTCGCCGTTTGTAAAACACAACCCGACTTTAAAATATGATAACGTAAAACCCAACCACGCGAGAAATGTTAAAAACACATCCCATTTGGGATACAAAACAGAATGAAGAAATATGTCATGCTAAGAAAAAGATATATAAAAGTGCATCGAGGGAGGGAGCACAACAAGTTGATTTCACATTTGCGAACCAACAAAATCTGAGAAATAACAAGAAGAAAAGAAGACGTTATGTGACTTGGTTCAATCCACACTTTAGCGTCATTATTTGTAAAGACAAATATCGGGAAAATGTCCTTCACACTTTGAGAAAAACATTTCCCAAAAGGGTCGCGGAATAAAGCAAATTGTTTAACAGAAAAGCAATAAAAATGGACAACAGTTGAAATAGCAACGTTAATAATATAATCAAAGGTCTGAATGGAAGAAATTACACAGAAGTAGAAGAACAAAGTGGTGGGAGTAAAACTTTGTGTAGATGTAAAAATAAAGAAAATTGTCCTTGAAATGGGGCGTGTTGTAAGCGAAGGGTGGTGTACTGCACTGATGAAGAGAGCGATAATGGAACAGTCAAGAAATATATTGGTTTGTCAGAGGGCTAGTTCCCAATATCAGTGAATTACTCAACGATCAGAAATAATGTCAAAATTCATACACTTGAGAAAGTTTGTGTTGGAGAGTTTAGAGCCAGGATAAGCAAAGCAGATCATTACTCTTCTTCCTTCTAAGTACTGACTCACTATATATATATATATATATATATATATATATATATATATATATATATATATATATATATATATATATATGCGCTGTAGATACTGCCTCATGATACCTATTATGGCTGAAACCACGGTTGCATACATTTAGCGTTATTGTTTATATATATACATATATATATATATATATATATATATATATATATATATATGGACTGATATCAACAACTCCTCATGTTTTGTTTTCTTCTTTTTCCTTTTCCTTTGCATCTATAAAATTTGAATATACTCCCTCCTCTTCTTTTTTCTTTTTCTTTTCCTTCTCTCTGTAGTAGGGTTCATTTCTTGTGCTTTCTCATCTCTTTCTCTTCTTTCCTCTTTCTATTCCCTTTTGTTGAGTTCTTATTCTCTTCTTTTGCTTTTCTTTCAACTGCTTTTTTCTTTCTTTCCCTTTTATGGAATTTTTTATATATTTGTTTCTTTGATTTCTATGGAAAACTTTTCAAATATGTAAAGAGGACTGATGTTTCCAAAGATGTGGTTTTAGATAAAATTGTTTATTACCACAAATGTTAATGACCTAATGAAATGTCTAAATTAGACATCGAAAGATATATGCATTTTTATTGTGGTAACATCTAATGTAACAGCTTATAATCAATATCTATTTCTCTACTCTTGTATTTTAGACCTTTTTTAAATTAATGTTATGTACATTTCAATTTATATTCTTTTCGTTCTTTTACATTTGTATATATATATATATATATATATATATATATATATATATATATGTGTGTGTGTGTGTGTGTGTGTGTGTGTGTGTGTGTGTGTGTGTGTGTTAATGTGTTTGTGTGTGTGTTTGTAGCTCGTCAGAGCAGCCGCTAAGGAAATATTTGTTGAAAAGCAGAGGGGTGACATCTGTGAGAATGTTTCTGAAGTAGAGATTCCATTTAGATATTCATGCGATGACAAATAATTGAAATAAAATACATTAAGATTAATATATAAATACATACATATACATATATATATATATATATATATATATATATATATATATATATATATTTATATACATATATATATATATATATATATATATATATATATATATATATATATATATATATATATATATATATATATATATATATGTATATATATTGGTGAGTGATAAAATATATGCTAATTTTGTCTTTTATTTCATTAGTTTTACTACAAATATTTCTATGGCGACTGCACTGATGAGCTTTATCTCTGGTTCTCCGACTACATGAATTTAAACGTGCTACTTTTTTGGTATCTTGGTCCCACACGTTTAATTTTGAAATAGCTAAATGCAACCGCCATTTCTACTGCAACATTTTTCTTTTCGCACTTCCCGCCTTTGGAACTCCCTTCCATTTACTTCTTCCCTAATAACTAAAATCTTCAAAAATTTAAATGCAAAGTCAGTCGACATCTTTATCTTGAATTCTCTTTGTCTTTTGTCCTTTCATTAATCCTTGCTATATTCATTATTTCCACTTACCTTCATCACTCCCTGTAACCCCCTAATTTCTATCGGCATTTTCGCCTTGCCTGGGGGGAAATGATAAAAGAAATTAATTGAAGAATTCATTTTGGTTGTGTCGAAAAATATAAAGAGAGGTATTCTTTATGCATATTTTGTATTTTCTTAAGTAATTTCTTAACTTAAAAGAAAAATTTCAATTAAGGCTTAAAAATTGGCTTGTATCTGAAAATGCAAATACGTCTTTCTTGCTTTCTTTTTCTGTTTGTCATCCCCACTCAACAAAAGTCACATTGTCAGAGGAAGAGGTAGCTGGGATATAAAGTCCCAAAAATAATTTTTATACGAAACCTACTCACTAAAAGTGAAAACGAGAAGTGTCTTTACGCATGGATACGCGATTGCCGCTACTGTGTGTTTATTTATATAATTCATTTAACTTTTTTTCACTCATTGGTGTTTAAGAAATAATATTATCGGAAAATAAGGTTCGTTTATTTTTTCTCGTTTACTTTTTATGTCTTTTTTATGTGACATCTCAATTAATCCTAAAACATAATAATTAATTATATATCGGCAATTCCACAACTCACCTTACCAAATATTGACTTTGATATATCTATAAAAAAGAAGTATAGATGGGTTTAGGGTATCGCCCGGTTACTATAGTGTTCAAAAGATAGTGAAGGTATTAACATACCTTCACTATCTTTTGAACACTATAGTAATTTATAAATTTTTCTATTTAGGATGGGGTTTCCGGTTCCCTCTCCTAAAGCCTTAATAAGAGCAGCTGTCCTAAAATTTTGTCGATACGACTGGCTGCTTTCGACGATTCTTAATATTGGGGGTAGCGGGCTATCAGTTTTCTGGTTGCTGCATCTTGACTGGTGGCAAGGAGCCCGAACAATTTGGCAACGCTTCAAGAGTCGGCTCTGATCAACAATCGAATAATATCCTGGTTGTTGCAGTGTCATGTCGTCTATGGATAGGTGTTCCTAGAAATATTTCAGTTGCGCCACATCATGCTGTAGTTTTCACCACTTCCACCTTAAATTAGCCGATGGGCAATGACTATTATTTTGGGACTTTCCTACCCTAAAAGTGTATATTATATTTGCAAAGATTAATAAAACTATGCATACGGCAACCAACTAATCTCCTCTTATAATTCTCGTATAACTTCGTAACTCTGTTCAATAATATTCCAAGGAAAACAGTCGAACAAAAAATTAGTGAAGAATCTATTTAATCATATAGATTAATAAAACAATAATAGCGAATACCAAATACTTTGGGATCTATTGACGATTCTGTTTCTGTGAGCGGACGTCTCATATTAAGTCGATAAGTCTTTGGTAAAGAGTTTAGTGTAGAACGGGTCGGTCATCTTTCTACATAACATATCCTCAACCATTCTTTCTCCAGAATTTGTGGTATTCGTAACAATTTCTGTAGTTTAGAATATTTTCTCTTGGAAAACTCTCCACACAGCTCTCTGTAAAACTAAATTATACTCCAGAAAATTTATCATATAATTTTCTGTTTGTTGATTTTTTCTTATCTACCGAAATAATTCTAGGGTGCACATACATTAATACTGTAACTATGTTAAGAAAAAGCCCCTAATGGCATGGGAACTGACACTTAATTCACCAGATTTTTCTTATTTGTAGGCGCGACTGTCAATATTGAACTCTGTTAGTTATCTCATCTTCATTTAGTTTGAAATATTGTCATCTATTGGTAATGAAACAAAATTATTTTCCCGTAAATCTTGTTCCAATTCTACTCTCGTCTGTTAAGGAGTATCTTTGCCAGATTTTCCTCCTGGGACGGAACATCTATGCATATAACTATGTCCATGTTTTCTGCTATAACCTCCAAACTAGATCCCCATAAAGTTAGCGGACTTGACGTCAATAAAGCACTTATCTTCAGGAAATAAGCTCATAGACAATCTTCTTTTCTCTCGAAACTCTACAACATATGCCTTGCGGATTCTTGCTTTCCAGCTTGATGGAAATATATTTTCTGTATTCCTTGCCCTGTACAAACAAATATGACCATTCTGAGCCATGGAATTATTGTCATATCAGTTTTCTGCCTGATTCTTAGCAAAGTATTAGAGGGGCTAATAAATTCGAAATTGGTTAAGCATTTCAATAAACAAAGGCTTCTTTCAGTTAAAGAATATGGCGTTCGGTTCTCTAGGACAACCACCGATATATTGACGGTCATTACTGAAATTATCTGTCAAGTTTTAGATATCTCAGAGGCGTTTGAAATGCATGCTGGCATTCTTCACAAATCTAAGGGGATATGTTCTCTCCGAGCGAATACATGATTTGATCCAATCTTTATTAACAAACTAGTTATGAAAGAGGAGGTTGTACAGTTAGTCTTCGAGATCCTTTCACATTAATTCATAAACTCATTGCATTTTCTTTGCCTCAAGACTTTCACTGATATTGCGAAGAATATATATATATATATATATATATATATATATATATATATATATATATATATATATGATATAGATATATAATAGATATATGGTATAAATAATTATAGATATATGATATAGATATATAAATGTATAGATAGATATGATATAGATATATGATAGAGATAGATATGAACAGACTGTAACGTACCTAATCATATAGATAAATATGTAAAAATATAGATAGATATCAACAGATTGAGATATATACAAGCGGACACACACACACACACATACACACATACACACACACACATATATATATATATATATGTGTGTGTGTGTCTCTGTGTGTGTATAAGCAGATAGTTATGTAGATAGATAGATAGATAGATAGATAGATAGATAGATAGATAGATAGATTCAAACAAAAAAAAATAGGGCATTAGATATAAAGAAATAGATAGATGTGTGAAAGTGTCCCAAAATAGGCAGTGATGTAAGTAACTGCGAACCTGAACCAATTCTCAAACAAAATTCAAATTATGCTGCTTCATATAAAAATCTTTACTTTTTTTCACGATTCAGATGAAAGTTTTACTCTTTTTTAATATTGATTATGGGAAGAGCATAGTGAAATCACGCTCTTTTTAAGCAAGAAAAGTCAATCAATACCTGTTTATCCACGTCATTTTTACACGTATCATCCGAGTAATAAAAATATGTCTGAATTCAGTTTCTCACTGAAGGATCTTGGTAGAAATATTTATGTAGCTTCTCCACACAAACGCACGAGCGCGCATATATATATATATATATATATATATATATATATATATATATATATATATATATATATATGTGTGTGTGTGTGTCTGTGTGTCTGTGTTTGTGTGTGTGTGTTTGTGTGTGTGTGTGTGATGAAGAGTTTAGTTTTTATATTTTATATACCTTATCTTCTTTTACGAATGCTTTATCAAATCTACGCCTTCATGTCCTTACCCTCTCTTTGATCAATACAGTAGGGCTGGTTTATCTCAGCCTCTATTGTTAAAACATAACTTTCATCATCAAGAGTGAGTGAATTACAAAGGATTGATTATTTGAGAATATTTAATGAGAATAAATTAATTAAGAGTTTCTATTTTGAATGATTAATTGGCATCATGAATATATTATTAGCCTGACCTTTACAATACAATCAATTAAAATAAGATAATTGATTGAATTATTTAATGAATACAATGACGTTAATTACAAGTCGGATTAAGATAGTCGTCGACGCAAAAGATACTGGAGAATCATATTAAAGATAGAATTACAATTAACTCATGAGGAATTCAAGTTTTCCGACATTTTCACTTGTATACAGTCCGTGCGTAGCCTAAATATAGACTGAGAATAAAAGAATATGTTTCCGAATGCCTAAGTTGCTATAGCTAAAATATTCTGTCGTTGAAATTATAATCGAAAATTATATTTCTATCTATAGAAAGTGTTAAACAAATGCGGAATCAACCTTTACTGAATGGTAATTTCTAAGCAAACGAAACTCGAATGTATTTTTGTGAGACTGACATTGTCAGGCCGATCCCTATTTTTTGTTTTCCTATGGTAAATGCTATGTGCCTTTGGAGCTTCGGTGACCCTGACTTGAAAAAAATTCTGTTTTTCCTATCTATGAATAATTGGGCCTCATTTGGATAGATAGTAGAAAACCTCTTCTGTTGTTTTCTCCGCGGTTTGGTATTCCGTGTTTTCTCTTAGACTGAACGCCAACCGAGTCAAGGGACGCCTGTATACTCTACTATTAATATTATAGCTGCAGGAGGAAGCAGGGGACACATTCTTTCGCGCAAATACCTTTTTACGGGGTTATTTGAGCGAAAGAGAAATCATATAGTCGAGCTCCCAATTTGAACACGGTTCATCGATTCCATTTTCCAAACCGATAAATGTTACACTGTCCGATCATCCAAGTATCTTATAGCTTCAGTAATGTATATGTTTATCGAAGATGTGTAAATATCTATGCGAACTGGAAAACCTAATTTTCCATGGAATGATTTAGTCATACATCTGATTAAATTCAACGTCCACTGCATCTTAAAGTTTAAAAGAACATTATAAAATAAATAGACTAAAAACTAAAATATTTAACTATTTTTAAATGTATTTACACGTGACATTTTATATTTGCAGTTTGAGCGCGTTATTCAACGTCTAATTCTGCTGCAGGCTGACTACATGTTAGCGTATCTATGGCAGGTTAATCACCAAGATAATGAGTTCTTCCAACAGACTAACAAAATAAGTTATCATCATCATCATGATACCATATATATAGTACTTTATATTATATATGTTCATTAATTCTGATATATGGAATCATTTTAATCCTGTAAATATTTTGATAATTATTAACTTATAATTTAATAATAAAACCTCTGTGGGGATTCAACTTTATCAGGCGTGTAGCATATTTGAAATCTTTAGTCTTATACTTCTAGCCTAAACACACACACACACACACACACACACACACACACACACACACACACACCTATATATATATATATATATATATATATATATATATATATATATATTTATATATGTTTATATCAGGTGGGGAACAGGCTATTTCGGCAGGCGATAAAAGTGGTCGTTTGTCTTTTCAAACCCGATAAGGAATTGAATTCACGTGTTGACATTAATACCAAGAATGTCTACATTTCTTTTCGTCAGGTTCTTTACAATATTGTTACTGTGTGTGTTAAAATGTTCTCAGTGTCATTGTCCTTTTTGTTTCTTTAAAAGTTTGTACTTGTTTCTGCTTGTTCTGAGAATTTCGTTGTTAAGGATAGCATTTGAGACCGTTAACGGAGCGGAAAGAGACGGTCTGTGTTGTTCTTTAATATACTCCACTTTACTATACTCTGCTATACACTACCCTACTGATTCTCTGCTCCTGGTGGAAGGGTCGTTTTTATAGTGATGATGTTTCAGATTTTAGAATGATGAAATATTTATCTTTATTCCCAGGTTGATGAAATATCCTCTTCATCAATCATCACAATATATATATATATATATATATATATATATATATATATATATATATATATATATATATATATATATATGTATATATATTTATATATATATATATATATATATATATATATATATATATATATATATATATATATATATATATATAAATAAATGTGTGTGTGTGGGGGTGTAGATGAGAGAAATAAACAGAGAAACAGTAGAAACTCACCAACATATCTACTCTGTTTTAGAAACTACACATGAAGCACACGTGGCCTCATCCACACTTATTAAAAGCGAAAGTAATTTACTTAGAACGAAAGTTCTCGAGCGTGCCGCTAACGACCTTATAAAATATAAATCTACACATCGGATTTTTTCCAATATCTTCATTCTTGAAAGACTTACTAATTTCTCAAGCCAATATTCATAGCTATAAAAAGTTAAAAAGAGTAAAAGAAAACGGTTAAGTCCGTAACTTCGTGTTATTTAAAATATAAAGCAGAGATATTAATCTGAAAGTAAAATAATGTAAACAGAACATCATTTTCTCACTTTTGTTTTTTAGTCATTGAATTATTTTTTGTCGTCCTCTTTAACTTCGCCTGAGTTTTCAGCTGGACTGATGAATGTCTATGAGCGTTCTTAAATTGAAAATCAATAACATATTTTGTCACATGAGAAAATTTGAATTTGTTCAACCGTTCGTCATATGGTGTATCTCGCAGCCATCGGTAAGGTCAGCCAACTTCATACGCGTTAAACATGTATTTTTTCTCACAATTTGGTTGTTGAATGGACAAAATACGATTTTACTGTTCTTTATCGACATTGTGTAATGTAAACTGTTATAGCTATAGATCGGTTTTTACTATTTACATTAGACAAAATGACAGAATAAATCCAGTGTAACCCGGATATAAGAGACCCAGATATAAGAGAAACCCGGATATAAGAGGGATTTTCTCCGGTCCCAAATTAGAGCCTGTGTTAATGTATATATAATAGACCAAACCAGGATATAAGAGAAACACGGATATAAGAGACTTCCTCTCCGGTCCCGGCAACTACTTTATATCCGGGTTACACTGTATATAAAGCAAGTTGACTGATTTAAAATTAGTCTCCGAAGTATGTTTAAGTCAGATATTTTTGTAATTATATTTCCCTATTCCGATTTCAGTTTTATGTCCTAGTATGATCTAGATGATGTATACATGGAAAATTATGGAGATATAAATTTATAAAAGCGGACGGTGTGTTTCTTAGAACTTTTTCTTAGCATTTCGGCCTCCTCAAAGTCAGAATGCTGACATTACCGCTTGTATTAAGTAACGAACCATGTGACAAGGCATTAGCATTTTTTGTTTTTGTTTTACTAAATGAACGAATAATTAAGCAAATAAATAAAACATGACGAACGCTGCAAGATGCGCTGCAGTTTTAATGAAACCTGATTGAAGAACGAGATTGAATCCTGTGCTGCGTTGCCCGAAGGTCGTTAAACTAATGACAAATCCTGACGCGGAGGCGAATTTTGGATGATTAAAAACGCGGTAAAATTCAGCGATGAATATAAATACATAGGAAAAGACAAAACACTGAAGCAGACTTTTTCTTCTTAAAATGATCCGCATATATGCGTGTATGTTTAGTTTCGTTCTTGTTGCTTTAATTTAGCAATTTTTTAAGCAGTTTGAATTAATCGAACAAGCTGCTTTTAATTCCTTTTTTGATATGTTCATCAAGTTTTACTAATTAAAATACATGTACATTTATAGATTTTCAGACTAGCATAATAACAGGTCATTTTAATGAGTTACTTTCTTTTGTTTTTATTATATTTTAATCTTTGAATTTTCCCATCATCAATCGTATCTCTGTGGATATCTAGTGACAGCAATTCTCAGAAGTTTCACTGTGCACGTCAGTATGCTATCTGATTTGCAATACTTGATTATCAATTGCTTTATTTAAGTCTGTGTTTTTTTAAATATTCCATCTTTTTCAAGAAACGTTGTGCACCTTCCATGCGTTCCGGTAAGGACAAGTTTAACAGTCCCTTTTGAATATCATATTTAATATGAAATCTCTAGAAAAAAATTCACATATTTATCAGGTATTTAATCTCTGTCAATTGCATTTTACAGCGTATGCTGAAACAATACGACCATATAAAAACATCGATATCTGTCTATATCTCTGAGATGTTGTATTATGATTACTTGCATTATTTGTATTACTCGGACTATTATTTTCAGCTTCATTGTCATATTCAATATAGATGGAAAGCATAAGTGTAAAGGCTTCATCAAAATGTAGAATTGTTACGAAATAAACAAACATATAAAATGGAGTCTATTCAGGCAACCTGACCGGAAAATATCATTAAATAGGAAGAAGTTATAAACACAAACGTAAACCTGCCAAGGTCCTTTATTTAATCCACCAGGGTAGATTTTTCTATTTCCAAGTGTCATCCCTCTTCCGTATGTTACAGTTATTTCCCTTTAAATGAACTCTCCAATTTTTTATTCACCACTGCTGTAGCCTGGCACTGAACTCACAGCTCTTTGTGTCTAGTAACTGGATCGAACCAACGTCTTTAACTACCGGGCCATGTATCCTTGATGCCGGAGCGTAAAACGGCCGAAACGTGAATATGGCAAAGAAGATGAGAATAACAGTCCGTGTAATGTAAATAATGCAAATAAACATATCGATGTTTTTATAAAAGACGATCTACGTGGATAGAGGAATTGTTTTCTTTTTGACAGTTTCTAAAAATGTCCCCTGCAGTGCTTGCGGTTTCTATGTTATTCATAAGTAGATATTGAATTACTGAATTATGGTGATATCTGCGCAGTTAGGATGAATCCCTTTCCTTTTTGCGCACATGTAAAAATAAATCATAAAAATGGCTACCTTTGTCGATGTCCCAATTTAATATCGTGAGAGTTTGACTATTTAAAGTAGGTTGTCATTATTATATGACGGACGAAGGAATCCGTTTAATAACTCCTGATTTGGCAAAGGATAAGAACAATTCAATAATGCTCGAAAGAAACTTTACAATTGTTTCCCGGCTAAATTTCTAAGACGAGACT
Source organism: Acanthosepion esculentum (assembly GCA_964036315.1). Classification (NCBI taxonomy): domain Eukaryota; kingdom Metazoa; phylum Mollusca; class Cephalopoda; order Sepiida; family Sepiidae; genus Acanthosepion; species Acanthosepion esculentum. Next base: position 120,141,527 of record OZ038490.1, on the reverse strand, counting down.
TTATTGTTATTTAAATGTGTAATA
>OZ038490.1:120134003-120136503 GCA_964036315.1 Acanthosepion esculentum | reverse complement strand
ACTGCTAAAACACATCATCTCACGCCATTTAAATATTGGACTCGTATTTAACGATGTTCATCATTTTCGTGCCAAAATTTCTTTGCAATTTCAAGTCATCGGTGTTCTTATTAATTTTTCTTGAACTTTTCCTTTGACTTTCTGAATTGTTTTGATCCTCTTCATACAAAATGGAATTCACTGCTAACCTGAACATAACAAATTGAATTGGAGATATATATATATATCTTCTATGGATTACACTTTGGTATTCATATCTATTCTGTTATAGATTTAGCTGTGGTTTATTTATCTAATAAGTAATTTAAAACATCCAGGTTTCCAAGTACAGGACTTTTTACCTAGTCATTTTCTCAAGTCAAAGGTGTTTCATCTTGGTTTAATTTTCGTCAGTAAAACATCGATCGTTTCGTTTCTGTGTTTAATTCTTTTTTGTTACCTAAAGTAAAAGTATTCTAATTTTGATAAAATGAAATATTCATTTGCTGAAAAATTAAATATTTTCTTTACTATATATCTGGTATATTTGCAACGTTCTCCGTAGGTACGTCATTGGTCTATAGTTCTTTTCTTGTGTCTATCCCGTTTTCATTTTCTTTTTTAAGTTAATACCAATTTGTTCAGTTTCTTTTTTTGTGTCAATGTGTCAGTCTTTCCTGTTCGCTATGAATGGCGTGTGCCAATATCTATTGATTCCTTCTTTTCAATTAATTGTACGAGACATTTTTGTTTATTTTGTTCAATTTTTTAAGATTAAAGGAATACATTTCACACACCTTGGAAATCTCAAAAACATGTTTGTATTGTTAGACGTGAACGCTTTGAGAATCAAGTACCAACAGCTGTCCGTAAATTATCAGAAATCAAGCCTCTATTTACAAATATTATATATATATATATATATATATATATATATATATATATATATATATATATATATATATTGTTATGGGTCCTTACCTATAACTAACGAATGAACTCTTCCTAACACTATGTATACTACGCCTCTCAAGAGAGAGGGACGAATCGAGTCGAGCCGATAGTAGTTCCCAGATTGACACTCCACATCTTGTATTATTATTCCGTGTAATATATCTTCGTTATTTCTTCTCTTGTGTTCGTGTTGTTCTTCCATGGTCCTAACCTGGACCATAACATAAATATTTATTTACTAATAGTTTTCTAATAATATTTAATTTTTATATATTTAAAACTCTTGTCTTTACATTTGTGGCTTTTAATATATTTTGGTGCGGCATCATTGTCCACGAGGTTGAAGAATACAGATAAGCATAAACATACATATAATAGTTTGTGTAATTCACTATATTTAATCTTGTTGCTGTAAAATCTACGATGCTTCCTTTGCTAAAACCAAATAGGCTTATCATTAGCTTCCTTATATTTGCACACACTTTTCCAATTCATCTAAACAAATAAGGGGAAAAAATCACACAATACTAATGAAAACAAGTCAAATTGGCATATATCCAAACTAACCTGAGATATCTGGAAAATACAATTCCACCAAAAATTCGCCCCACTCGCTTGATTAACATTCAATATTTAAATATAAATATTTAAAACTAAAGGAAATGTCATTTAATTGATTTGTTTCAATATTTCCACCTCATTTTCTTCATAATATTTATGATCGATTCATTCATTCACTGACTTTGTACACCAACACCAACTAATCATTTACGCCAGGGGCCAAGTGACATCGGTTTTAGGTTTGTTTCTTTTTTTTTCTTTTTTTGTATAGAGTTTCAATCACATCATTCTTCCAGCATTTTCGGAATTGTTCAGGGCACTGTCCCTATCACAGTAACTACTGTAATGTTTTTTTCTGTTCTCTGACGAAGTTTCATAACTATTGTATTATAATTGAAAAAAGTTCTTTGGACAATTTATAATGGATTTACCCTTCCTACCCACTGATGGCTAATTTTAGCTGCTTTTTGATCAACCTTTCAGCATTAGTACATATATACATATACCCTAAACGACAGAGATATGAGATGCTTAGGACGAAAGAAAATTGGACTGGGAGATTATTATTATTATTATTATTATTATTATTATTATTATTATTATTATTATTATTATTGTTTCCTTATTATTATTTTAGTATTTTGTTATTATTATTAATTTTATTATTATTGTTATTATTATTATTATTATTATTATTATTTTTGCTATTATTATTAGTATTGTTATTGTTATTGTTATAGTTATTATTAATGTTATTATTATTATTGTTATTGTTATTATTATTATTATTATTATTTATTTCCTTTGATATCTGCCGTTTACACATTTCTTTCCGGCTCTCGCTCAGGGACCTAAGGTTATAAATGGTATCATGACACTTTCCACTACAAAAAAAAATATTACATCGATAAAAAGTGTGGGCTGTACTTGCCAGAATAATTTTTCGTATCTCTCGTTGAGGCAAGGACTTCCAGGGATCCCTTCAATTAGTCTACTGGAATCTTTT
>OZ038490.1:120061503-120129003 GCA_964036315.1 Acanthosepion esculentum | reverse complement strand
TCAACATTTCACTGTATAAGAAGAGACCCGTGACAACAGTGGTATGGACTTACATAAAAAAGCTAAGGATACCATGGACCGAACGTGTGAGCAAAGATAAAGTTTTGGGGAGGGTGCAAACAAGCAGAAAACTTATACTTAACATCAGGAAGAGGCAGCTGAAAGTTCTCGGGCTCGAAATTAGAAAAGTGCGGAAACTAGCAAATGGAGAAAACTTATTGAGAGCTACAAGTGATAGGGCGTAGTGGAGAGCCGTGATCGCCTACGTCTTGAAAGGCCACAACACATAAAAGAAGAAGAAGCAACAACTCCTTTATAAAGAAGAATGGCACAAATTGGTAATTATCAGAAATACCCCTACTACTTGTTTAAGTCGGATTTAATCAAGGTGTGAGAGTGAAAATGGGCAGAGGCAACTATTGAGAAGCCGTTCATGGTTGTACTCTTGGAGAACCACATGTCTCATTGCGACTGAATGTTTAAGCGTGCTGGCCTTGTTTCAAACTGTCTCTGTCTCTCTTATAAAATGAAACTATGGTCATCTTAGCATCCTTGTAGTATAAAACACTAGTTGGCTGTTTGAGATTAGCTAGCCATCCTAGCAGACGATTATACTTCAAAACGATCAGCTATCCGAATATTTAATATCCTGTTCTTCTATGTACTCTGTTCTCCCGGGACGTAGGTGATTTCCTCTCTCAAATATCCTGTCCTTCGTAACTCTTTGGAAATATTGTCTTTCTGTTATATCTTCTTATCCCTATAATTAATACACCTTTACACAAGCGATGTTATGCGATCTTTTCTTCTGTTCCTCTTGTCATCAACATATCCTGTAACGGTCAAATTTTCCAAACATCTTTCCTCATCATATGCACTAGATATTTCGACTGTCTCTTTCTGGTGTGAATGTAAGTGTCCTTTTTGTTTTCATTTGTCGTCGATCAAACATTCGGCACATGGTATCCCCAGCATCCTACTGGAGACCCACATTACTGTTGTCTCAATTCTTCTCTTCACCTGTGAGGAGATTGTCAAGTATTGGCTGCCATAAAAGAGGAATGATAAAACGTAACAGTTAAGGATACTTTTTTATGTTTCTAACGAATTTTTATGTTTCTTAATACTTTACTTAGCTTTTCGAAAGCATATTTGGTTATCCTAATGCTTCTTCGGATTTCACCGTCGCACTTTCTTACATATATATGTTTTAGTACTTCCTTGATTTTGGTATCATCACTCTTTATGTTGTATTTCTGTGTTCATTTTGCATTCAGTCTTCTTGCAACTGATGATTAAGCATTCCTTTTTACTTACGTTTACCATTTTCCGCAGGTGGTTTTCGTAATTACGTTTTTGTATCTGCTATCAACAAAGTGTCATCTGCATATCTTATGCTGTTAAGATTGTGGCCACCAATACTGAATCCTGTTTGGACATCTAGTTCTCTCAGTATCGTCTCACTCTATAGGTTGAATATGTCGGGAGAGAAGACACACCCTTTTCCCTCTTCCCTTTCTGCATAACATTCTTGAATATTTTCTTTGGCTGCTTTGTTTGAGTTATAATAGAAACTATGATAGCGAATAGTCTTCGAGGACGGCAAGCAAGGATGCTACCCGTCTTCCCCCGAAAGAGTAGTACCACTCATTCTTTCCTTTCCGCTGCCGGACTAATCTAAACTTAGTAAATATCAATATTCCATTCTACAATATTAAACATGTTGCTGAACCTATCAAATATGATTAAAGATACAATCGAAATACGAAGTCAGGTAAAAAGGGGTTAGACAGTATGAATGAATCGCTCCATAGATACAGGTTATAACCGCCTCATCGAATCGCAACAAATATTCATCGACCGACTGAACGAACGCCATATTTCATCGACCGCCTGACTCCAAATTCCTTAGGTGACCATCCCGCGCGTAAACAACGGCTTGACCATTTTGGCCCCACCTAATCTGGACGAATAACTTGCGAAATTCGCGTTGCCATCCACATGGCAGATGCAAGGTCGATTTATTCATTGATTTGTAACTTTGTCCAGCAATTCTGTGATAGATTATTTCAGAGATGAAAATCGAAAAGGAGACTTCCGTCTCGTTTGTAGGACTGAATTTCTGATAGAAAATTAAAATTTTTCTGATTAATTTGTATTATTGTATAATATGAGCGGGAAACATATCAAGTGCAACGTTCATATAAATCTGTTTCTGCTTATTATCTGAGGTTATTCAAAATTTATTGTTGTGTAAATGTTAGCTAGATGAAAACATGTCAGTACTGACTGAATAAAGTGGACAAAAAAGACATAAATACTTTCGTTGAAACAATAGATTTTCTATGATTCTGAAAGTAGTTGTCATTCTTTGTTGTCTTATCTATATTCCGTTTTTACTTACAATATACTGAATTCTGAAGGAGTAATTACGTCGTGCTAATGAAGAAAGTACTTCCGTTTGAAGTGGTTTTGAATAAGTACGAGTAAAGAAATCGTATTATTGATTTAAAATTAGGATAATTTGAATAAATCATATTGATAATTAGGCTGAAAATTAATTTAACTTTTAAAAATAAAACAAGCGTTTTGTTGCTAATTGCATTGGCGAATTTCTATATGGTGACTGCAAAATGATGGATATGTTGCCATAAGAATTTTGCGTTATGTTCTTTTATTTTAATATTTGAAATCTTCCACTTGTTCGTTCCTTTTATCTTTAGAAGCGTTTAAATTTTATTTGACGTCTTTTCATCCAATCATTAAATTATTTATTTTTTTGGCTTACTTCACTCTTTAAAATTTATTTTTTATCCTATTTTGATTCATTATTGAGTTTATTTCATTAATTCACCAATATATTCTTACATTCTTCTTCATTTTACTTTCATCTTCTCTTCTCTCTCCATCTCGTTAGATTTCGCTATTGTTTTTGTTTATTTCTCACACTTGTTCTTTCATTTATTTACTTCTTTTCTTCATCTTTTTTTCTTTTTCGTCTTCATTTTCCTATTTTCTCTATGAAAATCCATTTATTTATCACCTTTTACTCTTTTCATTTCATTCCTCATTTGAAAATTCACGATCACTATTAATCATTTTCCTTCTCCTTCATCCTCCCTATTCATTCATTTCATATTATTGTTTTCCTATGAATTATACAGAAAAAAATCTTTCTTTCATTTTTTTCTTTCGTTCTTCTCTCTTTCCATTATTTCGTTACAGTCATTCTTCTTTCTTTCATTCATTTATTCTTTCTTTCATCCTTTCTTTCTTTTTTATATTCTTCCTTCATTTTCCTTATATCGTTATTTCCTCTGCTTCTTTCTTTCTTAAAAAGTTGCGACTCTCCCATATCTCTATTTAAATGTTCAATTTAGAAAGAAGTGAATTTTTCTCTGTTTGCAAATGTACGTTGCTTTTAAGTGACATTCACCTGACATCTGAATTAGCTTAGAGAGGGTCAGCCAAAGCAAAAAAGAAAGAAAGAGCAGAAGAGGAGCTTTGTTAGTATGAAAGACATAAAATGAACCGAGAAAGAAGTATCATCAATTTAAAAATAGAAGAAGCAATAAAATTGGAAGGAAATGAAGAATTCAGATGAAGATATGTCAAAGAAGGCCATTCCTTTCATTCCGGTAATTACGTTGGATATCTGGGGAAAAAGTCAAAATTAACTCTGCTCATCGGTGGTCAATCGATAACATTCTTAGCTGTCTTGTTTATGAAAGACATTTTTAAATTCTATTTGCAAAATTCAATCTCGTAATTTTCGCTGTGTGGATTGCGACTGAATGAAATGAACAATGGATTCTTTACTATTTTCTTAGCAATTGCGAATAGCATTTAGAAATTCAGACACAGCTCTTCATGCGGTCAAAACGAAGCTCTTCTACGGAGACAAATTCAATCGAGGCGAAGGTGAAATTGCCTTTTTGGTGGAATGGAAAAGCGGAGACAAAACAAGAGAGGTATTAGAAAATTAGTGGCTAGAAGATTTCATACTTAAGAATTCCTAATCATCAGCTTCATATTTTTCATTTAAGACGAAATAACGACAAACTTTTCGTGTGTGGCTTCATGGTGAGTGTGTAGGTTTGCAGAATGAGAGTGCAGTATATTTTCAAACACGTAATAAATAATATCTAATTCATTGCTTCAAACACGATAGCGTACATGCAACACATTAAATGATTTTTCTCATATGCTTATGCATGCAGCTATACAGATCCGGCAAGGAAATATATTGCACTATTTACTTTAAGATTTTAAAAGTTTATATGGCTTCCATTATTAAATCTTGTGCAAAACATACTAAAACAAACAGTCAAAAAACCACGCATTGATACACACACACACACGCATATATACATATATATATACATACATACATATATATATATATATATATATATATATATATATATATATATATATATATATATATATATATATATATAATTTTAGACGTATTAAGTTGGTTGTATTAGGATGGGTGCATTTAATTTATGATAGTAGTTAATTAATCTTATTATTTACTTGGATCAATGGGGATATATTATTGTTTATGAATATTTATTATATTAATTATATACTATACTAATTTTAATACAACCAATCTAGTCGTCCAAAACAATCCTCCACCGTCACCTAGCATCTTACAAATGACCAACATTGTATATCCTTTTAAAAGATTGCATCTCTGATTAAAAGTTTAATATATATGTTGGTTTTACAACGATGAAGTTGACGTGAACTCTTACGTTTCACTTAAATGAGCATAGTTCAATCTCAGAACATCTAAAGAAGAGTCATGTCCACATTCACAGTTTAAAAAGATATTGGTCAAAATTCATCAGTACTTCATCAAAATAATAATGAGCAAATACTTAAAATTCTGGAAGCCCAATACATAATTGAATTGCGGCCAAAAATAAATCAAATATGAGTATAGTAACAAAGCTCTTACTTGTTTGAAGCAGTAAAGTTATTATATAAAAAAATAAATTGCAATATTATAATTAAAAATCTTTTTATTTTTAAAAATTAATACCATATTTACCACACTTGCATAACTGAGAAAGAAATTTCCAATTTAAAACGCTGTAAACGAACAGTGAAAAACATTTGAATTTGGAGGGTTATAAACGAACAGTGATAAAAAATTATTTACGAAGCTACTGTATAGACATCTCCAGATATTTCAACACCATGAAGATGATCTCAAATAAGATTGTAAGTACTTGGTAAAAGAATTTTTTTTTTAATGAAAAGGTAGATTTTTTCCTTGTTCAATTTTCTACAGCCACCAGAAAATTAATTCGTGGACATGAAATTATTAAAACTAAAATAAATAAACATAGTACGTCTAATTTATTTAACCAAATATGCTTGAAAAAATATGCTGCATATATATATATATATATATATATATATATATATATATATATATATATATATATGCTAACATCAAATATAGAAACAATAGTACTAACCAGAAGAAAAACAGGAAAACAAAAATCGTTTGGTATACCCCTCCGTTCAACCAAATGGTTAGTATTAAGCTAGGACATAAGTTCCTTGCTTTAATTGAAAAACACTTTCCTACTAATAGCAATCTTAGCAAATTCTTTAATAAAAACACATTAAAATTAAGTTACAGTTGCACTGAAATTCTACAAATAATCATAAAATAACATAATAATAAAATCCTGGAAAAACACGCATGGCAAAACAGTATTAATAGAAATCCTAAACTAAAATTAGACAAACATAATGAAAAATTATGTGATTGTAGAAACCCTGACGACTGCCCGTTGGAAATTAAATGTACTATCGCATCTATTGAGAGTCCTAACACTGATAGGATAAACATTGGTTCAACGAAGAATAAAATTAAAATTAGATGGAGACAAGACAAAAGCTCCTTCAATCATATTAGAAATATAAATCAGGCATTTCTATCCAAATATTTTTGGCATTTAAAAGAAATGAATAAAATGGCAAAAGTAAAATGGAAAATAATAAATAGAACAAGATCTTGTAAAACCTGGGATGACCCATGCCATTTGTGCCTACATAAAAAAAACTTCACATTATTAAGTTTCTAAATAATGAAAAAGTATTAAACCATAGACATGAGATAACGGATTTTGCTGACATCAACAAATTTTCGCATTAAATCATTAGCATAAAAAATAAATTTCATAATCTAATAAAAGTTTTAAAAACTTAACCCAATATTAAGATAGAAAAAACCTTTATGAAGTCGTCCAAACATCAAATTATAGTTCAGTGCGACGCGTTTATGTACGAAACAGCTCTTTAGGAAAAATAAATAAATAAATAATTAAATAAATAAAATAAAATACATTAGACACTTAAGAACGTACGATGGTGCCAACAGCTATCTGTCGCTGTGACTGGCCAGACGATGTGCGTACATGAATGCCATCATTCGGTTCCAAAGGTGACTGATATGCAGATAAAAATTAACTCTTAGGCCCCTTATCAACATGGTCGACACAGCCGTTTCCATAGTAATTAACTTTATGAATAAACATGCTTATAAAAATGCGTAAATTTCAAGATTGGTTATTCTTAAATTTTAGCTTGAGGATGAATCAGGGCTTGCTACTTAAATTCAATTTACTTTTAATAATTATATTGATGTTTTTGGGTCTTGTTTTTGAATCATGAGAGCTCTTATGTAGCGAAGGAATGATATTTTAAAAAACCATATATATATATATATATATATATATATATATATATAAATATATATATATATATATATATATATATATATATATATATATATATATATATATAAATATCACGGTCGATATATATTTCTGTCACGTATCAGCATCAATGATATATATATATATATATATATATATATATATATATATAAAAGTGGACATGGAAGTCAGCACTTAGAGGCGACAGTCCGTTTCATGCTAGTGCAATCGTCAGGCGACTAGTGCTGTTATTTTTCTCGGCTGTTTATATAAGGGTCAGTGGTGCATTATGGGTAGTATATTTCGGCGGGTACTTTTACCGGAAGTCGCTTATTTGTTTATTTATTTATGTCAAATTATTTTGCTTGTTTTTTTGTTTGTTTTTTTATTTTTATTTTTTATCTTATATATTTATTTATTTATTCTTTTATTTTGATCGGTGTTTTTGGTTAACGTAGTAAAAAAAATTGTTTATATAGCTTATTGTTGGTAGTCTATAATGGCCGCCAGTTACCGGAAATCGCTTGTTCGCTTATTTATTTGGGTCAAATTGTTTTGCTTATTATTTTTATTTTTATTTGTATAACAGTTATAACTTTCGTCCGTTCTTTTGTTTTGATTTTATTTCGCATATTCTAACAGGTGTGGTTTTGTGATTTGTTTGGAGTAGTTTATTTTGCTTATTTTATTGTTGTTTGTTTATATATTTATTTATTTTTCTATTTTAAGTTACGTAGTAAAAATTTGTTTTCATGTCTACATTTTGAGATTAGCTCGGATCTTTTATTTAATAATTTATTTTGATCTGGGAAGGTAATGATAGCTATTTTTTCCTCCAGGCAAAGTTTGCAAGTTTTTGATAGGTTGTTGTAGGCTGATGATTTTTTCCTTATTTTCCAAGATATTTTTGGTGTGGTGTGTGTTTTGTTTTTTATTTCCCAGATATACTTAGAAAGCATTGTGCTGTTCGCATATTTACTATTTGTGAAAGACATTTTGTGTACATAATTTCTTTGTTTCCATGGTCCTTCGGTTACTCCTATGTATACTTTTTCTTCATTATCTGCTGATTTTGTCGTGGCTTGGTAGATTACGTTGTTTTGTAAACAATTACCGTTTAAGGGACATTCGTTTTTTATTCTGCAGTTGCACGTGTGTTTAATTTGTTTGTGTGGTTTGTTAATAATTTTTCTGTTGTGCTTTTTTATTATTTGTGCCGTGTTCTCGCTGCAACTGTAGCTGATTTTTACTGTGTTTTTGTTGAATATTTTGTGTAGTGTGCTTGATTCCGGGAAGTGTTTGTGTAAAAGCTTGAAGAATATTTTTCCTATGTTTGTTTTTACGTTTTTGCTGTACGGTGGGTTGAACCATATGATATTTCTTTTTCTGTTGGTCTTTTTTGTGTTCTGTGGTGAGTATGTGAGTGTTGCTGGGAATCCGCTATCTTTTTATACAAACTAACCCCTCCCACGCACAATAAATTACTAAAGAACAACATAACCAAAACATACAAAAAGGCACCCAAAACAATAGAACACGATATAAATAAAGAAGCTAAAGCAATCGCTCAAAAATTAGACCTAGATGACCGAATAAGTTGCATGAGCAAGACGCAAGCCTTTATCACACTAAAAGACCACAAGGAAAATTTCAAAACCAACCCTGCATGCAGACTCATAAACCCAGCCAAAAGCGAACTAGGTAAAATAAGTAAAACAATACTAGAAAGAATTAATTCTGAACTTAGGAAGAAGTTAGGAGTAAACCAGTGGAAAAACACAAAAACAACCATTGACTGGTTCAACAGCATAAATAACAAACAAAATTGCCACTTCCTACAATTAGACATAAAAGAATTTTACCCATCCATAACAGAACGTACACTAGATAAGGCCATCAACTTAGCTCAGGAACAAATAATAATAAAACCAAACGAAATCGACATCATTAAGCACTCCCGTAAATCATTATTATTTCACCATGAAGAAGCATGGATAAAGAAAGATGGGATATTTGACACTACAATGGGAAGCTTTGACGGTGCAGAGACATGCGAAATCGTAGGTATTTATTTACTACACGAAATAAGCAAAATAATAGATAGAAATGACACAGGGCTCTACAGAGATGACGGTCTCATAATCTTAAGAAACTGCAACAAACAAAAGACAGATAAAACTAGAAAAGCAATAATTAAAATCTTCAAAAATAACGGATTCGATATAGATATAAAAACTAACCTAAACGAAGTAGATTTTCTAGATGTCACCTTCAACCTAAGAAAAGGCACACACAAACCATACAGAAAACCGAATGATAAACCACAGTACATACATATATACTCCAACCACCCGCCTTCTATAATCAAACAGATACCTAAATCGATTAACCGCAGGCTTTCCGACAATTCTTCCGATGAATCTATATTTAACAAAGCCAAGAAAGACTACGAAACAGCCCTAAAAGATAGCGGATTCCCAGCAACACTCACATACTCACCACAGAACACAAAAAAGACCAACAGAAAAAGAAATATCATATGGTTCAACCCACCGTACAGCAAAAACGTAAAAACAAACATAGGAAAAATATTCTTCAAGCTTTTACACAAACACTTCCCGGAATCAAGCACACTACACAAAATATTTAACAAAAACACATTAAAAATCTACAGTAAAAAGCTACAGTTGCACGGAGAACACGGCACAAATAATAAAAAAGCACAACAGAAAAATTATTAACAAACCACACGAACAAATTAAACCCACGTGCAACTGCAGAATAAAAAACGAATGTCCCTTAAACGGTAATTGTTTACAAAACAACGTAATCTACCAAGCCACGACAAAATCAGCAGATAATGAAGAAAAAGTATACATAGGAGTAACCGAAGGACCATGGAAACAAAGAAATTATGTACACAAAATGTCTTTCACAAATAGTAAATATGCGAACAGCACAATGCTTTCTAAGTATATCTGGGAAATAAAAAACAAAACACACACCACACCAAAAATATCTTGGAAAATAAGGAAAAAATCATCAGCCTACAACAACCTATCAAAAACTTGCAAACTTTGCCTGGAGGAAAAAATAGCTATCATTACCTTCCCAGATCAAAATAAATTATTAAATAAAAGATCCGAGCTAATCTCAAAATGTAGACATGAAAACAAATTTTTACTACGTAACTTAAAATAGAAAAATAAATAAATATATAAACAAACAACAATAAAATAAGCAAAATAAACTACTCCAAACAAATCACAAAACCACACCTGTTAGAATATGCGAAATAAAATCAAAACAAAAGAACGGACGAAAGTTATAACTGTTATACAAATAAAAATAAAAATAATAAGCAAAACAATTTGACCCAAATAAATAAGCGAACAAGCGATTTCCGGTAACTGGCGGCCATTATAGACTACCAACAATAAGCTATATAAACAATTTTTTTTACTACGTTAACCAAGAACACCGATCAAAATAAAAGAATAAATAAATAAATATATAAGATAAAAAATAAAAATAAAAAAACAAGCAAAATAATTTGACATAAATAAATAAACAAATAAGCGACTTCCGGTAAAAGTACCCGCCGAAATATACTACCCATAATGCACCACTGACCCTTATATAAACAGCCGAGAAAAATAACAGCACTAGTCGCCTGACGATTGCACTAGCATGAAACGGACTGTCGCCTCTAAGTGCTGACTTCCATGTCCACTTTTATATTTACACACGCTCTATCTCTGATATTGAGCACTTTACCCCATAAATATAGCACACTTTAAGACTATATTTCTGCATTTATATATATATATATATATATATATGTATACTTCCGTCACGTAGCAAACACAATATATATATATATATATATATATATATATATATATATATATATATATATATATATATATATAACATTGTGTTTGTTACGTGACGGAAGTATATATCGAACGTCATTTTACTTATGGATCAATATTTCTATCATGGAGCAGGGCGTTCTGCCCTGGTTCAAATAACTAATCTCCAGCCGCCTGCCAAACATCAGTGTAATTTATGTGGGCTCAAGCGGGAATCAAAGCCTCGCTATTCAATTTGCTGATAATAATTCTTCTATATGCCATAACCTCTCACGACATTGACGTTCACTTAATTCATATCTTCCTGTCTGAAGTAAGTTTGGGCCGTTTACCTTTCTTTTTTTTCGCTGATCCGCAATCCATTCACACAAACACGTTAAATACGTTACTCTCCGCTTCTTCTCCCGTCTCTTACCTTGCACATGGTTTTATATACTCTCAGTTCGCATCCTTCATTATGTGTCCATATATTACAACTGTCACTCTCTGAATATATCCTTCATTGTATAGTCCCATTTTAAAAGAATACATCTCTGATTAAAATTTTAATACACGTGTTGGTTTTACAACGATGACGTTGTCAAGAAGTCTAACGTTTCACTTAAATGAGCATAGTTCTTAAAATTCATCAGTATAACTGGCACCTGTGTCTTCTGTATTACTCCTTATCAGTACATAAGAGATTAGATTTCAGTTCAACACTCGTTTTATTTGTTACTCATTATATTTTCTTATATTTTAACAATTTCGGAAACTATGTAAAATATTAAACAAAGGTTACGTTTAATACGACACTACACATATTCCAAGATGCCCGCAAAATAGAGGGTTACTAAAATATGTTTAAGAAGAAAGATGTATATATTATGATCATACGTAGAATTGAATGGGTTAGCGATCGGGAGGCATCCAATCTGCTGTCTGTTAAAGAAAGCACCAGTTCTGACGAAGAAGCTGCCTGGGTAGAACTTCCTCTTCAACATGTCTATGATGGGAATGTAGATGAGTCGACACACTGTATGTGGCATGGCGGATTCTAAATATGAACTGATGGCAAAAAAGATTGTAGTTCAGAAGAACATCTGCTTTGACAATAGCAATAGAGTAGCGAAACGCAAGCAACAATTCGTCTGTGAGAAATGTGTTATAGGCGGAATTCATTTCATCACATACAAGGCCGCGTATACGTTTTTGGTGAATGAAAGTTAAGATTAAACAGCTCCATCTCAGTTATGGGAGTAACACTTCAATATCACTTTGATATGACCCACCACATTATAGACTGCTTAGGATGAATTCTATATGCACTGTTTATATCACGGATTCATGACAGTGGATGAGTTATTATGTCACCTGCTTATTTATTTCTAATCCGTTTGGATAAGAACAGTATTGCGTACGCCATTTTGTATAGCATACGTTCATGCTTAGAATATTGCTACCACCTATGAACCGGTGCCCCTGCTATTTATCTTATAGAATTCGCAATATTTTCGACCATGATCTGGCGGCCCAACATCACTCATTTCCCCACTGTTGTAAAGTGGCCTCCCTGTGTCTTTTCCATAAGTAATTTCATGGCAATTGATCGAGTTCTACGCTGTGATTCCAAGACATTACGAATTTAAGCGCACTACTAGGGAGTCGTCAAGATCTGAGAAATTTACATATAACTTGACTAGATTTAACCGTAGATTCCATGCTAGCAGTTTTATTTCTCACACTTCTCGCTTGTGGAACAACCTCCCGGCTTCATGCTTCCAGCCAACTTCAGTCTGAAAAACTTTAAATGCAAGGCCAATCGCTATCTACTGTTCTCCTGATTACTCGTTTTGCTCTCAGTAACCCCCTTTTGTTTGAATGGCTTCACTGCATTTCAGGGGGTTTAATCGATAAAAAGAAGCTGCTTTCTTTAGTTTCAGTGATATTACGGGCAGGTAAACAAATAATTAGGCTAACTCTATCATGTCTTTCGTCTCTATCGATAGTTCACCCAAGAGCCACTCAAGCTAGAGGGTTAATGAGTCAAATTTTGAGAAAAAGAGTAATATGAGGATGAGTAGGAGAAATATCAGTTGACCCTGGATTTAAAGAGACTAAGATTGTAGTTGTTAGGGGAAAATAATTTCTGGGATCCCCCACAGAAATAGCAGTTCTGGGAAGAAGCTGTTTGAGTGGATTTCTTTTAAATTATAGGAACATGAAGGGAATGTGGAAGGTGTGCCACTGTGTGCACACCATGCTGGTTTTTAGATGTGCAGGATAGAGAATAATTTAAACTGTTGAAACTGAACAGTGAAGATTTAGCACCACCAGCAACACTCCATACTTTGCCTAATCTGTTATAAAGATAGAGAAGGAAGCACGTTTATAGCATTTACGGACCCATGCAATGAATTGACCATTAGTTTATATAGAAACTTCATCAGAGGGAAACATTCGCATGTAATAGGAGGATGAAGTAAGTGAATGAAATTCTATGAAGATGTATGTCAAATGTCGAGACCAATGACCCCATGAAAATAAAACGAGGAATTTGAATTAAATCCTGAATGCCTGTTCACATGCGGCAGGAAGAGAGTCACATCAACATAGTTTTTAAATTCAACTATGAAGGAAAATTATTGAATAAAGTATCATTGTAAGAATCGAAAATAAAGAACACTGAAATAATCTGGTCAGGAAGCAAAGCAAAAATATAAATGGATTACTTGAGTCATAAAAAAAGAGAAAAAATAAAGATCGATTTAAAGTAAAAAAGTAACTAAAAATTCACCTAATTCTCTAGAAGATGTCGAGCTCAACGCGTGGGTCAGATGGGTACAGACAAAATATATCGCAAACACACCCGATGTGATGTATATGGGATTGTCTCCTCTGAAAAATGTCTGACCTCCCAATATCGAAAAAAAAACATCAGAGAAATATATATAAAATGATTAAAGACAGCGATATTAGTTTGAAATACAAATATACAGACATGCAAACACACACTACATCAATCCTCAAATACACACACACTCACACAAGCAAAGACATATACAAATACACAGACATACATACACACACACAAATATATATATAAGGAAATATAGGAAAATAGAAAATTAAATATAATTTTCATTAAGTTGAATCGAATGAGGTATACTAGAGTATACACACAATATATTCCAGCAATAAAAGTGTGAATCTTGAAATTAATAGACATATTAAAAACGGGCGAAGCAACAACCGGTTTCGCTCCCGCTCTTCAGGCTTTCAACGGGAGATTTAATTTAAATTAAAACACACAGGAAATGTACAATGAAAAAGAAATGTGGAGGAGAAAAAAAATTATGAACAAAAGGAGCTAGAGACAAATGACAGCGAGTCCCAACAAACACTCACGCTGTTTGCACAAGGAAAGCTTGCGGGGCCCGATATAAAGTGCCTCCAGCACCTTAAGGTGAAATAAAGTGTGCGACCGGGACAACACAGTGAACCTTGTCGACACTAAAATTAGCTGCACACAACCTGCTCTTTAATAGGTGCTCGCATATGGCGGAACCGTAGGTGTTTGGGACGAGTCCATTCAACGGCAAGGTGTGGTTCCTGATTTTGGTAGGAACGTGCTGTTTAATTCTCATGTCCAGGCGTTGTGTCGTCCTTCCTATGTACTCAGACCCGCAACTACAACCGTATTTATACATTACAGAATTAATTTAATGAGGAGGAAGGACGTCTTTACACACTGAACGAATCATGGACCGGGTTTGAAAAACTATCCGGACCTCAGCAGAGAAAAAACAGCGACAAACATTTGATGAAATTTGTCTAACTATACTTTCACATTTGGTTCCAATCCAAGGCAATCTGAGATAAACCGGGCACTTTTTAACAACACAGAGTTTGACACTTCTGAACTCCTCAGTTTTGTTGCGGATGGCCGAATGAACAGTGTCAGGTGGATAACCTAAACCGCATAGGGTATCCTTGACAAAATTGATCTCATCATCCAAGAAGGACTCCGAACAGATCTTTAATGCCCTATGAAGGAGGGTTCTGATGATGTTTATCTTATGTTTTGTGGGGCAAAAGGAGTCCCAACGCCTGTACAATCCCGCAAATTTGGTTTCATGTAAACCGAGGTAAGAAGACTTGTTGATGTTCGATGTACTAATTCATCTAAGAAGGCCAATTAGTGCTGGATGGATACCATTTAGAAAAGAAAGACACTTATCGGCCTCAACATCGTTGTTGAATAAACAAAAAGTATCATCAACACACCGACAATATAGTTGAGGACAAAGTTCATAATATATTGTTTTCTAGCACATTGTAGAGTTTTATATATTAACTAGCCGAGGTACACTGTGTTGCCCGGGTGTGCATACCTGTAATTGTATAACCGCGGACTCCTGTATAGAAATGTCTGTCTGCGTCCCCAATTGCATGCATCATCCCTAGGTATACTAAGCTACTTCCCACCACATTTTGTTATGGTATGTCCTTCGGAAGTGTTTGTTCTTAATAAAGGAATTCCATCGATAAAAATGTCTTGTATGTCGTTGCTTGAGGTTAAATTGATTCAATGGTTTAGATATTCAGTAAATTCCCTATGGCCGTAAACAATTTCAAATAGTATGTCATTGTTCACAAATCTAATAATCAAACAAAAAGAGGGATGAAATATCAGACCTTGATACAACTGCAAGTGCAAACGTATGAACGCCCCCTCCTTCTTCGCACGTTTACTGTAAAGCTGGGATTAATACGAGGTTCTTCAGAAATATTTTATCCCTTTTAACGCTTCATTAATACTTCTCAAACAATCTTTGCATCAAAGGTTGTTCGAATGCCAATTTAGGATCGAATCATATGAAGAATCATCGGGTTACATGGCAAAAGCCGATTTGGGAACTTGTTTGTCGCAGATTTCATCCACCTAAATGAAATAATATAAGCAAAACATTCACGCAAGACAATTTGTGTGTCATATTTAATTTACATTGCAAATTTGAAAAGCATCGAATGAAAAACCAGTGAGTTATGGTCGACAAAATGAGCTTTTTGAACAGTTTTTCCTGGTTTTTCGTTATACGCGGGGAAGAAAGCAGGACTAAAACCACACCTTTTGCTTGCATGATGGTAATTTTTTTTTGCGACATGTTTGAAGAAAATCGGATAATAAATGAGGACATTATTCAATTTTTTTTTATTTTAAGTAGTAAGAAAAACACGGTTCTTTTGCAATATTTTTGTGAGAAGCCAATGTCGCAAGAAACCTATCAAACATACTACACAGACCTTGTAACATTAGCAATTTTTGCATTAAGCACACCAGCTGATCCAGTAAAAATTTTGTTCGCGTGTAACTTTGCTTGGGTTTTTGCAAAGGGTTTTATACACCTTCAGTTTTATCATGTTTTTCTGCCAAACCCGGAGGCCTAGAGACTGAAAAGTTGTTCTTGAACTATCTTTGTACATTTGCAACATGTGTGTACAATTTCGTCGAAATCAAGCTAGGCGTGCAACATATAGCATACACACAAAGAGAGACGCACAGATCTTCTGTTTTTAGGTATATATCAGCCATAACCAGATGGTTGGTCAGAAAAGGCGTTCATTTAAATTGGCGCAAGAACAGCATCATATTTTGATATAATGGAGTTCATCTTCTTCAATTATTTTAAAGTATTTTCATTCAAAGTTTTTTAATTAATGCAGTTACTAATATAACAGAATTAGTCTGTATCTATTCAATCGAACTTATCCCAGAATATGGTAGGTTAAGACAGACAGGTAAGATCCACTTCAGTGTACAATTATTTTGGAGTTTTTGAAATTCAATTTGACCCTGTTGTACCAGGGATGTTAAAAGCAATTTATAATTTATTTTTGAAGCAGTTGTTAAAGTTGATGAAAATTGGTTGAAAGTTCAATGAAATGTAAGAAAGACAACAGTAAAAATGGACACTTTTCGCTATTTACGCGGGTTTTCATAATATGGCTGGAGAGAATTATCAAGTTAGATGACTGCTGAACAATCAATTTATTGTTGGATAAAACTGAGTGATTTTTATATTAGATTGCTTGAAAATTAAGGGAGTTTTTTAGTTCAAAAATTGTGTTGAAATCATTGTTTCTTGTTTTTAAGAAATAAAAATGTGGTATCATTGGGCTCGCCAAGATGCAAGTAACCTACATAGAGAATTTGAACGAAATCGGAGGAAAAATTTGAATTTATCGATATTTGATCGGCTTTATCGATTATTGTTTATTTTAAATTATCGATTTTGACGCGAAGAACCTATCTCTTACATTGTACAATGTGTTTGCCAAGTTTGGTTAAAATCGTTTGGATGGATCTCGAGTGAAAAGTATCAAACAGACAGGCAGACAAACTGTGTTTTATATAGAGAGATTTTACCGAAAGAAATTGAATATACAATATGAAATTTATCAACTCCTGAGCTAATTAAAATATACTAGCTTACAATATTACCGCTGTAGATCAATGGAATTAGTAAACTTAATCTTTTCCAAAAAAACGTATAACATTGTGTATATGGGACGCAATACCTGTTTTATACAAT
This sequence comes from Acanthosepion esculentum, assembly GCA_964036315.1. Taxonomy (NCBI): domain Eukaryota; kingdom Metazoa; phylum Mollusca; class Cephalopoda; order Sepiida; family Sepiidae; genus Acanthosepion; species Acanthosepion esculentum. The sequence continues at coordinate 120,111,810 of OZ038490.1, read as the reverse complement.
TCTCTTATAGAATACTGATGAAGTACTAAGATTAAGACTTTTATTAAATGTTACTTTCATTTATAAAAAGGTAAACGGATCGTGTTTTTTCATTCTTCCTCTTTATTTCTCGTTTCCCTTTTTAATATTAAATTGGATTTTAATCGTAGTTCCTCCTCTCCTTTGACCTTTTATTTTCCCCCCGATTGTTGTTATATTATACTCTTCGCCAACGATTCTTCTAACAAGCTTTTGGCCAAAAAAAGGTCACATTTTAAGGGAAAATATGCGGTTTCATCTGTTTCAAACTATCTATAAGTTCTATGATTTCAGACATTTATTTAAATATATATATATATATATATATATATATATATACATACATACATATATATATATATACATACATATATATATATATATATATATATATATATATATATATATATATATAGAGAGAGAGAGAGAGAGAGAGAGAGAGAGAGAGAGAAACTGAAAAGTTGGAAATTAAAAATATGAATGTTTTTTGTGAAAGTATGTATTTATATTTATATATATATATATTTGATATGTCAGATCGACCCTGATCTTTCATCAGAAATAACTGTTTTCAGAAGTTTGTTTACAAGTAGCGTCCATCGCGAGACGCGGACGTCAAATGATATGGAATGCAACTGTGTTCGAATATTTCTAACGTAAATCTAACTGTAATAATATTTTAGATGTTGTTAAAAAAAATTTTTGTAACTATATCTAAAAGAAAATTTTGTTTGGGTATTTTAAATCTTTATAAATATTTCAATAGTTAAACAATTTTTTTTTTTAGATATAGTTACAAAAATGTTTTTAAACAATATCTAGAAATTTGGTTTGGTTATGACAATTTATTTTGCCAATCAAATCATCTATAAAATCCAATGACTCCAATGAATGTATGGAAGCTTCCCAACTCAAACGGAACTTTCTCCTAACGATGCAGATGTGATGTATTTTGCTTGGGCTGTAAATAATGTGACCATGTTGGTGCAAAGTTGCTAACTATTTCCCTAATCCTAAACTGACCGCAAAGTTTTCCCAATCGTTATGATAATTTTGCTAAGGGCTATTGCTGAATTCAGCACTGGTCAAATATCACCAAAATATTTTTCTTCATTTAACAATATGCATAGAATATTAGACATTTCTTTCCGTAATTTTTTATTTTATTTTTTTATTACGAACCATTAATTTCGATGTAATCACGTTCTAATATCTCCCTGGAACTTATTACACATTCTTTTGTCAGTTTCACATTATAAGGTTACGTATTTACAATGTTGCAATGTAACGTTGGGGTTACATTTTGGAGAATCTATAACAAATATTTTATGAACATCTACGTAACGTTGCCGAAACGTTGTAATAACGTGTCTTGCTATTCCCGCTCTGTACATTGTTTTAAGATTCTCTATTGAGAGTTCCTGCAGAAAAAAATATACTTAGTTAATTATTTTCACTTCCGACTGACATAATCGCGAGTAGGTGAGCATTGTGTTTTTAATATATCTCTGGTGCGTCCAAAAGCATTTGTTTGAAAAGATGCCTTTTTAAATATTATCGCATATGTTTGCCAATATGAGGCTTATAAAAGTGTTCCCAATTCCCCATCCATTCTATTTATATAGTCACTTCTGCTTATCACTCTGACATTTTTCCTTCTCTATGTTGCATATATGTGTTCATAATGATTTATACAATGCCGTTTATTCATCAACGTATTATTTTTAACAGCAACATAAGGACGACGCCAATACAACAGATGTCAGACAGTCTTGTTTAAATTTAGCCATTAACCTGTAAGCAAATATCAGTCCCTTCATCAGCAAGTCCAATTTTTAATACAGAGATCGCGATTTTGATATCATTTCCTAGTTTAAAATTGTATTTAGGCAAAAATTTGTTCTGAACGTCTTTTTGAACGCGTAATGCATAAAATATCTCGAAAGGTTCGCAATGTTTTATATAATCAAAGAATTCTAAAGGTGTTGATGGTGGTGTGTGTGTGTGTGTGTGTGTGTGTGTGTGTGTGTGTGTGTGTGTGTGTGTGTGTGTGTGGATAGTTAATTGTTGGCCTTTCGGAAAAAGATATCGTTGAACCGAATTCAAATTCAGGCTGATAGCGGAATGTTCATTTCCGCGTATTTGTAACTTGTATGAATCCACCCCCCTCCTCACAACAGATATAGGAATAATAATAGGGTAAACCAATCGAGTTAGCTTGGGTGGCAGCCAGTCTAGGTGCAAAATACTGAATTCAAAACCGGTTCCTATGCCAATAGGCAGATTAAAATTTGTCAGTCTTGGTTAGCAAACTATCTAGTGGGAGAGACTGTATAAAATCCCCCTCATGAAAATTTGGCTTCCAAGTCGGTTACGTTTGATCGGGATAAAAAATTAGAATAAGTAAAACATTATTTTATTCGCATTAGAAATTTACGTTTTTGTGTGCCCAATTCTCGGATTCGATAAGATACAAATGAATCAATGCTGTAAGATAGAAGAAAAAAATAAGCTATTTGCATAAGTTTCCGATTTGAGTAATTCTTAAAATACGATAAAACGTGAGGATTAATATTCATACTTAATAAAATAATTTTAAACGAATTCCTTAATTTATTTCTCTTTTATTCCATGATATTATACCATTAAAAAAAAGTCTGAAACATTTAGCAGGTTGTTGTATCAGCAAATTCGATCTATTAACCTATCAATTCTGTGCAGTTCCAAATGTTGGTTTTCAATACCAGGTAAAATTTCTCTTTTCCCGCTTCATCCGAATTTCTTTCCTTTTCAACTTTCCATTTCTCAGTTTCAACCGCGTCTAAAACCAATTCCCTGCTCTTTAGTTTCTCATTCATAGTAATCAAATAAATCTATATCACAATCTATTTTACGACCCAAAGCTATGAACGCAGTTGTTATAAAATGATTACAATCTTTTCTCAACTCAAAGCCTATAATCATAGTAATTCATTTAAATTCCTCGACAATTTCTCATAATGCAATCCCCAACCATTCTCAGAAAATTGTATTTTATTTTTACTCGACGTACCCCAGATATGCCGCTGCCTTCAATTAATAACCTTCCGGTTTTTTTGTTTTTTTTTACAAAGGGAATACATTGTTTGTGAAATGTATTTCGACATACCAAAAACTTGTGCGCATTTTCTTTCTTAAGTGTGATTCTAAGACAGTTCAGTTGAAGCAAATTTTCCTCTACGCGTAATCTGTCGAAACCATATATATTTTTTATACTCCATAAAATAAGCCTAAAGCGTATGCGTAACGGTAACCTAACTTGGTGCATCACCATTGCAATGTTCTCTAACTATCGAGACGTGAATTCACATTCGGCTTTCTGGGTAAGTTTAACAAACCATCACTGTATTAGTTGGAAATATTCGTTTTCAAAACGAATCTGTGTTTGCCACATTTTTATGTAAGTAAATATATAAAATGCAATGTTTATTCCTGTGTTAGTGAACATACTTGTATGTGTTTGCATCTTAGAACGTGTGTGTGTGTCAGTAGAAATAACTACTTGGTGGCTTTTGGTAAGCTGCGAATTTCTTTACAGATAACTGCTCTAGTGACATAGAGGAAATCACACAAAATATTATGCTAGAATATTGTATCAATATAACATTTAATCTTTATCGCTTCTGTACATTAAATATATTTTGATATAGGTATTATGTATGTATGTATATATTGTGCATTTAGGCAGCAATAATTCATTTATACATGTTTCATTAAAGACGACAGACAAGGTACTACGATTAAACATATATTAATTTTTGTGTTCGAACATTTTTTTTTCATTTCAGGCCACATAACTTGTAGAAATTGTCCAAACGTCCAGTAATTCCGAACATTTTCGTCTATAATTTTAGTCATTATCTAGGATTATTTTATTGTTACTTTTTAGCTGGATGTATTCGTTGTACGTATGTTTCTAGATTTACAAGGATTTTTTATTTTCCGGACTCAGCACATTATGGCCGTGTTCATAGTTAATATTATTGAATGTTGGCTTTTTTCTTTTTTATTATTAAGGCTTCCATTATTTTTAATCTGTTTTTAAATGTAGATGAGGTTATTATGCTTGTATTTTCTACTCGTATGATTCGGATGGAGTCTAGTAACTTTGAGTTTGTTTAAATGTGTTCTACTTGATCTGTGATCTGATAGGTGTAACGTAAGGCGTCTGGATATGCATGTAGTAGTGTGACCTATGTAATTATTTATGAATTCGGTTTGATCAGGAACACAGCTCCTTAAGGGACATTTTAACAGAAGATTTGGACAGTTTCTACACACTCTGTTTCCAGAAAATAAAACATTTGTTCGAACACAAGTAAAATTGCGTAAAAAAAGATTCGCTGTCCCTTTTCTGTAGTCTTGAATCACACACACACACACACACACACACACACACACACACACACACACACACACATATACATATATATATATATATATATATATATATATATATATATATATATATATATATACGCACAATGGAAGCTGGTGTTAGTAAAATAGTGCTCGATATAATATAACACAGAAATTAAGTATATATTAATTAATATGTATATATTATTTCTAACCTGTAGCACGACCCGGAGTTTCGTGTACAATGCAATCTCCAGCAGTTGAGTAGTGACTGATCGTTGTATAATTTAAATTCTAATAAATCGCAATGCTTGGACAGTCCATATATTATAGGGGTATTAAGTTTTTTATTTTATTTTATATATATATATATATATATATATATATATATATATATATATATATATATATATATATATATATATATATATATATATCAAAGGTAACCAAAAAAGTTATGTCCGTTTTTTGATTAGTCATTGAATGAAGTTGAAATATGTAGGAAATGCGTGTAGTAATTGTTTTCAAATTTGGACAGTCGGATGTAGAAACACCAGATGTTATAAAAAACACGTGCACCGTGCCCGGCCATCAGTTATAATCCGGAGAGCTGTGAGAAGGATGGAAGTGTCTGGAAATCTCCTTTGGGGCTGTTTACTTTACGACTTCAAAGTGGGCTTATCAGCAGTTGCATCAAATCGGCGCATATGTCAAGCGTTTAGGGATAGTGCTGTGGATGAACGTACTGCATGGCGTTGGTTTCGAAAATTCAAGTCGGGAGATTTGTCTCTCCATGATGAGTCTAACGTGTGGTGAACTTGCAAGACAGTTCAACGTTTCAAGTGATGAACAGACAGGTTAACGTTTCCAGTTATGAAAACTGTGTACTGTACGAAACTTCCAAGCGTTCCAGACATTGGTTGTCTCCTCAGGATGCTGTCCCTCACACACCGCAAGACCGCCTATGCACCCACGCAAGATTATGCTTTGTGTCTGGTGGACAGGTCGTCAAGTGGTTCATTATGAACTGCTACCAACGGGCCAAACGGTCACTGGAGACCTATACTCGCAGCAATTGAAACGTGTTCAACAGGCATTGCGCCAGAAGGAGCCAGCACTGGTGAATGGCAAAGGTGTGCTTTTCCTCCATGACAACACCAGGCCGCATGTCGCGCGAGTGGTCAGGGATACAGCAACTTGGGTGGGAGACTTTGTGCCATCCACCTTATTCACCTGACCTTGCGCCATCCGATTACCACCTCTTCCACACCCTGGATAATCATCTTCGTGGGAAATCCTTCTCCAATAAAGCAGATTTGCACAAAGCCCTCACGGATTTCTTTGCGTCAAAACTCCCCGAGTTCTACCGCAAGGGCATTGAACAACTGGAGACACGGTGGCAGAAGGTGCTGGATGCCGATGGCGATTACTTCGAAGACTAAATATAAGTTACACATACTGTGAAGCGTTTTCTTTTTTCCATTAAAAACGGACAGATCTTTTTTGTTTACCTTGTACATATATATAGATATATATATATATATATATATATATATATATATATATATATATATATATATATATATATATATATATATATATTGTATTTACAATAAACGGTCATTAATGGTATAAAATTCATTAATGATATTTGTTGTCATTTATAATATGACAAGGAGAGTGATGACCAGTTACTATTTTAACATAATTTTACTTTTAGTTTAATATTCAGTAAATACTTTTCAAAATTAAAATGTAGAACAAAATATGTGCATTAGTCTTAAGTTAATCCCAATTAGATTGCCAAGTAATATTTAATATTTAATATTCCATCATCTTTACGGCAAAGGGGATCAATGATTTAATTTAAATAATTAATTAGGAAATGAAATTTTCAATTGTACGCGAGAAGCTGTTTGTCAGTATTTACATTTCAGCATTTTTCACTAAATCTGATTTGTTTATGAATAAATTTTACTGCGTGGAGAAAATATATATGTTAAATAATGATATGCGTCTTGTTATACAAATTATGCTTATTGCCAAACAACTAACTCTAATCAGTTAAAATGTTTTGCATATGTGCAAGGAACGGCATTAGTACTACTATTTGTTCAATCAGTAAGTAGTTTAACAAAATCCCATATTCAGCCCGTGGTAGGCACAGTATATTTCTGTAGAAATGTTGTTTTATAATAAGATGCTGAGGATATCCTGGGCCGAACATGTTAGCATCAATGAGGTTTTGGAGAGAAAGGAAACGAAAATGAAACTTATAATGACATCAAAAAAGAGGAAGTTGAAGCTGGAGCTACGTAATGAGGAAGGAGGGCTTGGAAAATCTGATAACCAGAGGACAGATAGAGACAGAGGGGTATAAATGCAAGCAGCGCGCAATGTACTTGATGGATGGCAGAAAAGGGCGTGAGAGATTTATTAAAAGCTACAAGGGACAAGAAGGGACACGGCACATTGAAGAAAAGACACACAACAGCGACAATTTATGGCTCTACATATTCCAATTACAAAAGGAAATCTTTCATCCATATGTAGAATAAAATTATTTTGCATTGTTAACACTTTGATGACATGAATGCATGTGTAAGCGTGCAAAATATGGTTGAGGCTATTACAATTCTTTGATATATGAATAATATATCTAGTTCTGTAGTTTATCTTAGTACAATCTCTACACTAGAAAACTCAAACATAAAAAGAGTTACATTGATAGCACCATGAATCCATTCAACGAACGGTGGCGGGGGCATATGAAATCTTTTAATAGCAGTAATTATAAGTACATGACTTCATTATCCAAGTATTTTTGGAGTCTAAAAGAAGAGAATAAAACAGCTACTGTTAAATGGAAATTAATCAGGAAAGCCCGAACATGAAACTCCCTATAAGCCACGTGTTATATATGACTTAACGAAAAATTTGAAATAATTAGATTTAAAAATAAGAACCATCTCTTAAATCAAATATATGAACTAACTGTTAACTGTAAACGCCGTTACAAATTTAAGTTATGATAGGGGTTGTAATATTTTCAATGATAATGATATGTCATTTTAATCTTAATAAGTTATTACTTTATTATCTGATGGTTCTGTTGTTGATGTGGGTGTGAGTTGGTGTACGTATACTGTGTTATTCGTGTCTGTATGTGTGTGTATGTATGTGTGGATGTGTGTGCGTGTGTGTGTGTTTGTACTGCTGAATATATGCATATATATGTAAGTAGTTTTTTTAATAACAAGTAAGTAGGTAAAAAGGAGAAGAAAAGTAGAGGTTGGTAAAATATATATATATATATATATATATATATATATATATATATATATATATGTGTGTGTGTGTGTGTGTGTGTGTCCAGATGTATTGTGCATGTATATTTCTATTTACATCTGTATGTATGGATATGTTTATGTATGTATGTATATATGTATGTATGTATATGGTTGAATGTGTATATGTTTATGTGTATGTACGTATATATCTGTACTTATAATTATAGGTATGTATATGTATATATGTGTGTGTGTGTGTATGTGTATGCGTGTCTGTTGACACCTATCATATGTGAGCTTATTTATGCGTATGTGTAGGTATGTAAACTTTGGTTTGGTCTATAGGTGCGTGTGGTATGTGTGTATGTGTATGTGTGTACTTATGTATATGTATGTGTATTTGTATGTATATGTATGTGTATTTGTATATATATATGTATGTATTTGTATATATATATATATATATATATATATATATATGCTTGTATGTGAGCCTACTTATATTTGTGCATATGTGGTTGTGTTCATATGGGTATTTATACATGATTATATAATATATATTTTTGTATGTGGATGTATGTTCGTATGTCTTTGTATATGTATATGTATGTAAATCTTAGTGTCATGGAATGTATAATCAATACTAACTAAAATCTACTTTTGTTTGATAAGGGTTTTTTTTATTTGCTTATAAAATTAATCAACAACTGTCTCGTTAGATTTTTAAATTATTACCGACTTTACAGTAATTTATCATCAATAATATAATATTGTCAGAATAGTTGTAGGTTTATGTACGTATATACCTATTTTTATGTGCTCATATATATATATATATATATATATATATATATATATATATATATATATATATATATATATATATATATATATATATATGTACATATGGATGTGTATATATGTATATATATGTGTATGTTTAAGTCTCCGTTTGTATGATTTTATATATATATGCGTGTGTTTGTATATGTGTTTGTTCATATGTATGTGTGTATGTTTAAGTTTATATATGTATACACACATATGTATATGTATGAATGTGTGTATATCTATGTATGTGTATGTATGTGTATATATATTTATATTTGGTATGTTTACTTTTTTACTTTGGTGTGTGGGGTGATATATTTTTGCGTGCTTCTGTATGTCTATATATTCATATGCGTATGCTTATATGTATGTGTGTATATGTGTCGACATATATATGTGTATGTGTGTATATATGTAAATGTATATATGTGTGTATATGGTTGTCTATAGGTAGGCTTTTCTGTGCTTCTGTCTGTAGTGAAGAATGTGTGTACACTGTACACATGTATCTGTACGTAGTTTTTTATTTTCTTTCACCTAAGATACAGAAGAGCGTATATAGACATATGTGAAATATATATTTTTATATATATTTGTGTGTTTGGAATAATTGTTTTTATATATTAGATTGTGTTATTTTTATATGTATATATCTGTTGTAACGTCCTTCTTCACCTATTGTTTGTTTTTCTGTTCTATTTGACCATTTTTATCTATGCATATTTGCCCGTATAAGTTATATTTTAATAAGTGGTTAGAATTCGTTTAATAAAACTTTCAATTTTGAATATTTCTTGGTTGTCGTATCGGAGTGTCTATATCAATGTACATGGGTATATTTACGTGTCTTTATCTGTGCCTATGTGTATAGTGTCTTGCATGCACATTTAATTGTGTATGTATGTTTGATTTTTTTGTTTTGTTTTTGTAAAGTGTCGTGTAGATAATTCCTGTCGCGTTACTTTTTTTGTGTGTATATATCTAAATATATCTGACTGCTTATGTAATAAAATCTGATTGTGTATGTATTGTCTTTCGCAAGATGTCGTCATCCCCTGCCTCTTCTTACAATTCAAATATATCCATGTTGTCATGAAGTTATGAGCAGTCGATCTTGATGTTTATTCTGACTTAATTTCAATAAAAACAAAATAAATAGAATAACATATGTATTTTTTTCTTTTTTTCCTCAGTAATTTTATAATTTTAAACTTAATAGAGATTAAAGTTACATTTCAAAACGGGTAATTTTAATTTCAAATTCTATCGTATAATTTAATACTTATCAGTTAGAATTTTGGTATAAGCCCAACTTTAAAGCATTAAATAGTTATTATAACCTTATTTCGTTGTTAAGTTTTTTGAATTCCCGTATACTTGTATTTTGATTGGTCATTCCAGCTTATATACCAGCGTTTGCCCTTGCGAGGGGTGGTTAATTAATTTGAATCTACTAAAACTCTTTATTCTACATTCAACTTCATCACTTGATAAGACACCAGAGGTGTTGAAGCAAAATGGCTATTTTTGTAGTGATTTTATAACATATTTATGTTATAATTTTCAAATAAATAATTATATATATATCAATATATATATATATATATATCAATATATATATATATATATCAATATATATATATATATATATATATCAATATATATATATATATATCAATATATATATATCAATATATATATATATATATATATATATATATATGTATATATATATATATATATATATATATATATATATATATATATATATATATATATATATATATATATAGGGAATATTAAGTTCATAACATATTGATCCAGAACTCTTCGGTCATGTTGGTAAACTTATCAAATTTATGTCTGTACGAGATTTAGCAGAGAGATTTAGCATAGAGAAAAATCCTTAAAACACCATTATTGCAGAAGCTGGCCAATGATTATTATTAATCTAAACATATTAGTAAATTGGTATCTATCATAATAATATGCATGTGTGTGATTGCGCACCTATATGCACATATACTTGATGGGTAGCCGCCGTCCCTACTGATAGTTGTTCGGATTTCTCTCCCATTATATTGCTGGTTCATACAAACGATTGTAAGTAGCCAAATGAAGATCAATGTTTCATTTTCTTTGACGATCGAGTTCAAAAACACAAATCTTATCATAAACAATTAGATATTCTCTTAAGATTAAGCTTCCTTTCCGCTGTTGTTTTACTATTTCGCCTGAAATAATTCGGCATGCAACAGTCTCGACTTCGTTATGTATTTTCAGTTAGACCAACAATAACATGGAATAATTACAATGAATTAGCGTAAGTTTCCTTCTGTGCAATTAGCAGTTCAACTGATGTTAAAATCACATCAAGAACAAAATCCATTTTCGAATCAGCGTCACAGTTTTTATAAAACCGCGCTAGCAAACCGGGTCATCAGGTGCAAAATGATGTCATGACGACCGTGAAAGTGAATGGCTCCGTCTTACCTGCTTGTTGTATGGCTTTTTCCCTCTTGCAAATGTACATGAAATAAAAGGACATTTTTTTTATCATTGAAATATTGTCAATGCGATGTCCTAACTTGTGAGGACGTTCTTCTTCAGGTCAGCCTTTTCTTGTATTTTATATAGTTGTCATTAGATTAATAAACACAGAATTAGCAGACATTGTTGAATTTCTATTGTGTACTATAAAGGGTATAATCTGCGGGTTGTGAGTCGACAGACGCGTAAGTGGTGTTAGCAGGTGCGTCCGATTCCAATGCATACAGCGAAATCATATTCTTCGTTTGTCTTTGCTTGAAAATTATTCCTATTTTTGCTTCAACGAAATCCATTAAAATTGTTTCAGTAATGGATAGTTATATCAGACATCAAATTGATATGTCCCCGCAAATTAGAAAAGAGAGAAATGGCGTTACTTATATATGTCTCTCTGTCTTCATATTGCTTATTTTTAAGGTAACATTTCTGAAATCTTCCACGCCCAGTCAACAATCAAATCAGTTTTTATAGACACAAAAAATTACAATTATAGAATATAATATGTAATTAAAATCACAAAATCTATATCTTATCATTTTTACATTATATATCTATCTATTTATCTATGTGTCTGTGTGCGTGTGTGTGTGTGTGTGTGTGTGTGTGTGTGTAAGTCAGAGTGATCAAATTGTTGCATTGAAAATTGCCGAAATTAACATTTATAAGACTGTTAAATTTTAACAGGAAAATATTTTTAATATGTAGAAAAAAGTTTCAAGAGAAAGTAACGAGGTGACCACATCTAATTTCAAGAACAATCCGTTTAATTTTATTCATCGCAGGCATCAAGCAGATGGCGAAGATTGAACCCATATGAATCCTGAGGAATATGCTTAAAGCATATTTCCAACAGATTTCTAAGGAGGATTGTGAAAGCTCTTTCATGCCTAAAACCATAAAATAATCAACGATGAAAGCTGTTATCAAGTAACTCCAATAAGAAAGCGGATCTTGAAGGATATGCAGCTTCCTGTAGATTTTTGAGAGTTTTCTTTTGGTCGGATGACAATGTTTTCATTGTTGAGACTGTGGTCAACTACCAAAACGATAAGATTTACTCCACTTCACCAGGAAACATTCCCGAAGACGTCAGAACGACAGAAACTAAACGGTCTCATGTTTGATCTGTTGTTGCTTCTGACGGTACAAAATCGTCTTTGGTGTTGATTGAAGAAGGATTGAAAGTGACTAATAGAGTGTACCAGCAAAATGTGGGAACAGATGAGTTAATTGTGGTTGTTAACCATATTTGGAAGTCGATAAGTCTTCACTCAAGATGGAGTGAATACGACCAATTTAACACAGAATTTATTCAAGGTATTTCCAAGGAATTTTTGATTCCCATGAAGCCCCGACATTAATTCTGTGGACTTTACGATTCGGACCATAACATTGTGGAATAATACTTACAATTATTAACACACACACACACACACACACACACACACACACATATACAGACACACACGCACACACACACACACACACACACATATATATATATATATATATATATATATATTGAAAATTGAAGCGACAGGCTGTTTCATGCGAATGTTGGGTTTTTCTCGACTATTTATTTTCGTCTGGGAAGAGAAAGCTATTTTTCGTCCAAGATTTTGTGTAGTCTAATCCGTTATTTTGGCGGGGGACAGTTTTTAATTTGTTTATTATTTTATTTATTTATTTGTATTGATTTTTTTTTATTATTTATTTTTATTTATTCTAACGGTTATTTTAGCAGGAGCGATTTGCTCATTTGTTCATTTATTTATTTATTTGGATTAATTTATTTTACTTGCTTTTTCTCATTTATTTACTTATCTTTATTTTCTATATTTATATTTACTCTTTCCGATTTTTAAGTAACGTAGTAATTGTTCTTTATCGTTATATAGCAGTTATATCTATCTTTGGTCCAATTTTTGGATGGATTGTTGCTGTCTATTCTACCGGTTATTTTGTCCGGATTGATTTGTTAATTGTTTTATTATGTATTTATTTGGATTGTTTATTTTTACTTGTTTTTTATGTATGTATTTTTATTTATTCTATTTCGTCTATTCTAACGGGTGTGATTTGTTAATTTGTTTATTATTTGTTTGATTTAATTTACGTGTTTTTTATTATTATTTTGTTTATATTTATTCTTTTCAGTTTTCGAATTTCAAGTAACGTAGTAAGTATTTGTTTTCATGCCTGCATTTTGAGATGGGCTCAGATCGTTTATTTAGTAATTTATTTTCGTCCGGGAAGGTAATATTAGCTATTTTTTCCATCAAATAAAGTTTGCAGGTTTTAGATTGATTGCTCTAGGCTTATGATCTTTTCCTTATTTTCCATGATATTTGTGTTTTGATTTCCCAGATATACTTAAAAAGTATTGCGCTGCTCGCCTATTTACTATTTATAAAAGATATTTTGTGTGCATAATTTCTTTGTTTCCTGTGTCCTTCAGCTACTCCTATGTATACTTTTTCTTCATTATCTTGTGATTTTACCGTGGCTTGGTATATTACGTTGTTTTATAAGGAATTACCATTTAAGGGATATTCATTCTTTATTCCACAGTTATACGTGGCTTTAATTTGTTCAGGTGGTTTGTTGATAGTTTTTCCTGTAGTCTTATATTAATATTTGTGCCATTTCTCGGTGCAACTGTAGCTGATTTTTACAGTGTTTTTTGAATATTTTGTGTAGAGGGCTTGATTCAAGGAAGTGTTTGTGTAAGAGTTTGAAGAATATTTTACCTACGTTTGTTTTTAGTTTTTTCCTGTCCGGTGGGTTGAACCATATGATATTTCTCTTCCTGGTGGCCTTTTTAGTGCTCTGTGATGAGTATGTGAGTGTTGCCGCGAATTCATTATCTTTTAGGGCTGTTTCGTAATTTTTCTTAGCTTCGTTAAATATGGTTTAATTGGAAGAATTATCGGAAAGCGTGCGTTTTATCGATGTTGGTGTCTGTTTGATTATTGAAGACGGGTCATTGGAAGATATTTGCACTTATAGTAGTTAGTCATCGGGTTTTCTGTATGGTTTATATGTGCTTTTTCTTAATTTGAAGGGAAAATCTAGAAAATTTACTTCGTTTTGGTTAGTTTATATATCAATGTCGAATCCGTTATTTTTGGAAACTTTTTATTATTGCTTTTCTATTTTTGTTTGTGTTTTGTTTGTTAGAGTTTTTTAAGATTATGAGACCGTCGTCATTGTAGAGTCCTGTATCATTTGCATACGCTCTATTTCTGATATTGAGCAATTTATCCCATAAATATAGCACACCTTAAAACTATATACATTCAACGACGAAATTATTCGTACAATCATTAATTTTGAATATTTTATCCATTTATTAGAATCTAATGCCCGTATTATGCCAAGATTTTATTTGTTATGTTACACAAAAAGGAATATACAACGCAATTTTCAGAACCACAGGTAATATACAACACATTTAAAAGGCGAATTATTGAAAAGAGGAAAAGATTAATTTATTTGTACAGTAGAACATATCGTTTTATATTGATTGATTCCTGTAAGTATAAGTTATTTACATAATTTGTTGTCATTAAACTTTTGTTCTAAAAATTGAATTTAATATTCCTTTTTTAACCTTGATAAAATAAAAAAAAACTGGCATCGTACTGACATTAGATTCAGAGAAATGGATAAAAATATTCAAAATTCATCGTATACGAATTATTTTGTCGTTGACTATATATATATATATATATATATATATATATATATATATATATATATATATATATATATATATAATAATAATAATAAAAGACAAATGGAAACGTATATAAATCTAACATGATTCACTTTTATGAAAGATTCGTCAGAGTTTTGGAATATTTATGTATGTATGTATATATATATATATATATATATATATATATATATATAGATAGATAGATAGATAGATAGTTTATAGAGTATTAGATGCATGCTTGCAGTAAGCAGGAACAGGATTCTTGGAGTATCACGCAAGGAGCTGCCTGTTTGAACGCTCTGCTCTGGCAAAAATAAACCAGAAAAATTAACATCTTAACATTGTACCACCCAATGCATTAGAAACACTCTATGTTTTTTCTCTCTTCGCCACGCAAAGTAGCCCAACTCAAGCAAATGTGTAGCCTAAGGGCAGATTCCATCAAATGTTATTTTCAGTATATGTAAACTTTAGGTTTGACTGTGACAGTGAAGAAATCAGCCCTTGAAAGTAAGCTTTAAAGTAATGGACGAAATGGATTTGTAGAAAAAGCTGCACCAAAAACATTATACTTAAGTAACCAGCACGAAATAAATAAAAGAATATTACAAAGGAATACTTTCAATATCGGGTTCGTCTTTTAAACTTAGTAAAGGACACGAGACGATAACTATCCCAACCTATATTCAAATATGCTTTCTTTTCTCTCTCTCTCCCTCATCTATCTATCTATCTATCTATCTATCTAAATATATATATTTATATATATATATATATATATATATATATATATATATATATATATATATATATATATGTGTGTGTGTATGTACATACACACATACATATATATATATTTATATATACATACATATGTACATAATATATATTATTTTACATATATATATATGTAAATCTATATATATGTGTGTGTGTGTGTGTGTGTGTGTGTGTGTGTGTGTGTGTGTGTGTGTGTGTGTGTGTGTGTGTGTGTGTGT
Source organism: Acanthosepion esculentum (assembly GCA_964036315.1). Classification (NCBI taxonomy): domain Eukaryota; kingdom Metazoa; phylum Mollusca; class Cephalopoda; order Sepiida; family Sepiidae; genus Acanthosepion; species Acanthosepion esculentum. The sequence goes on along the minus strand of OZ038490.1, from coordinate 120,096,004 downwards.
GTGTTAGGGCAGCAAATCATTATCCAAACATATATTTTAAATATAACAGACAACGAATGTCTATTATGTTTGATCATGAGCAGTTCTCAGCTTCGTATAGTGGCTTCAGTTTCGGGAGAAAATAAAAACGCAATCTGTCCAACATTTTGATATTTTTTCTCTGCTGTTCCTCGATCTAAGCTTTCGGCTCACGTAAGCCATCATCAGAGTGCTTATATGAACATTGCAACAGAGATGTTCACCATCAAAGATGACATACAGTTATCTTTACATAGAAGAATTGCTCTGCAACGATAACGGTCGCAGAGTAGCAATCGCAGGTCATAAATTCGCAATGCGATTCTATGACGTCATACAAGACCATGCGAGAGAAATAATTTTTATTAGCAGAATTATGTAATTAGAGACAATGCAATATGTTGATAAAATATTAAAACATGCTGCTACACTCGTAATAATTTTTCAGGGTTGATTTGTTTTGATACAGAGGGCCACGAGAATTTGAAGTTTCTCTATTTTCGTGGTGTACTATATTGGTGTGGTCTACATGTATTTACTGTATTGTGACGGTTGACAAGAATGTATCTTTAAATGTTGTACATTGTATCCGACAAACGTAATGTAAGACGCCTTCATAACGTTGTGGTCGTCAAACCAACATATGTGCTTACTTTTTGTCAGAGATACAATCTCTCAAATGACTGCTTTTCAATATTGTTCTTTTCCAAACATTAGTTGTTTGAAATGAATCACTGCGTATGATAAAATTGTTCGTGTTAAATTTAGTATAATATATAATTGGTTTTATATTTTACTAGGATCAGTGGGAAACATATTTTTTCATCTTGTTTATAGCTGGAATAAATTTAATTACCATAGTGCAGATTGATACGTTTAAAGCTATTTTAGGAATTATGTTATTTTTTTTATTTATGTTAATATTTATAATGGGTCGTCTAATTTGTTCATCAACAATATAATTCGGAAAGTTATTATTAATGAGAATTTGTTTAATGTATATGTCAATGGCGAGTATAGGTCATCAAATTACGTCTGATTCTTTATAATTATTAACAAAATATACTTTTATAACTTATATGCTATAATGATTCCTTTGTTCTAACGAAAATACATAATTTTTAAAAGTCTCTGTGCATAAAAATAAAAAAAACAGGTTTTGTCATTTAATATTAATTGTAATAATTGTAGAGAAATAAATATTTATTTAAAAAATAACCAGACATGTAAGAAAAAAAGTGTGAAGACAAAGTCAGATGTTTTTTTTTCAATTGCGTATCTATCTATATATTCTTTGATTATATTGTTTTTATATTTTCTCTGATTACGTAATTCCTAATCATTTTATTTTCTAAAAAGGCCTTTTCTGTTTTTTATATATTACTGGTTTTAGTTTGTATTTTTAATAATTTAACTTATCTTCAAAATTTTAATTGATTAATATAATTATTATTATTAATTATTCATGTCTTATTCATTAATTTATTTCTTAATTAAAACTATCTATAAACAAGTTATTGTTAATCTTATAATTTGTAAGCATATTTTGGTAATTTTCTAAAAATTTCATTTCGTAACACTTCTTTTTTCGAACTCGCTTTAATTTTTCTTCATCATTCTTGTAACCCCGATTTTGGAGTCTTAAGGTTACTATCTGGGTTGAATATATGTAGCTTATATGCTTTCTTTAGCGTTCTATTTACCACGACTCGGGAAGTCTCTCCTGTCTACTCTGTTATGGGTTGCTCTGTATCAATTGCTGTCTTCGTTATATATAAAATTTTAAATCTATAGTTCCGACACGGAATACACTCCACTGTCTTTGATTATGTCTGACATGTTCGGCGTTATTTTAAATAGTCTAGACTCATAACGTAATTTTGGATTTCGCTGTAATGTAATTTACATGCTCTATTATAATAATTACATTAAGATCTTTTTGTGGATCAGTTTGAATATTTTATATCATTAGGGTCCACTTGTATTTTCACCAACGGATTTAATACCTGTAGTATATATATATATATATATATATATATATATATATATATATATATATATATATATATATATATATATATATATATATATATATTATTTTAAAAACAAGGAATTTATTAATGGTAACAGTACCTAAGGCCCTTTCGTCCAACATCTCATCAGGAGAAAATCGTTGGAAAAATTGATAAATTAAACGGAAAGAACAGCAACGAAAATGAAGAGCAAAAAAAAAGGGTGGGGAACACGCTAAAATCAATAACGTATAAGTATATATACTTATGACCAGGGGAGTCGAAATTGCGTTTAAATAATTAGAGAGGGACAGTTAAAATAAAATATCCACCAATAAATTAAGGGACTTCACAAAATCCTTCTGCCGGCAAAGAGAAGGTTTCCGTAATCCTATACAGATTGATTCCAAAATCTTCAAATGATTGTTGGAACCAGCTATGTGAATAATTTTGAACCATTTTTTCGTATACGTCTTGGCACAGGCTATATTCTCTACTAGGTGTTGCGCATATATATATATATATATATATATATATATTGCGCATATATATATATATATATATATTTATATATTGCGAATATATATATATATATATATATATATATATATATATATAATTATTTATTCGAAAATTATAATATGAATATGTTACATTACAAAAATAGCCATTTTGTTTCAACATTTCAGGTGTCTTATCAAGATAAGACACAAGAAGTGTTGAAAAAATGGCTATGTTTTTAGTGATTTTATAATATATTTATGTTATACTTTTCTAATAAATAATTTTATGTGCTCTACTCTGTATTGAGCACTCTTTTAAGAATAGTAATTGTTGGTTATTGGAATTTATTCCGTATACACCAATCCTAGACTTATATATATATATATATATATATATATATATATATATATATATATATATATATATATATATATATATATATTATCTGCGGAGTATACATTGCCGTTAATATTTCTGCGCGGTGAATGAATAGATGCATTAGAGAATTAGCAATCACTTAACGAGATCTTCAAAATTTCTAATATTTTAGGCGTCATCGGATGCATTATTATTCAGTCGCGCTATTTCGGACATTGCTGAGTGTAGCACGCCAACAATCATGCTCCATCAGCAAAAGTTCCGAAGGTCATTAATGTCGTATTTTCTGTCATAGCCAAGATTCTCAAGTCGAAATTCTGCAAAAAATTTGACTGATATTGACTATGCAGATTACGTATCTATTACTTCAAACGACATTACCATTTGCACAGTTCTCATCCATCATCGAGAAAATTCTGTCAATCATATTGGACTCTATGACAATGCCTATAAAACTGAATAAATTGGCTTCAACCCACAAGGCTCAATAGAAACTCTCTCAGGTAAATCAATAAAATCAGTCGACACTTTTTTATACTTAGGAAGCTAGATTAATTCTACTGAAATAGATGTGAAAATTCTGGCTTTTCTTCAATAACATGGACATAATCTAGAAATCTGGTCTACCGGACAACCTCCAGATGAGATACTTTACAGCCGTCGCAGTGGCGGTATTTATCTATGGTACCAATGACTTGACAATGACTAAAACCCTAGTGTCGAAGATTGATGGAATCTACACTCGAATGCTGCGAGCTATAAATACCATTACTCGGAGACAACGTAACTAAATCACAGCTCTGTGATATTTCTACAATCTTCCGCGAAAGTAGAATCCGCTTTGCAGGATACTGCTAGCGTGCAATACAAGAACTTGGGAGTGATCTACTGCTCTGGACACCTTGCCACTGAGCAAGACAAGTGGGTTGCCTAGCAACCACTTTCTTTTTGAATATGCATTTTTTCTGATTGTTCTATCTGTCCATCTATGATTGATGCAGACATTTTCTTGAGACGAGAAACTTCCCGAAATCAGCCATTTTCATTCCGAAAAGCTTCTTGTTCGGTAACCCTGATAATTTCTTGTTAGTTGTCAATTACGCGGTATAATTGAGTGGCAGAATGACACTATTGTTCCGTGCCGTTGAACATCGAAAGCATTACGCTGTCAAATTGTTCTCCAAATTGTTTCTTAGTGATCTCTTCAACATACATATATATATAATTGTGTGTGTGTGTTGTTTGCTGCCAAACGCTTTAATGTGGAGACTTTATTACAATGAAAACCCTTTTCAAGAATTCGAAGAAGACTGTCTCACATCAAGATTTGCAGTTTTCTATTCAAAAGACAAAGGGCTGCCTGTTAAGTGGTAACAAGTCATTGCAAGTAATGGTGAATATAGAATGGAATAACATGCAATTGCGTTTAATTTCTTTCAAGAAAGAATTAAATAAATACAAACGGAAATTATAATTCAATCTAATAGATCATAAGTTTATTTTATTTGAACAGAATACACTGGAATCAAAAGAAAATTCGATATTGTTTCTCTCTTTATCTCTCTCACACAAACATACACACGTACACTTACAGTCTAGAAATGTAACGAAAAGAGAAGCTACAGGGGAATATATTAAATAATTGTACCCTTAAACCATCTCTCTCTCTTTCTCTCTCTCTCTTTCTCTCTCTCATCCCGACTGTTAAAAGATTGTGTTGCGTCAAAAGTCAAGTCATAACTGCTATTAGGAATGGAAATTAAAAATATTAAACATTGAGACTGTCACATAGCGAGAGAGAATTTCGACGAGCGATATTATTAAGAATTTCAAATTGATAATTTTTAGAAGCCATTAATCATCTGACAGACCCCTGGCTAGCTTGCATCAGCATGGCTGTTACTATCCTCCAGTACTCGTTGCGCCTTCTTGGGCTCAAGTTCTCATCTGACATGAAGTGCAAAGACTTTATTGAATCCATTGCTAGGTCAACTGCTAAGAAATTCGGTTCAAAATGTTTCTCTCCAGAATCTATCCAACATGTCTTTAAATCTACCAGTCATCCATGCTTAGAATATTGCTGCCACATATGGTCCAGTGCCCCGGCTATTTACTATAAGCTCCTTGATAAGATCCAAAGAAGAATCAGCAATGTTACTGCTTCTGATTCAGTTACTTTCCTACCACTGTCAGGTTGCCTCTCTGTGTCTTTTCTATAAACACTTTCATGGTAATTGTTCGGATGAGCTCTTCGCTATGGTACAGAGACTTTTTGAATTTAAGTGCATTACTAAACTGGCGTTGCGATTTCATCAATATAAAGATGATAAGATATAGCTGTATGTTCTATGCTAACAGTTATTTTAATCGCACTTCTCGCGTGTGGAACTCCCTTTTCAGCCAAATTTAATATGCAACACTATAATGCAATGCCAATCCCTATCTACTAACCTCCAGATTACTATTTTCACTTTCCGCTCATTATTAACGTTTCTGTTCCTAATTCATCCACACCCTGGAATGCCTTGACTTATAGTAGTTTTACTGGATTGCATAAGGTGCTACTGATTAAAAAAATAATCTAGTAAAAGATTCTTGTCAGTCACATAAATGTTAAGCCTCAAACGGCTGTACATCTGAATGAGCACCTTTGCTCTATAACTACATATCTGCTGTCTTTGTTAAAAGCTTTCTTACACTTCCGGAAAATATTTTTATATATATATTTGCCATATATTTTCGCATTAATATTATGCGCCATCGTATTTCTTGTGGAAATATAATTTCCTCCCCATTGAACATACTATAAAGTACGATTTAAGTAATCTGCAACAACAGGTGACACCTAATGTGATTTTCAAGTCAGTTTACGATGAGCAAACACGGTCAACTTTTTCACAAACACAGTCAGCCATAGCCGAGTCAATATATCTTCTCTTTTTAACTAGTTTTTATTTTGGCTTGGTTATTGCATCCTCCAAACTGAAGAACAGCTTCAACAATCTTATGAATCTATCTCATTTTTTGTGCATTTAATACCCAGGTTTCCTTATAGAAGCCAAACATATAAAGGGAATCCGGCAGGGAATGTTGCGTTGCTCTTTCTTACCGCTTTTATGCTCTCTATGGAATAATTTCATAGATGATGACTTAGGAGATGTCTAACTAACGTCTACCTACCATGATCAACGTTTCTGGGTAATCATCTCTACTTATTTTGATTCAAAAGAGTTTAAATTGTTGCAAAAGAAATGGATATATAATATTTTTCTGGTAGAACATTATCGGTAAATTCCTGAATGCCATTTTTCTCTGATAGTGACTCCCCCTTTCATAGGAAAACATAAATAACACAAGCACTGTAAACCATCACATTTGTCTGAAAGTAAATAATTCATGTGATGGTTCCAGTAGCTTCTTTAACGGGGATATTAACCCCATCCTTCAAACTATTGCATTAGTTAACCATTTTACTCACGTGGCCATGTACTTAAATTTTTAAGCTGAGGGAATACGGAAGCTTGTGCACAGATGGGGAAAGTGTGTGACAGTGCTGGGAGACTACGTTGAAAAAAAAGTAAGCTTCTATCTGTATTAGAAGTCCTTATACCGAAAAATGCACCTTATTTATTGAATGAACTTCGTATATATATATATATATATATATATATATATATATATATATATATATATATATATATAATTGTACATTTGCACAACAATTCCTCCTTTAGTATCTGTCTATATTTGCGAGATGAAGTAATTTGTACACTATTTACATTACTCCACATGAAGAAGGACGGAGCGCACAACGGCCGAAACGTTGTGATAAATATGGTAACAAAGATCAGGACAACAGATCGAATAATTTAATTAGAATTCCTACTTTATATAAGCCTTATTAAAAGCTACTGACAAATTACTAGGATCGAGCTATTTATTAAAAAAGAAATAAACGGAACGTCTACTCAAATGTGTACCCACGAAAACAACGTTTGACGTCATACAAATATGCTGGGCAAATAAATACAAATCGATTAATTCTTTGGAACACACACACACACATATATATATATATATATATATATATATATATATATATATATATATATATATATATATATATATATATATATTATATATATATATATATTATATATATATATATATATATATATATATATATATATATATTATATATATATATATATATAAATATAAAAGTGAACATAGAAGTCAACACTTATAGTCGACAGTCTGTTTCATGAAACAGACTGTCGACTCTACGTGTTGACTTCTATGTTCACTTTTATATTTACACACGCTCTTTCTCCGATATTGAACACTTTATCCCATAAATATAGCACACTTTAAGACTATATTTCTTCATTCATATATATATATATATATATATATATATATATATATATATATATATATATAAGGGTGCCAATACATTTGTGCTTACAGTTATTTTTCTTGTGTCTTATTTTATTTCTTTTTTAGAAACGTATATTTTTTACGATGATAACAGTGAAAAAGAATTGCTGAAATAGGAGTGAAAGCAGCTTAACCTCTTGAAACATATATACACGCAAACACACATATTTGCGCATATACATGCATGCATGCGCGCACACGCACACACACATACATATATATCAATATAAATGTACATAACTATGTATAGATAGATGCATGTATAAAGAAATACAGATATATACATAAAACCTGCAGAAATGCACAACATGCATACATACGCACGTAAGTAAATAGATAAACAGAGACGCCATATGTAGATAAGTAGTGAATTGAAGGAGGGTGGAGCTTAATCCCACAAGTAGTGATAAATGACTCCATACTGAGCAGCCCAAATTCTTGTAGTCGCTTGAAGTTCAATAACTTGCATGTAATTCCAGGTGAGTTTCCTTCGTTCTTTGCATCTCTTGAACAGACAATTTCAGCGCCTCTATCGTTGTTCCCACAACTGCATTAAGCTGTGCATCTGCTGCCTTGGGTAATTTCTCCCCACTATTTCAATTTTCTTCCGATTGACTTCTGCGTTATGTAATACCAGAGGAGACAGGAACTTGTTAGTCAGTCAGTTTGATGAAAGAAGAGAGACGAGATTGTAAGAGCGTGTTGCTTTAGTATATTAAAGGGAGATAATAAGTATTTAGGAACTAAGATGGCGGTTATAGTGGTTAAGGAGAGATGAGGGCATAAATGAAGGGAATGATATTATTATAGAAACAAAGAAGATTTACAGGAAGTCAAGAAAAAATGAGGAAATAAAAGGACAATAATAAAGATTAGAATGCGAAAAAGAATTTAGATGAGGATGAAAAAAGGAAAGATGAAATAAAAAAAGGAAAAATATGGAGAACGAGAATAAAATTGAAGGAGAAAGGTGGGAAATGAAGAGAAGAACAAATAACCGAAACAGAAGAAGAATAAACATAGGAAGAATAGATGAATAATGTCGAAAGAATGAAATTTAAGCGGATAAAACAATTAGAAAAATTTAAAAAAGAGTTTATGGAAGCAACATAAACAACAAAGAAACGGAATGAAAAAGAAAAAAAAAATAGTGAAAAATGACATACATCACCAAATTAACAAACGAAAAGACAAAAAAAATATTCTAAATTAATCTAAAAAATGAAGAGCATTAATAACCGAATAAAAAAAATGAGTTGAATTAAAAATAGAACAAAATGGATTTACGAATATCTATTCAGCGGAGAAATTGTCATGCAGATAAGACAATTAACTTTGCCCTTCAGAAAGATTTTACTTCATAAGGAGAAAGAATGGCAGTCTCTAGAAGAAATTCGATATTCTTTTCTACGGCCTAGCTTATCTAATGATTGATTTAAAAAGCCAAACAGGCTTTCAAGCACACCCATACAGGTGAATACACAGACACACAAAAATACTTACACATATATAAAAGCGTAAAAATATACTAATAAAAATACATTTAATTTAAAAAATCCTTATTAATATCTAACATCGTCTTCCATGTTCATGCACTTAAAGCTTTTGTGTTCATTTTCCTGTTAAATTTGTTAGGTTCAAATTCAAACTAATATCTCTGGAAATGCTGATCTACTCTCCGATCAAAGAGTAGGCGAAGAGGAATGAAGTCCCGATTAACAAGTGATCGTCTGCTTAGATGCCGAATTCAGTCCAGTTAATCATAATTAGTCATTTACATAAATGTCTAGAAATGAAGGCAAAGAAAGATTACAACACACTTGATAATGTAGCATTGATAAAATAAGAGTATTAAACTCAAGGTGTTATGAAATTTAGGCAAGCCTGGTAAAAGCTTTATGTAAACGTCGAAATAATGTATGCCACAGACTACACCATACATCGATAAAGATACATATCAATTGGCTTGTTTAACTTCAATCTCGGAAAAATATTCAGCATTGTATGATCGAATATTTCCTGGAGAATATGTGCATTCGCAGAATAGATTATCGTTCTTTGTTTTTAATATTTATGAGTTTAATATTTTGTTTGTACGTCTGAAGTATTTTTCATAATTTTGCAAATTAAGGTTAAAATTATTAGTAATCATCCTTACAAAATGTCTTCAGTCGATCAAAGAAATCAATGTTAAAAATATTCAATATGAATGCATTAAAGCATAACATTTGATGATGCATCCTAATGTTCTATCTATCTATCTATCTATCTATCTATCTATCTATCTATCTATCTATCTATCTATCTATCTAATTTTGAACATATCTATCTATCTATCTATTTAAAATTGTACATATCTGTCTATCTATCTATCTATATATCTCGCTCACTCTCTCTCTCTCTCTCTCTCTCTCTATATATATATATATATATATATATATATATATATATATATATATTTGTGTATTTAGGCAGCAATCCTTCTTTCATGTACATTTCATTGAATACGACTGACAAGGTGCTTTTATTTAGTTTTTTTATACAATTTCTCATGCGATCTAATATATATATATTTTATTTTTCAGATGATAAATTATATACAAACTGTCCGAATATTCTTTTGATCCTTGCGCTTTCGGCTATACATTTAGCTATTGTCAAGGATAAATATTTTAGCTCTTAAATAAGAAATAGTTTGTTGCATGTATATATTTATACTATGTTTTCATATGTATATACATATATACAGAAACTTAACCTGTATACTGTTCAGATTATATGGTTTCATTGTGCCGTGTATTTACATGCTGAATAACTGAGTCATTCGAATTATTGCCGCTATAACATTGCACCCAACTCTAATTAACAACCTCTCTAGGAACAGGGTATATCATATGAAATGAAAACATTCTTGTTATTCACTTTGCATTATTTAAAAGAACGAGTCTCCCAGTCACGATAGAGCTCACTTATAAAAAAATGTTTGCTAGTATATATATATATATATATATATATATATATATATATATATATATATATATATATATATGGGTAAATGTACCCAACATCTCAGATAAAGTGTATGTAAATCTAAAAGTGTACGCTTTTTAACACTTTAAACGTGGATAGTAATATTTGAGTAGATGATATGTTTATCTTAAACAGTATTTTACTCCATCTAATGGCCTGAATATTCGATGCGACGAATGAATTAGGACATTAAAATCAAACAAATACAGACATTTAAATATATAGGAAGTGTTTTAACAGAGGAGAGAAAATGTGACTTTGGGAGAGCGAAATATGCCTACCAAAATCTGAGTAACATATTAAGAAAAACGAAAAATATATTTAAAAGCAAAGGAAAGTCTTCTGAAATGTTAGGTCATATCGATTATCATATATGGCAGTAGATAATAAACATTCCTATCACAGCTGAAGAATAGATTTAAGGTAACAGGAATATGGTTCTATAGAAGAATTCTAAAAATCCCATGTACTTAAGTGAGTAAGTAACGAATACACTTTAGGAAAAGTGGAACCCAAAAAGTGCTTATACTTAAATTCAGAAAGTGACAATTGACGTTTCTAGGGCACATAAGGAGGGAAGGGGTTGAAAATATAGCACTCACTGGGGTCATAGTGAAGGAGAGAAGGAAGGACAAAAGAATGTAGTCAATAACCTACCTAACGAGCTTGTATAAGTATTTTACAAAACAGCGATATGAGGAGATAGCAAAAGACAAGGAGAGCTCAGATGACCCAAGCTCTGAATGGACACTGCGCATAGAACTTTCCTAGGGAACCGCCTTCTCAACTGTCAGGTTTGGTGACTATAGTCTTTCATCGTCAACACATCAACTACTAGCCGATAGTGACACTATTAGCACAATATCTTTACTATGCCTGATCTCGATATCTTGGGATTGTCTGCGTTAGTGATGAAGTCATCCCAGTGAACTCTTAGGATGTTGCGGGGGCAATGCTAATGGGATTGTTCCAGGAACCATTCCAGGCGCTGGTATATAATCAAAGGTTTCGATTAATCACGAATAGTGGCAGCGTCATGTATGCGTACAGTTGCATTTTTTATGAAGTTGTTATTTATTTCAAACCTGTAGTTATTTCAATTTGTGTAGTTTATCAAAAGTATAGTACGGCTGTCTATCTCTCTGTACAGCCATTCGTTGGGGGATACGACGCAGTTTTAGGAGAAGTTTTCTTTTCTTTTTTTTAAAATTTTGTTACATCTGACATGTCTCCTGTAAATAAGAGATCTTTAAGAATTTGACACTCACAGGGCTTATTGAAGGCAAGATAGGGGCAATGGAAATTAGCGAATAACCTCCCTAAGGAGCTTGTATAAATGGTCGGCAATACAGCGATCAGGAGAAATAACAAACAGATTAAACTTACTAAGAGCTGAAAAGTACAGAATGTTGTGGAAAAACTTGAACCATGATCGACCACGCCCTGAAGTGACACAGCACAATGAAGAAGAAGAAGAGGAGGAGGAGAAGTGACGGGGTGAGAAATCTATTGACACTCCCAGGTTGTTTTCTCACTGAACTGATTTATTGCTTACGAAAATAGGGGCTTATTTTTTGGTGTGCCGACACTAAATCAGTGAAAGTAGGCATTTTAAAATGCAAAGTAGATACTGCTGGGGCGCGACATTACAGTTCTGAGGTGTCCTCGAATTTGCTACAGTTTGATCAGCTGGTTATATTTACATGTAGATATGTACACGTAGCCTTTCTTAATTGTTTCATCTAGAACTTGATTCCATGTTTCAAATCCATACCAAATATTAAGAAAAATGTATATGCTTCAGTTGCTATATTTTCGAAAGTGAACAATCTAAAAATCATTGCAGATTTACTTAGCAACACAAATGTCTCAACATCATCCTCAACATCATGCTCTCGACCTTCGTACGGCGTAGAACGATCATGACAAGTCAATAAAGTTGAAATATTCTTTGGTTTTTGTTTTTTTTTTATATTTTTCTGAGAATGTCAGACTAATCCTGGGTAATTCTAAAACTGAAGCAAGATTCAGATATCATATCTTTGATACACATTGAACTATTTATCACTATAGCCGCGGCAGTCGTGTCTCGTGTGTTTGGGCATTGACATGTTTGGGTCATTGAAGCTGTGTGTCTTTCCTTAAACAACCGATGAATTCACGAGGATTGGATGCAGATCAGGGTTACGCCTTGCAGTGATGCTTCTAACCCCTGCCGCAGTTTCTCGCAGGATTTGCCGGCTTTTATGAGATGCAATCAATTAGAGACTCTCCTCCAATACGATATTGTAACTGTGGTGCGTGTGAAACGTTTTAGATCAGCGATTTAGAATTGAGATTTTAACAATGTGTATCACATTAATTGAAGACATATCGGAAATGCAAATTCTTGCTTTTCAGGTTTGGTAAGATTAAATGTTGCCAACATCTGCACACAACAGAACAGTATATGCGTGATGATTTGGACAACAGAGACTGTGTTGAAGGATGTGATATGTTTTTCACATCGGGCTGATTGGATGTGCTTCATCTTTCATACTCAAACATAATCTTCAGGGACTAGAGTAGAAATAACTGTGGATTTGATTATGTATTATTATATACCATATTATTATGATATATATATATATATATATATATATATATATATATATATATATATATATATATATATATATATATATATATATATATATAGATATATATATATATATAAATGGAGATTGAGGTCAACACTCAACAAATAATAATATAACCTATAATAAATAATAATTAAAAAGTTTGAAAAATCAAGACTATAAAATAGCGGCAAAACTACATTGGGATCCACAATTATTTCTACTCAAGTCTCTACAATAATTTGAAACATAACCGTTAAGTCCCACATAATAATCGTTAAAATAATACAATAAACCTACACAGAGTGGCAAACTGACCAGCATATATGAATAATAAGGCCAAAACACAGCGCATATGGTCTGAAGATTGTGTTTAATCATGAGACCGCTGGGTGTTGAACTCAATGTCCAATTTCATATTTATATTTGCTTTATCATTGATATTGAACACTTGAGCCCATAAATACAGCGTACCTTATATATATATATATATATATATATATATATATATATATATATATATATATATATATATATATATATATATATAATAAGAAAAGAAAAGATGTGGTACAATCCACAGAATGTATTTGTAAAAAGGGTGCTCAAGAAAAAGTAGAGAAAAATATTATAATAATTTTATTATAATAAATTACAATTAAAACATTTTATATCGCTAGCCCAAAATGTTCAAAATTCGGTACTAAATGGTACCACTTCAGGCCATGGTATATAACTAATGCTAAATATCATTTATTAGAGTAATTTAAAAAAAAAAAAATATTTACCTCTTTTGCCGCCCAATTTAACTTACCGATGTTTGTTTTTTTGTTTCCCTAATAAATCTTTTTATCATAATTATCTACCATCGCCTTAAGAAGTAGCATCTTAGTATCGAAACATGAATGCTTTCGGGTAGCGAAGTATAATGCTTTTTATTGTAATGTAATATAATGAAAATATTATATATATATATATATATATATATATATATATATATATATATATATATATATATATATATATACATATATATATATATATATATATATATACACACATATATATATATATATATATATATATATATACACACATATATATATATATATATATATATATATATATATATATATATATATATATATTTAATGATTTTCAGGTAGTCTGGCAGTTAAAGGAGTATGAAGTACGTGTTTAGGGTAAACAGACAAGTTCGAGAAAATACTCATGAGAAATGTATAATCCATATCTTATTTCTACAGCAAAGGATTATATAGTATGGTAGACGCATTACATAGAAGGGTGGTGTAGGAGAAAGATATTTGTATGTGAAGCATGAGACGGACTCTGCTAAGGCATTTATCTATATAATTCAACCATATGTGCTGGATAGACCTGCTCTTCAGTTGTCTGAGCTAAACACTTGCACCCTTTTCCTGGTCACAAATGATACGTTCCCAAGAATCACTTGCAGTAGTCTGAAGTTTGTCAGTTTGTTGGATCGGTTTCGCTGGTTATCGTATTTTCTCCGCAATAATCGTTTATATATTGAACAATGTATATGTAATTGTCCGTTATTCTACTATTTCTTTACAGTTTATTTTCCATTATGTTGATGTTTTTGTTGGTTACTTTATTTATTGCAAGAGTTCCTTCCAACAAATTTGTACACAAGGAACGGTAAATTCTACAAGGTGTATATATATATATATATATATATATATATATATATATATATATATATATATATATATATATATATTTGTGTACTTAGGCAGATATCCTTCTTTCATGCACATTCCATTGAATAAGTCAGACAAGGTGCTTTTAATTAGATTTTTGTAAATTTTCTCAAGCTTTCAAAAAAGTTTTTCTTTTCTTTTCAGATGATAAATTATATTAAAAATCTCCGATAAATTATATAAAAAAAAATTATAAAACATTTTATAAAACATCCGTGCAACACACTATTTCTTATTTAACAGTTAAAATAATTAATCCTCGGAAATAGCCGAAAGCGCTCGGATAAAAAGAACATTCGGACAGTTTTTATATAATGTATTATCTGAAATGAAAAAAAAAAATAATTAGATTGCATGAAAAATTGTATACAAAACTAAATAAAAGCACCATGTATGTCGTATTGATTATATACATATGTATATATATAGTTATAGAAAGAAATCACCGGCATACAGAACTAGTTCTCTAACAGACATCAATGATTATAAGATATACATATATATGTATGTGTCTGTATGTACATCGTCATATATATATATATATATATATATATATATAAACATAAATGTAAAAATGTGCATTGAAGAGACGACAGGTAGGCGCAATCGTCAGGCCGCAAATGTTGTATTTTGACTCAACTATTTATATATATATGTGTCAGTGGTGCATTGTGCTTAATCTATTCTGGCGGTTTTTTTCGCGGGAGTGTCTTCTTTGTTTATTTATTTGTTTTGGTTATTTTTCTTTGTTTTTCATGTTCATTATGTATTATTTATTACCGTAGTAAAACAAAACTTGGGTGATTGCTTAGGTCGCTTATTTGATTGTTAGTCTTTGTCTGGGAAGATAATTAAGATTATCCGTTCAATGTATTTACTATTTGTGAAATATGATTTGTGTGCATAGTTTCTTTGATTCCAGGCTCCTTCAGTTGCTCCTATAAATACTTTTACTTCATTATCTGATGTTTTTACCGTGGCTTGGTATATTATGTTGTTTTGTAAGAAATTACCGTTTAAGGGACATTCATTCTTTATTCTACAGTTACACGTGGTTTTAATTTGTTCGGGTGTTTTGCTGATAGTTTTTCCTGTTGTGCATTTTTATTATTTGTGTCATTCTCGGTGAAACTGTAGCTGATTTTTATAGTGTTGTTATTGAATATTTTGTTTAGAGTACTCTCTCTCTCTCTCTCTCTCTCTCTTTCTATATATATATTTATATACATACATGTGTATATATATATATATATGTATTTGAACATATATATAGGCAAATTAAATATACATATACGTGTATATATAATCTATATTGCATATATGTAAATTATATGTATATATATATATATATATCTGAATATATATATGTTTTTGTGTAAATTCCATATATATATATAAATATATATATATATATATATATATATATATATATATATACACATATATATAAAAGTGGACATGTAAGTCAGCACTTAGAGGCGACAGTCTGTTTTATGCTAGTGCAATCGTCAGGCAACTAGTGCTGTTATTTTTCTCCTGACGATTGCACTACCATGAAACAGACTGTCGCCTGTAAGTGCTGACTTCCATGTCCACTTTTATATTTACACACGCTCTATCTCTGATATTGAGCACTTTATCCCATAAATATAGCACACTTTAAGACTATATTTCTTCATATATATATATACATATATATATATATATATATATATATATATATATATATATATATATATATATATATATATATATATATGTACATGACATATATAAATTTATAATATTTCCTTTTATTCGTAAAGGGTTGGATTATTTAGCAACTATAAAAATTTGATTTTTTTTAACTCACAGTGTGTGTAGTTTGTCGTGTATCTTCTCTCATAGAAAACGACGTTTGTCTATT
Organism: Acanthosepion esculentum; assembly: GCA_964036315.1. Classification (NCBI taxonomy): domain Eukaryota; kingdom Metazoa; phylum Mollusca; class Cephalopoda; order Sepiida; family Sepiidae; genus Acanthosepion; species Acanthosepion esculentum. The sequence continues at coordinate 120,079,353 of OZ038490.1, read as the reverse complement.
GTATAACATTGTAGCCAATTTACATCTGTTCCCAATATGACGTTTAGTTGTTGTCTACGATTCTAAATATCTGTGTCGTGACCTCTTACGTTTATTGCTTCTTTCATTTTTTTCCTTATTTTGAAATTTTCTTCTCTCCGATCTATGCGTACATAGCAGGACAGACTCGGTTCTATAGTCTTAGATGACAACTGGTCTACCGCAAAAAGATATGTCAACCTAGTGCATGAAAATATCGGCCTCGTCAGTCATGTATCAAGAGATACATGATCGCCTAATCGTGTATCACGCATGACACATAACTGCCTTAACAGTTACGGAGCATATCCGATGAAGTCCGACGGTTACAATAGCCGAAACGCTGTGCATATAACAACCATTCTAGTCCAAACATGTCGTATTTTAATACCTACCAATATCAGAGTTTGTATAGTGAAATTTTCCATATATACTATAGGTCAAGGACACCTCGGTGTAGTGCAATGTTTAGCATGCTTGTCTCGCTAGAACAATTACGACTGAGTAGTGATTTCGATCCTCATTGGGTGTCCCATACTTTCGACCTTGTGACACATCAAAGGTACGCTTCGAAAATCACTATACGCTTTCGGCCAATATTTGAGACATCCAATAGTATTTCGAAGTATCGCTTAAAAAATGATGTTGCCTGCACTTTCCAAAACAAATTTACTTACTCCCTTATGACCACGGGACTTTCTTTTTCTGTGGTGTTTTTATATATTCAATGATACTACTACTACTACTACTACTACTACTACTACTACTAATAATAATAATAATAATAATAATAATAATAATAATAATAATTAATAAAATGAGGATGAGGAAAATAACTCATTACTGCAATAATTGCCTTAAAATTTTAGCCTTTTTACCTGAAATAAATTGCTGGCTAATGGCTATTGAGAAAAAAGCACATAGTTGACGTCAGTGATTTAAGGATAAAATATAACAAGCAATTCAATAAAGAAAACTATTGATTTCATTTATAAATAATGTTATTTTTTAAAATATTTTAAGAAATATTCTCCTTTCACTAATTTGCTACTTTCTAAAGTCGAGCTCATGACATAACCTATTTTTCTAAAACTTAACAAACCAATGCGCCATCATGTTAAATACAAGTAATATTATTCACTTAGATGAGGATTTTTCATCACTTGTTCTTAATTTCCAGCCAATTGAACGAAACCTAATGACATAACTCTAATATATGCGCAACGGTCATATATATATATATACATATATATATATATATATATATATATATAGAGAGAGAGAGAGAGAGAGAGAGAGAGAGAGAGAGAGAGAGAGAGAGAGCGAGAGAGAGAGAAAGATGTAGTTGAAAATGCAGCTGGAGTCATTAGGAATATTTATTTGGATCACCTTGACCGTTTTCCCTGTTCTATGATGTTGAACATTTAAACTGAAATGGAGAGACGAGTGGCTATGCCTTAATCTGTTTCGCATCTGGTTGGAATTGGAGAATCCTATCCATTTGATGCATAAAAAATATGACTCCGTTTCATATCTGTTTAAAACGAATCTGATTGGTCGATTATTATCACATCATCAGGCATGGCAATCTTTGCGCCAAAAATTAATGACCATAAGAACTTGTTTCCAAAATATTAGGAGAGTCATAGTTCAGTGTGTCTCGCTAATGCAGCAAAGTTTTATGTAGTTCATGTAGTTTTATGTGTCCAAAGACAGGACCCAAAGAGTGTGAGTTCAATACACGGTTAAGGCAGTGGAAAACTTTCAGAGGGAAAATTAAAAGGAGATTGATAACTGACATCCATTAAACATGGCACAGTGAGCGAAATAAAGGGTTCAGTTCGACATTCCAACCACCTGAAGAAGGCCGGAGCGTACAACGACCGAAACGTTGTAATAAATATGGCGACAAAGGTGAGGACAATAGTCCGAATAATGTAAATAATGTTTTTTAATATTATCATTTATTGACTGGTTGGAGATCAATCCGCCATAAATGATTGTTTCTTGGTGAAATATATATATATATTTTTTAAGCTTATCACCCCAAGCAAGGCTGGAAGGCACTAGCATGCAAGGGGTTACAGAAGGTTTGGAGGAAGAGCAGATATGAGTGGTAAAGGAGGGGATGTGGAGAAAGATAGTGGGTCGATCAAGGCAAGGGGGTTACAGAAGATTTGGAGCGAGAGGAGATAGGAATGAAAGGTGAAAGGATGTGGAGAAGGGATGTGGATAGATCAAGGCAACTGGAGATATCGATTGACGTTACACTTAAATAGTTGGAGATTGTATTTGTCAGGGTAACAGGAATAAGGAAGGGAGTTCCACAGGCGAGAGGTGCAAGACATGAAGCTTTTGGAGTAGAAGAGACGTCTACATCTAACAGTTTCAACGGTGAAGGGGTGGGAACGGGATGCCAGCCTCGTAGGAATGTTTAAATTCATGAGGCCTAGGAACCAGCGAAAGCAGCTCATCGGAGCAATTACCGTGAAAGTATTTGTAAAAAAGACAGAGCGAGGCAACGTCGCGTCTGTGAGAGAGCGACTGCAAACGAGATGACAGATCAGGGCATACCCGTCTCTGGATCTTATTAAGAACCCTGAGGCAAACAGCAGGGGCTCCAGACTATATATGGCAGCAATACTCCATGCAAGGGCGAATGGCTGATTTATAGATTTGGAGGATCGATTCCGGGGAGAAAAATTTCCTGGCTCGGCACAGGGAGCCAACTTTTGCAAAAACAAAGCATTTACGGCATTAAATACTTAATGTCAAGACAGACAACTATTAGTTTTCAGTTCCATGAATATATTAATTTCTCAACATAATATTGCAGATTAATTTTTCGTAATGCTCAATATAAGAAAGTCTTGATATTTATTTTAATATGATAAGGGTTGTTGTCATATCAACATCAAGTATATTGTATTTTGCTTCTTTACAATATATTGCGAGTCGTTTATGAGAAAACAAATGCCACAACGTTGGATTATTTTCTGAAACAATTACCCGTTTGACTATTTCCCAGTTGTGGAAAAATTAATGAATTTTAGCCCCATGTATCGATATTCTTTTATGGTATTGGATGTGATAAGTTGAATTGTTAATATTAAACAACCATTATTTTATCAATTTTCAGATTTTAAATTATCTTCATTGAACATGTGAGAACAATCTGATTCAGAATCAAGAAAATAAAAAAATATTGACCTTTAGACTAAAGCACTACATATAGAATTTCCTTCGATTTGTACAAGAAACCGAGGGTTAATGCATTTTTTTTTTGTCAGCAGCGTGATATAGGTATTCTCCAGAAACTCCTTGTTGTTAAAGACCTGGGGCCTCATTTTCGATTAAGTGAGAATCCACTTAAATGCTGATGAAAGCGCGTGAATCTTCGCTTACCGTCGGCGAAACCTTCAATATTTGAATAATGAATTGCAGAATATAAAAATAAATAGAAAGAGCTAGCATAGAGAGACTTCTCGAGATTCAGAGAAAAAGAAAATAAGCAATGCATATTAAGACCTGCCAAACGACCTGTTACAATTTCTCTGCAAGAGGATTGTCAATTCTTGATTAGGTTTGCGATATGCAATATAGGAACAAACTGATGAATTTACCAGACACTTCAATTTAAGCAATTATAGTTGAAAACATTAATAGTCTCGATATACGGAGAATTGTAATCGAAACGAATGCGGAATATATCAAGTCATTCAGTGTGAACGAAAAAATATCACACCTTAGGTAATGACGCCTTCAACATAATCATTTATATATTTCATACAATTATCCTAGTGTACTTTTAACTCCCGAAGTAATGTGTAAGCAGTCTTTAGGAATCGGCAAGGCATATCTGGACGTTGTTATCTTAATCTCGCTTACGGTTATCTTTACAATAATAAACGCCAGTAGGTCTAGAGTGCCACACTTAGATTTTAGAGAGCTTGACACACAGGGGAGATCAGCAAAATGCAAAAACTTTAGTTGGTCCAGTAAATGCAATGCATACACAATGCACAATTTACACCGCTTGCGTTTTCCTGATATCCTGATCGCAAAAGTAAGCCCGCAGGAATCCCATATATCCCCAACACGTATATATATATATATATATATATATATATATATATATATATATGAAGAAATATACTCTTAAGTCGTGCTATATTTATGGGATAAATTGCTCAATATCAGAGATAGAGCGTGTGTAAATATCAAAATGAACATTGAAGTCAACACTTAGAGGCGACAGGCTGTTTCATACTAGACATAATCGGGTGGCCTGACGATTGCGTCTAGCATGAAACAGCCTGTCGCCTCTGTGATAACTTCAATGTTCACTATATATATATATATATATATATATATATATATATATAGAGAGAGAGAGAGAGAGAGAGAGAGAGATGGAGAGAGAGCAAGAGAGAGATGGAGAAAGAGAGAGTCACTTTAGATATTCATCAATGCCCGCCTCCAAATATGATGGAGCATTTTCAAGAATAAATCGCAGCATTTGTATTCTTGAAATATTGCTCCATATGCATTCAACTCAGTGCTTCACATGTGTCCACCTTTGGCTTGAGATATCTTGTCCTAACGTAACCTACCCCTACCCATCCACCTAAAACTGAAACACTCCAATGATTTATGAAAAGAACAGTTGATAAGTCTTTTTCAGGTATTCTGTTAAAGGTCTTGTGTGTATTTTAAGGGAAGAGGTTTTGTCTATTTAAGGCACATCACATTTTATTTTTCGCGCTTACTCGTTGACAAAATAACTGATCTAATGTTATGGGTCCTTACGTATAACTACAGAATGAACTCGAGTCGAGCCGATAGTAGTTCACTCCAAACCAGACAGACAGTCATACTAACACCTTCCACATCTTGTATTATTATTCCGTGTAATATATCTTCGATATTTCTACTCTTGTGTTCGTGTTGCTCATCCTTGGTCCTAATCTGGACCATAACATCTATATAGGTGGGGAAATTAATATTTATTGAATTTTTGTTAAATTGGGAAGCAGGTCGGCAAGATATGTCAAAGTGCTTTCATAAGATCTACTTCAAAATCACATCGAATTTTCAAAGAGTTTTTCACACATCCCATATACAGTATTTGGCACATTATCCGTAATTTACTTACGATGTGCAAGTTCTGAAGATATTAAACCTTATTTTAATCTGACAAATCATCATTTTAAAGTTTGAAGCAAGTGGAGCAATTTCTGGACAGTTCAGACGACTGCTTGCCGTGTTTTTTATATCTGTGCATGAGGAAATGGGTGTTGATATTTTGCTGGAGCGGAGATATAAACAAAGCGTCAAGATAAATATGCATGAAAAGAAACGATGTATCTTCGCTAAATTATAAATTTCTGGTAGCTGATGTGTCGAAGTTGTATGCCTAGACACATCAGACGCCAATAATTTTAGCTCGCCTCCAACTTCAGCTTCAATGTATAATCATAATCGACATTTTGTTTATAGTTGCTCTCCCACCAATATATATATATATATATATATATATATATATATATATATATATATATATATATATATATATATAGTTTACGAAAAACTAGGTAATCCGTATGGGTAGACCCAATGAGGATAAATATATATATATATATATATACATATATATATGTATATATATATGTATATATATATATATATATATATATATATATGTATATATATATATATATATATATATATATATATATATATATATATATATATATATATATATATATATAATAAAAAAGCTTAAACACTAATATTCCATGGTCATAATTTATTCCATTGGAATCGTAAATACGATCCAATTCATCATATATATATATATATATATATATATATATATATATATATATATATATATATATATATATATATATTTGTGTGTGTGTGTGTGTGTGTGTGTGTGTGTGTGTGTGTGTATAAATAAAAAAGGAAAACATATCTTAGTCGACGCATTTCGTCTTCTGATGTACTTTATCAAGGCAAACGGATTTTATTTTTCCACAAATATTAATAAAAAAGTAAAAATGTTATTTTTTAATTTAAGAGATGCTCCTATATATACATCAACTTCCTTCTAACTAAGATTAATTAACTTTTTAATAAGTGTGATATTCATTAAATCAAATCCGTGCTCGAAATTATTTCTGTGTATAATAAATGCGTTTGATAAAAAATGAGAAGCGTGTGTATGTATTTGTGTATGCTTAAATAATGAGGTACATAGTGTTGAGCCGTTGACAGAATTACCCAAGGGAGAATTGTCGAGATAAAACAAGTTGCAAAATGATATTAGAGTAATTCATTAATATCCATGTCTCAATCTGTCCAACTTACAAAAAATGATACGCAGAAATGACAATCAATATGCCCACACAAATGAACAAATCACACAGCAGTACACAGAAACACAAACACACACACAAACCTATGAACATATCTGAAGTTTCATTGACATTTACAATAGTAATCTTACCTCAACATAAATAACAAAGGAAATTTCAATTTCTGTTTTCATGAATTGAAGTTCGTCGTAATTATCTTCCAGAAACGAAATCTGTTTTCGAAATTCTGCAAATGTCTCATCATTGATTTCCGATCCAATGATAGATCATGGAGAATCATGTTATTCTAAATTCATTATAAAATATATATTTTTTCATTTCTTTCGAATAAGGTCACTGCTCCATAAATGTGATTCTTTCATTATCAGCCAGTTATCATTTTTGTTCATTTTAGTTTTATCGTCTTTGTAGATTTTAAGCGAAAATCATTTGAATTAAAATATGTTCTTACATATTTATTCTTGATTTACACTTGTATCTTCCTCAATAAATATTTGACATTAGGATGGACAGATTTCTTGGTTTCCATCTAACATTTTCATTGGTTTAATTTGTATATTTAATTCCACTGAATCCACCAATTTAATTGATTCAGTTATTTTGTGCTTCAAATAATTTTACCAATTATTGACATGAGGTCACTTTAAATACAGGTACATTGACCTCATTTAAGCTATGCATATAATAAAATCAGTGGGTAATTATAGAGACATGTATTAATCTGACAGATTGTACATATAATTATTCTATTTTTGTTTTAATCTCTATAATTCAACCGGCCATCTCCCTTATTTCCTCAGGCAATATATGTACCAGGGGTAAACATTTTTAACCATCTCTAAATAAATCCCTTTCCTTTTTTTTAATTATATCTCTAGGAATTCGAAAATAACTGCAAAAACTTCTATTACGCATATTTATTGAAATAGAACGGGACTTTCGAAACAACTATAATTGGTATAGCACGAAATTCTAACAGAAAATAATTCCATAATCAACATGTTAACATACCACACTACTTCAGATAAAAGGTTAGGAAGGAAATCCCCATTAACACTACAATGTACAATAAAACCTATTAGATTTGCGTAATGTCCCAAAAATCGTTTTAATAGAAGTGTTTTATAAATTTCAACCGGCAATAGTATTGGTTGCTTGGCCAATGAATGTCGAATGTTTCCTTATAAGGTAATGTCTAATACCCTTATTACAATATCAACGTATATTCACGTCAGTAGAAAGTAAACAGTGATTTTATGAATAATAATTAAATGCAACTTGCTAAAAATCTGATTGACCCCCGTGAAAATAATTCCAGCAATGTATTTTCACAAAATATTCAAATTATACAGGGAAAAGTTTAGCAAAATTGTATAGGGCAGGTACTGAACTAGAAAACCTTTGTAATGTCCACATGTGGTTCTACATTTTCATAGTTCTCATCATTTTGTAGATTAATAGTTGTTTTGGACTGACTGAAACATTGTCACATAAGATTGTCACATAAGATTGTCACATAAATCTCTGTTGCAACCGTTGAAACGCCTAACAAATCGCCTAACAATGATCACATCACTTGTTTCCTAGCCATAATCACTTAGCAAACTTAGGTGCATGACAAAGAGTGAGACTTAATCCTCATGAGGGGATGTAGTGGCATACTTTTCCTTTCTCAAGTTCTACGCTGTATTTCAAATTTCCGTTCAACCACACCAATTTAAACAAAACATGAAAGATCATTTGAACAAATCTAAAATTAGATTCAGGTCCTTGGCACTCCTTGGAGGAACAACTTCCTGATTTATCGTTTCTTCAGCGCTATAGAATTATTCCCCACCCTTAGCTAATTTCGGGTTTATAAGTCTATTTACCCCATAGTTGGAAGATTTGAATTTATAATTGTCCTTCTCACAGATTGGTTGCCATCCAAAGCTATAGAACCTAGTCAGTCCAGCTATTTACCTAAACCCCGGGGAGAAAAGAGACGGATATTCTTTTCCCAAGGGTATTTTTTTCCGTAAGTGAATGTAAATAACTCGAATGGGTTTCGAACTCGGCTCTCCAAATCCTTAACCGGCGCCGCTATTCCATTACTCTTCCGTTACTCAAAAGTCAAATTTTTATCGGTTATTGCCTGAAAGGTTCATCATCCTCACTACAATAACAACCTCAGCAGTCTCTGACCTTGTGGGTTAATATAAGATAATACTAGGTATTTCATAATTGTGTAATTGTTTATCACGTGTGATTGTATAGCAGATATTGGGTCTTCTCGTCGGGAATCAATAATGATCAAAAGCTGGTGCCGCAAATACATATGAGGATGATTTTGATATATTCCAGATGCCCTTCACATTTGTTCCGACAAACGCAGATTTTGTAAACAGGGGTTATAAACTGTCTTACTGCAGGGCAGTTTTTTATTATTATTTTTCACTGAATGCAAGGCCCAAGAGCCACTCAAGATAGAGGTATATAAGGGCGTACAGGAAGTAAGCAAGGGGGCATATTTTGATATGTAGGATAGGTAACGTTTAACCCTTACACATAAAGAGATGAATAGTGATGACTGACCTTCTGGGATAGCATAATAAAATTTTAGGTATTTGTTTCAGAATAACTTCATAGATTTAATAATTGTGTGAGTAATGCTAGTGTGTGCCGACAATGACTAATCTAGCCGTGCTTGTTTCTTACTCATTGTTACTTATGTGTGATGACTGCTCAGTATAGCAAATATCGGGTCTTCTCGTCGGGAATCAATAAAAAGCAAGTTGGCCCTGCAGTCACTTATTTTTATAATGATTTTGATATATTCCAGATGTCCTGCACATTTTTTAGGACGAAACCAGATTTGGTAAATAGAGGTTATAGACTGTTTTACTGCTGGGTAGATTGTTTTTCAACCAATACAAGGCCCAAGAGCCACTCAAAATACAGGGCTTTATGCGCATGCAGGAAGAGAGCAAGTGGGTGCATATTTAGATATCTAGGTTAGATAATGTTTATGCATACACATAAAGAGGGGGATATTCTAGCGATCGAGCAAACATCCTTTCGGTGTCTATTCCACAATGCAAACATTTCCTGGGAAGAAGAATCAAGCTAGTGTTTCTATTGTTTTCAGTTTCCATTAAGTAATTGCTATTCTCGGTTTGGTTTGTTTAACATTAGAAAGTACTTATAAATTTAGTATACTTTAGAGTATTCAAAACGAACATCCAAAAAAGTTAAGACAGTTGAGAGTATTTAGTAAGATGCCAATTAGTGCCGTAATATATTTCATTTACACAAGTTGTTAGACAAATGTTGCATTTCATCAAATAATACCATGGAAGTTTGAGGACATTTGCATTTTTGTTTATATTCTCACATCGGTTTAAAATTACGTCACCTCCCGATAATTTTAAATCGATTTTATATTTCTCTGTTCGCCTGAAACTAATTTCATATTATTCCTCAAATGGTCAGTTTACGCGATACCCATGTCGTGAAAATGAGGAATTCTTATGATTATAACACTCCACATTTCCAGAATTTACAGCTCTTTTCACTCTTAGCAGACTATAGTTATACAGGGTGACACCCCAAAAACGGGAACTTCTTAACAATCCAATAAAACCAAGAGTGATTGAAGAAAAATATACCCCAAAAAACGGGAATTTTTGAAGTGCGTATTGCCAGATATGAGCAAGTGGCAACACTGCGAGACAGTGACCTTGAGCAAGTAAACATTTCGCCATTTTAGTAACGAGAATTGTTCGGTAACCGTGTGATCTCAAGATTCGGTAACGTTGCCTGGCCCCCTAGATCGCCAGATTTATCCGTTTGTGATTTTTTTCTGGGGCTATCTCAAGAGTAAAGTTTACACAACTAGACCAAGAACTCTGGATGAGTTAAAACAGAGAATTCAAGATGAAATTCATAGTATCCCAGTTTAGATGTTGCAGCAGTCAATGAAGCATCTCAACAGCAGATTTGAAGAATGCATTCGTACAGGAGGACGCCATCTAAAGGACGTAATTTTAAAAAAATTAAAATTCCATCGTTGTTTCTTAAATGGCATGTTTTAAGGTTTCAACTACTATGAATTAAATATTTTTCTTCCATCACTCTTGGTTTTATTGGATTGTTAAAAGATTCCCGTTTTTTGGGGTCACCCTATATTTAATTCAAAATAAAGTTAAAAGATTATCATTATCTTTTTTGATATTTCCGACATAGATATTAAAAGATCATTGTAGCAGCCATGACTTAAATCATTTCTTTTGTCAGATATTAAAATCACTTCCATTTTATACGCGTTAATGCTTTAAAAGTATAAACAGATAGAACAGGTTGAGATCACCTTCAAGCTATGTTCTAAATGAATAAATCTTAATGTAGGTGAATAAATCTAAATCTATAAGTGGATATTAAATGAATACGTTTTTAATATAAGGTATTAGAGAACTGGGTTGAGATCATTTCCAAGCTAAAAGGAACAGTAATTTGAAATATCGATTTCATCGTTCTGTCCGATGATCTGAATTTGATTTAAAGTTACCGTTTGTCTACGTGAAACAGAATTTATTTGAATTTACTGCACCGGATTTGTGTCATTGCTAGTATCAAAGGTAACGACAACTTCTCAAAACAATGTGTTCCTTTTTCAGGTTGAAATCATCTTTGGTTGTATTTTAGACGTCATAATTCTTTCTCAGATTACAATCTTTAATCTCCTTAATCCCTGTAGTCTACTGATGATGAGTATCTCTTTGATTTATTCTTTCATCCTTTCAGCTATTATCAAAATCATATGTAGATCGATTTCATTTTTACATTATGTTCAGCTAAAATATATCTGTAATACGGAACAAACGCTCCCGACCAAAGTTCGGGAACACATTGATTTTTTTTCTTCTAAACATAAAAAAATAGATCAAGTTTCATGTTCTTAAAAAAATAAATGTACCTTTTTTCTGTTTGCATCAAATTATTCAATGATTTAGACCAAATGATCTTTTTTCTGTCAATATTTGAAGCGATTTCTGCATGTCGCTGCAGGCAATTATGCACATAATGTTTTGATATATGTCATTTTCTAGCAATTTGAATACCGTTTTATAGAAAGAATTTCCACTTGGGCTCTGTTTTCAATATTAATCTGATTAGTTCTTGGCATTTTAACAGTTTCTGAAAAATAATTACAATCACACGTTAATCCCGATGGAATTGAATCTCTAGCAAGCAGTGGAGATGATATATTTGTAAATTCCCGGTCTACAGTTCAGAAAACGTATCAGGTTGGGACAACATTTCAGGAGATAATATATATATATATATATATATATATATATATATATATATATATATATATATATATATATATATATATATATATATATATATGTGTGTGTGTGTGTGTGTGTGTGTGTATACATATATGTATATATATATATATATATATGTATATATATACATATATATATATATATATATATGTATATACATATATATATATATATATATATATATATATATATATATATATATATATATATATATATATATATATATATATATATATGTATATACCGATCAAAAGTTTGGGACCACCCTGAAATGTTTCTTTAAGTTCCTAATAAAGGCTAATATATTTAAACATTCAGATAAAAATTAAAATAAATCTGTAAAAAGGCAATAATAATGATAAATGATAGAAGCGATAAAGCTTCTATCATTTGTTATTTTATCCATTTTCTTTTGCCTCCATTTTCTTTTTCTCATGCAGATCTACTTTACTCTGCCGCTTACAGTAATTTCTTCTTCTTTATCTTCTTCTTCTCACCCCATATGAACATCAACCGTTTAACAAGTATTGAAGTACATAGATAGCATATCATTATTAGTATGCTCAAAGATTAACGACTTGAACTTTCATGATTAAGCTCTCTTCGTCCAATAAATAACTTCTAATTGTCGTTTTGTTATATAATTATTATTATTAATCAGTAATTCAAAAATATACTGATTATGTATAGTTTTGCACCAAAAGAAATCCGTGTTTTTTTTCCTTCTCCAGCCAATATGGTGAATGTATGAGGAATCATGGAACTTAAAATCTTTTCAATGTTATAATTATTCATGCCATGTCAATTCTTCGGCAGATTTAAAAAGCATCCAATCAAAAATTATAAGTAAGATCATAATATTCCTATCTGAGTTTTTATCTGGATAATGTCTAATATTTATAAAAAAAAGTTTTAACCCTTTTTTTAAAAATATGTCTAATTTGTTCTGGGCGGTCGAAATTTGAAAGGTTTTCATTTTCTTTAAAAATATGACTAAATCGGTTTTCATGCTTTGGATAAAATCATCAGTTTGAATTTCCAAAGTTTAATTTTTTTCTTTATATTTTTTGTCAGCAAATGGATTTGGTTAGAAATGCTATCAAAATATCAAATATGTTTTATTTCGTTCAAAAATAAAACATTTCGAACATAGTAAGCTGTGCCTTCATTATTAGATGATGGTTGGGAGGCCATTTTATATCGATTACGAGCGTTACTGGCTTTTTAAATCTATTAATTTTCTCATATTCCGCATTATTTTTATAGATATCTATTATCTTCAAATTATCAATTTCCTCAAAACCGTTATTAGCCTAATCAACATAATAATAATAATAATAATAATAATAATAATAATAATGATAAAAAAAAAATAATTTTCTTTTCACACGCGTTATTTCTTTTTTCCTTATTTTCGCTTAACGTCGCTCAACTGTAAATTTACGAATTTTTTATCCTCTCATCTAAGAACATTTATTTTACTTACTTTTGTTTGACAAACTATTCTTTCGTCTGCTCATCAACCTATTTATAAACAGTTGTTCCTTTACTTACTTTATCCCTTTAATCAAACTCACAAACATACTGACAAAGAAAGAACATGTTCGTTACATTAGGCGATATTTGTATGGTATTTTATAGTTCTTTCTGGTCGGGATGTTTTTCCTTCTGACACTTAGTTTTTTTGTGATGAAGCAACGGCCTAAGCTACTTCACGAATGTTTCTTTCTTGTTCGTCTGTTAATTTGTCTGCATCTCCAAGATACGCGCTTTCATTTTACTTTTCTTTCTTTATTCATGTATTTGCTGTTATTACTTTTTGTTTTTATTTTCTATTGTAAATTTCTTTGTTTCTTTTTTGGAGAATTCGACAGGTCGAGCAACGAGTAAAAGGATGGTCTCCCGTCCTCTTCCCATCTGTATGTAATTGGGCGGACTAGTTAGACTAGACAGAACGCCGGCATTTAAATATCTGTCAGCTTGTATGCCTTAAGTCGCAGACATACAATGTTTTAAACAGATGTCGGATTCATCAGTCTTTCCTTTCACTGAACGAAAGAAATGCAGGTTGTGGGTAGGTTGTCGGTGGATGGAGATACTTTGGTGAGAGAGGCGTGAAAATTGCCAGTTCGTTTCGGGGCGTTTTACAGAGGGGATTTGAAAAAAAATCTTTGGCTTTGTGCTTTGTGTTTTTTTGTTTTTTTTCTGGACGTATGTCCGATCTTGAGGGTGATTTTTTTTGTTTGTTTTTGTGTTATTATTTTTTTAATATTTTGTGTTTCTAATTATTACTTTTTATTATTTTATATTTATAGATTTATGATGGAGAGGAAAAAACTAAGTACAGAATAGAAGAAATATCCACAAGAAAGAAATAATGAAAGAAAGAAAAGATAAAAATGCATGAAATCAGAAAATGCAAGAGGTAAGAAAATCAGAGAAAGAAAGAAAGAAAGAAAGAAACAATCAAAAGTAGAAGGGAAATGAAAAGATGATATAAAAATAGAAAAGTTAGACTAACCAAAGAAAAAGATAAAGAGGAAAAAAGAATAAAAATGTTTGTAGTTGTGACAAGAAGGAAAGATATTGTGAAGAGAGAGAAAGAAGGAGAGAGAGAAAGAAAGAACTAGCATGTTCTAAGACGACAAACATCAACAAAAAGACAAGAAGACAATGAAGAATAAATTAATTGGAAATAGATAGGAAGATTTTAAACAAGCGATCAAAACCAAGAACAAAAGCAACAATAAAATCATATAAGGGGGGGCGTAAAAAGCGAAATATGAACAAAGTAAACTCATATAACGAGTCTCCATACATATATATATACATACATATATATATATATATATATATATATATATATACATACATACATACATACATACATACATACATATATATATATATATATATATATATATGTATATATATATACAGAAAGACACACACAAACACACACACACATATATATATATATATATATATATATATATATATATATATATATATATATATATATATATATGTATAGTAACTGAAAACTACATATATGAGTTAATTATAGCGAAGGCTTTGTGCAGAACAAACCACACATTTTGAAGGGCCAAATACAGAGACATACGTGCCCAAACGACCTACAGCAGTTTTTTTTTTAATTCAGAGTTGTCCTTGTCCTAAACATCCAAGACTATAAAACCCAGATTGTTCTGCTATTTACCCATAGCTGGATGGAGAATTAGAGGATTAATATCTTTACAAAGTGTATTAGCGCATAAGTGAATGTAATGGATTCGACTGGAATTCGAACTCGGAACATATATATATATATATATATATATATATATATATATATATATATATATATATATATATATATATATATATATATATATATATATATATATATATATATATATATATATATATATATAATTTAAAGAGAAAACAGACTACTTTAATGTTCCATTGTTTTAATTTATTTCACCAGAAATTTTATTTTTCACTGGGTCTTCAGACCTTACTTTCAAGGGTGAAAAAAATGTATTTAAAATTTACACTTATAAAGGGCAGTATTAAGCTTATATAAGGTGACATAGAGTGTGGTGAGGGATAGTTTAAGAGCATGGTCGAAATTAGCGAGGGAAGGGTGAGTTTTAACATTTATTTTTCGTTTGTTACAATATTTAATATTGAGGAGGAGGTGGTAAGTATCAGACATTGACCTATTTAATCGGTCAACTCACCGAAAATGATATGGGAAAAATGGAAAAAGAAAAAAGTGGGGGATGTAAAGAGATAAGAAATAAGATGGACAGGGGTTTTGTAGGAAGGAGAGGGGTGGTATATCTTGATATTTGGGCAATTTAGAAAAACACAGCTTTTAACGTTTGATAATAATGTAAGTGTTTAAATACTCCAGAAATATACTAGTTATAATGTCTGATAGTAATTTAAATATTTACCTTCTCCACACATAAATAAGGCATTTAATATGAAGTGAATTAGTAAACAAATATTGAAATAAAAATAAAAAGTTACTAATAGTAATATTTTAATATTGTGAATGACAGTTACGGTAAAATCGTTTTTAGTTAGAGTCTAATTCTTCAATATAATCTGAAGGTATTTTTAGATGAATAATATTTCTTAATTAAAGTTTAAGTTTCAAATCAAGATGAAGTAAGATTTGAAGGTAATAATAAAAGAATTTACTGTTTTTCCATACACACACCACATGCATATATACGTAAATACACATACGCATATATTCGTATATATGTACAATTACATATATGACCACATACACATGTATTGATACAAATCGGTATACACGCACATACATACACAAATATTTACATATACATATACATATTTCGATACGTTTTCATCTTTATACATATTTACATTTTCTATATATATATATATGTATGTATGGACATTATTACTCTTTCGGCACAGTGACAATGAAATTATTATAGTATTCGACTAAAATTTATTTTGACCAAAATTTCTTCAATAGCCACTAAGCACCTTCGGTACTTGAAGGTTTGTTTTCTGTAAGTTTCTTTTGAAATGTTACCATAGAATTGAAATTGTTTTTCAGATCTGGTCTCTTTTCCGTCCAGTCAAACAATTCTGAACGAATTCTGGTGGTAGAGAACAGAATCATGTGTAACAATTGTTGCTGAAAGAGTATATCAAGTTTTAGATGAAAATGAAGCTCCGGGCTGTTGCTTTGAATATTTCGAAGATATATGACAGGGTTTGATATATTGGTCTTCTTCACAAGTTGAAAGGTCATCTTATTTCTGGACGATCCAACGTTGTATCAAATTCTCATCAACGACCTTCTTGATAACGTCAGTTCTCATCTCCGTATCTACAGTGATAATATAACCATTTATTACTGTCTTTGTAACAAGTCTGATCGGTTCGAATTGATATCTGATATAAAAAAATACTTTCTGTTGTTAATGGGAGCAAGGAATGGCTTGTTAATTTTAACACCTCCAAAACGAAACTGCTCTCTTTTCATCGTCTGAGAGAATCATTTTGACCTTCCATCAGAATGATAAGGAGACTGATTCATATAGCCTTCGCAGACGAACGTTTTCCGCAGGCATTATTGTATTGAATCAGTTGCTCGGTTAGCTGCTAAGAGAGTTGCTTCCCTGTGACGCGCTAGATATTTTTTCTCGGCAGAATATATTTTACGTATATTTACGATAAAAGTTTGCGCTCTCAAAGAGGTTTAAGCTTTGAACGCTTTTGTGTTAACTCTAGACTTAACGTGGAAAACATATGGAAAGGATTCTAAAGAAATGGTCAGGTCATTCTATCACTCATGAAAATATCTCATTCTTTACATTTACAAAAGTCAGGTTCGCTCAAAAATAGCCACATCTCGTTTGGAGCTAGTAAATATTCATTCTCGAGAACCATGAGAGAATTCGGAATTGTTTACACGGTCTTCTTAAGGGACGACTGATTATCTACACTGCTGTATATTTCCAGCAGATGCAACGTTTCAACATATCGTTATTCTACCGCGAATGCCATAGCAAATATTTAGCTGAGCGTCATTCATTTTATTTTTCTACGAGTTCAGACATTTACACCTCGGACACGCCATGCCTACACGAAACTAATCAATTGCACTGCTTCCATATTCCAAATGTAAGGAATAAAGATACACCCAGACAGCTTTTTCCTAAGAACTGCTTCAATGGGCAACAGACTAGTAATCTTCAAAACAAATCAAACTTTTCTATCCTCCTTGTCTATATTTCGTTTTTGTTACCTCGTTTTACACTAATAGTACCCGCCTCATTATGTATTCCTCTACATCGTGTTACTCTCGAGCCTTGCATTGGTTCGTTGATTCGTTTTCGACAGCTTATCAACCCTTTGCAGGTTATTTAAAGCTAGAAATTATTTACAGATTGTGAGAATCCTTTTTGAGAATGTTTTAGTGATAAATGCCTAACTAATTAACCCATAGCTGGGGGGAAGAAGGTTTTTGCGCGTAAATAACTACCACAAATACAACTGAAACTGAAACCCTGCAATCCGACTAAAATTTATCTAATACACCGCCCGCACATCCAAGTTTACAG
>OZ038490.1:120036503-120056503 GCA_964036315.1 Acanthosepion esculentum | reverse complement strand
CATATAACTCAACACCAAATGACAAGAGTATAGTTCATGGATATTAATTATTTCACCAATCAAAGCGTTTTTGAATTTTGAAATTGTCTCAGTTAAATTTGTTGTACAAGTAACACTAGTTCAGACTTAGAGGTACCCAAACAAGGTGTAGATCCCGGGCATCACTAACTCTTTGCACGTGATGCCACCACACCCTGATACGAAGTCGCTTCCTAGTTCTTCCTTGCAGAGGCAATAGACAACCACTTGCATTCAAGATCGTTCAAATGGCTCTCTCACGACACCTCAGAAAACTTGTAGATATATATATATATATATATATATATATATATATATATATATATATATATATATATGCACATTTGACAGTCGTCGTACGTTTCTCAAAGGTTCGTGTTGATACCCCTTATTTTATGTGTGCTGTAGATTTTGTCGACTTCCAACAATATTCTTACATTACATCAATTTTGGTAAGTGTCTCATAAACCTAGCCGCCCAGAATCTGGTTCAGTTTATCTGGCAGTATATGATAGATTCTAAATCTCAGACATCGTTGATATATTGTTATAAGTGTTACTAAGACCCAAGATGTCAGATGACTAAAAATATTATTAGATTACAGAGGTCCTCGACTTACGTCGGAGATCCATTTCTCCGGTGCGACTCAAACTGATTTTTCGCGTGGGTTCGGAACTCACCTACATAAGATTAGGAGCCATATTGAAGTGCAAAAAGTTTCCAAAAAACGACACAAAGGAGTGATAGCAAATTTAGGACAATCCAATATGGCGTACAGTTGGTGAAGAAACACCGTAAGCACGAAACGCCGTACGTCGGGTCCGACCTAACACGAGGACCTTTTGTATATACTTTCTTGCAACCATATTCTGCTTTGCTCTACACAATTAATTGTAAATTGTCCAAACCTATGGATATTTTTGTCTTTCATAAGCTATTATTAAATTGTTTTCATTTTTGTTATATCGTTTCATCATTTTCAAATATCACATCCTCGCATATTTATGTGAGAATTCGTGATGCTTTGTTTTATTTAGATGACGTATTTAGTACATTTCATCCTAATTTTGATGAGATTTTAATGACTTTGTGTTGTTAGAAGAGTTTTTCAAGCTCCTAATATTTATAGATATTTTTAGATTTTATGTGATACAGAATTTTCATTTATTATTTTTCAGGAATCTAAAGTTTAAATAGAACCGAAGAAATAAGTGAAAATCATGAGCTTCCAAGAAATAAGAATTAAATTAACAGTCTGTGCAATCTTGAAAAGTGAATAATGATTGTTAAGATGGTGGGGATTAATGAAGCAAAACAAATTTCATAAAAATCTTAAAGAAAGAGAATATAATAATCTTCAGACAATAATAATTAAATTTATATCGTCCTTCGTATATTAAATATGTAAATTCTAAAGCAATGGAGTTTTTTTTATTTATAATTGCGACAGATTTTTATCACTGTAAATGTTATTTTAGTGGATACTCATATCAGGGCAGACGCTCCGTTTATTTATTAGACATTACATTTATTTATTTTCTTCTACCGGCCTGAATATTCGAGAACTTTACCCTTCATACGAAGTTTAACAGTGTTTTTAAGCGAAATCAAAGGCTCTTGAAATTTTCAGATCTTCGCAGTTTCGTATGCAAACAGAAAAGAATCAATTTATAATGTAATGGATAGTTTTATTTATTAATCCGAGAGATTTTTCTTACTTTAAATGAAATTTTTCGTGGATATTCGTATTTATGGAGATGTTCTATTTATTTATTATGTAAAGACGCGGACGGGTGGTTTAGAGCGCATATTTGTCTTTAATAAGATTTCCCGAATATTCATGACGGTAAACAGAAATAAATTAATATACTGTTTAATAAATAAACGAAACGTTTACTCAAATATGTTTATCCACTAAATAACATTTAAAGTCATAAAAATAATAGTTATGCATATAAAAGATAATCAGTTCTTGTTCAGCTGGAAAATGAATAAAATTTCCATTGATCTAAATGAGGCAGTCTATGTTTAATTCGAATTTCGAATAGAGCTGACAACAACAAATCGTTTGTTTATTCAGTAGTGAAACAGAATAAAGTGAAACCGAAATATTTCATAAAATAATTAACAAGAAAAAAAAGAAAAGGTATAAACAGGCAAAAGAGAAGTATAGTTATTTTGCGAGTTTTGAATATCCTGGGTCTTTACAAACGTCCATCAATAAATGCTAAAATCATTGACAAAATAATATAAAGTTCAAATCCATGTGAAAATTCGAAACAAGTTAGGTATATAAATATATTCCGATGCAGTAGAATATTCGATTGATATAAAGGAATTATGTATCTTGAATTCATTTTACCAGAATAAAAATCACCACCGATGTCAACAGATACAATAACAACATGTGCAACGATAGATTTCTCCTTTTTTATTATCTAAGGTTACATAAACACATATCAATTATAAATGTAAAGAAATATGTTGTAAAAATCATTTTCATGGAATATTAGGTATGTACTTAACAAAAACTGGAATATGTACAAACAGAATTTCTTTCAGAAAATGGGGGTGAATTTTATACAAAATTGCGTTTTATATAAATTTGCATTTTATACAAAATTACATCTTATAAATTAATATAGTACTATATTGTCTACACGAAGGTTTATATAAATAACGTAAAACACATCCCAAACAGTGTGTAGCACAAAGAGTTAAATATGTGATTGTAAACAAACAATAGACCTCTGGAGTAAATGATTTTCTTTTTTTACAGTAGATTTCACCATGTACAAGGTCGCGGGGTTACTCGAAGTAGAGGGCTACGTTAGGAGGCAGTGTGTACAGATGGGAGAGGATGGTTAATCCTAGACGTGAACAGGTTAAGATTGTAGTGATCGAGGAAATATGCTCTTCAGAGTCGGTTCCACAGTGTAGTGATTCGCTGAAAGTAAACGTTGGAGTGTAATGGAGTGAATGTGGATTGGTTTTGCTACAATGTAAGTAGCATAGTGAGGCCTGACGAAACCAAGGAATGTAGTTCGTCCGAACACTTTCCGTGTAAGAAGTGATAGAACAGCGAGAGGTTTGTCACATGCCGCCTGTGAGAGAAAGGTGAACAATAATTCGTCATCTACAAAAACTTCGAGACGATTTGGTCTCTATCGAGGCTGGTGAGGGTGGTCCATGCAGATCCCTCTCTCATATGACAACAGTAGTCCATTATGGGCCTGATCTGTCTCTTGTAAAGGTTGACGATATCACCTGTCAGGTACTTACTCGAGCGATACAGGGATCCGACGATTTTACCTACGTCTTTAACCATAGCTTGTATATACGAGATCCTCTTGAGTTCAGAAGTGAGTTTAAGACCCAAGAGACTCTCAAGGCAATAGTATGTGTGAGGGAACATCCGCCCATTATGACTAACGATCTGATGCTTAACATTCTGTGGAAACTTGGAGGGTTTTGATATAGATCTGACAACAGAAAATTTGAAGCAACCGTGGTGTGATTCCACCAAAGAATGTTATGAAGACTGTGGACAGCGCATTCGGCAAATAAGAAAGCTTATAAAATATTTATCTTAAAGCAATTATTCTATGAGAATAAATTTCACACGTTCGCTAGCTGTTATTGATCTCGCTAGTATTGATGTGGTCTTCATTTAAACTTTTGGTTGGAAGTAGTATGATTCTCTCCTTATTTAATGTTACACATTTTAATTGATGCTGTTGTTGAATGTTCTCAACTGGAGTAGAGGCTCTTTATCGGCACATTCATTTGTTTCTTCATAGTGTAGTGTTATTCCATGAATTATCTTTCACGGGAATCCATTTTCCATCATTAACCTGAGGATTTAGTTGTATACATTTCACAATCTAAATATTTCCGAACAGGTTGATTGTCATACCTTACATTCTTATGAGAGTCTGGAAATGGCGAGCCGATATAATACACGACATAAATTCTGAGGTTAAAGGGTTTTTCTTTTTGTATGTTTCCGTGTTGGAGAAAACTACCCAGAGAACTATCTATTTTAGCTTCAAACTCTTTATCTTTATCTAAATTAGTTTTAACTGATGCATACTCTGCGGTATTTGAAGTGTTTAGAATATAATATTAATATATTAATTCCTCATTCTGAATTTTAGGACACATGGCGTCTGCCATCAGCCCTGCTTACATTTCTATTTTAAATCATGTCTGTTTGCTCAAGGTCAGATTCCTTGTAACATTTCGTAGACCATATTGTGATCGGTATTCGTATCTATCTATCTATCTATCTATCTATCTATCTATCTATCTATCTATCTATCTATCTATCTATCTATCTATCCCAGTCTGTTCATTATCTATCTATCTATCTATCTATCTATCTATCTATCTATCTATCTATCTATCTATCTATCTCAGTCTGTTCATTATCTATCTATCTATCTATCTATCTATCTATCTATCTATCTATATATCTATCTATCTATCTATCTATCTATCTATCTATCTATCTATCTATCTATCTATCTATCCCAGTCTGTTCATTATCTATCTATCTATCTATCCCAGTCTGTTCATTATCTATCTATCTATCTATCTATCTATCTATCTATCTATCTATCTATCTATCTATCTATCTATCATGTTAAACGTCACAATAATATATAATTCACTCTGGATAAAACTCGATGCACTTACTATATGTCATCCATATTTGTTTTCAAAGAATTGACGAATGGTGCATTCGTCAATTCTTTGAAAACAAATATGGATGACATATTACACACGTGTAATAAAATAAGCTATCTTTCTAGGTTTCTTTTTGATAGTTGGTTATTCTTTACATATGTTCTGAGTTTTGTTCAGTTTACTGCTCCCATATGTTTCTTGACATTAACATTTGTTGATCGTCTCTATCGTTCTTGTTAAGACGCGGGAAACGATTCAAAGTTAGCGGTAAAAATTGCTGAATATTTTGAAATCATTTGGAAACACGTACTTGTGGAATTTTTGTTGTTGACATTTTTACGCAAGATGTTTCGTTTCATTAGATTTCAATTCTTACTCGGCAAAGAAGCTGAGGGAACAATTGTTGTGTGATGTGATTAACTTCTTTGCCAAATGACGTGTTAGCAATTTTCACGTGAGAAAAAACGAGATTGGAAAAACTCCGTTTATACACATAACTTAATCAACCGTGATAAATGGAGTTTCCCTCCCCCGTCCCCCCTCTCTCACTCTATGAATCCTTCTTTCTCTCTCTCTCTCTCACACACACACATAACGCATTTTTCTCAAGCTAATACTAAATACGGTCGTTGTAAGTTATCGCAGATATTCTAAGGGAAATTAATGTGTTCTTGTTTTTTTATTCCAAATAAAAACAGAAAATATTTTGGAGAAATCCTTGATCCTTCAAGTTCAAAAAAAGATAGATCAAAATACATAGAAAAATGACAATAATTAATCTCAGATTTCAGAAAATAAATTCAATATATATATATCCGTAGTATTTTAAAAAAATAGAAAAATTCTTAAATTTGTTTTTGTTCAAGGTAACTCGCTGTTCAATTCACTAAATTTGAACGTTGTATTTGGCTACATGTTCGCTGCATACTTGTCTATACTGTAAATTTATTAAGACATAATTTAATAAACCACCTCCCTCCACCCTCTGACCTTATTTTTCATTTTTCTATTTTAGCTTAGACCTGACTTTTAATTGGTTAATCCAGACATGCCTACAAGCATATTTATTAATTCTGAGATGAGGTTCCCCCGCCTTTTTAACTTTTAAAAGAAGTAACGATTTGTTTTCAAATTTCTCAAATAAATCATTTTTCTTATATTATACTAGCCTCGCCCGAAGTGGAACGCTTATAATTCCGAAACATGAATTTGTTTGTGTAACGATGTAAAATGTTTTTATTGTAATCTGTTATAATAAAAATATGTTCAGATTAGGAAGCATAAAATTAATTTTGCGTCTATGAGACAGATCCATAGCACCTAATCTGAGACATGAAAAGGGTAAACAATTTTAGTGTTCGAGAAAGCATTCACACTGTCGTCTGTTCAATAAATAGCGCTTTGTAGTGGATACTGTTTCTTTTTCGACTAGAAGAAGTGGCAACCAAAATATACGAATCTAACGACAAGTTGTCACTATTTGTTGCGGAGGTAAAATTGAATGTAATGGATATAGAATGAGTTGAATGAATTCATTTCAACACGTGTTTGCATATCAACAGTAAAAGATTAAGAAAAAGAAGAAAAAGCACTTCTGAGTATACAGCTGGAAAAGTTATATGTTGTAAAGTCCGTCATAAGTCACCTAGTGATAGATATTCTCCCCTGTAGTAATGATGCCGGTGCTGGTGTTTCTACCTACCACATGCTTGATTGAAAGTAAGACAGGGGCAAAGAGAAAGATAATGCGTGTACGTTTTATGGGAATTATTAGCGCCATCTAAATGAGTTTTGGCAAACCATGTGGCTGTAATCAAGACTTGTGGGAAACCATGTGTCAGTAATCTCCACAGGTTGTTGAGAAGAAGTGTTTGCAGTGGAACATTCTTCTTACCAAATGAATCTATTGTGAACCACGACGATTCAATCCCGAGGTCGTAGTAAGGAGGGTCTTGACCCTAATGATCTGATCTGGTGGCGCTAAAGAATGAAGCTCATCAGAATATTTGCTATGTAAGTTAAGATTGGGTAGCAACAGCTTGATGACGTTACATCTTTTGAAAAGGAATGTAGGGAAAGTATAACTCATCCCCGACAGGGCTACGTTAACAATTTTGAACCAGTTTAAGGCTGGAAATTATGGATGAGATATATTGTGTTATATGCATGTGTATGTGTTTAAGAGTAAAAAAACCTTTCGGTGGAAAATTGTAACTGCACACTGTTATGTATGCGTCAGAAAGAGATATTATTATAATAATGTCTTTGGAGACAGTAGATTTTCTGGAATGGATTTTGTATCCAGTTGGATTTCCACTGTCGATTTTTGACAAAAAATATAATTAATCGGGAATGATTTTAACTGAGTAAAAAATGTTAAAGTTTCATTTCTGATCTTACAGAAATTTTAGTGAGAACCGTTATGTGGACTCGACTCTGTGGGGCTTTCTCTCTCATATTTACCGATTGTCTTTTTCTTATTATTCGTTACTTTCTTTTTCCCTTTGTCTTTCTTTTATGTTTTTCCTTCATGCTCCCTTTCATATTTCCATCCTCCTCTCTCACTCCCCCTTTTTAGCTCATTCTTCACCTTCATTCCTCTTAATGTTCCTCCCTCTCAGCCTTTATCAATGCTTTTCTTCACTCTCACTCATTTCTGTTTTTACTCTTTGTTTCTACTTCTGCTAACTGAGATTTACCAATTTTTGCATTTCTCATTTCTTTTCACTTGCTTTATCTCTTTCTGTTTTACACTCTCTTCCCTCTCTCTCATTCTTTTATAACTTTCTTTTTATTCCCGCCTCTTTATTCTTACCTATATCACGTACATTTCCTCGCTCTTAGACACCCAAACGCTTGCTCATTGAACCGAAATTTATAAACAATATCCTACTCGGCCGTCCATTTTGACCACTCTTGGCCAGCGGTTCACATCTGCAGGACGACCATCTTTAGATTTATTAACTCGTATTTTGGTGATCATCAATCATGGCCAACCGTTGTGCCAGGCAAAAGATCTAACCCAAAGATAAGGAGTGGTGGCGTGAATTATGGTAGCCGAAGCCTTGAAGAGTGCTACGAATGTAAGACCGGAAATGACGTATGATCAGCAGAGCGGTTAACGCGGTGCTCTAAACCGGAAGTGATTACAGCTGCCACGTTCTAGTTCATCGGATTTACTAATACGCAAGATAGTGGGATGTAGAAAGTAGCGCCTGGAATGTGTGCTACGAAAGCGAAAGAAACAAGAAAATAGGAAAGCTTTCGTCTTCATTGAAATAGTTTCTTGCGTTTCTTTTTATTTCTTTCTCAGTTTTTGCCTTTTAACCTCTTTTCCTCTAATTGTTGTGTCGACTGTTGAAATTATTTTCTTTCTATTCGCTTTATTTCTTGCACGTCTTGTTTTTTTAATGTCATTTTTTATTTATCCATTCTATCATTATTTTATTTCCTTTCTCATCTCTTTTATCCACTCCCTTGGTCTTCTTATCCAGTTTATCTAAGTCATTTAATTCTCAAATGTATTTTCTTACATACATTATCATGTGTTTAAAAACACTTCTTTTTCAATCAGTAACATTTCTCCTCAAGATTACTATTTTTAGTCTCTTCAGTGGTTCTAACCTTCTTCTTCTTCTTCTTCTTCTTCTTCTTCTTCTTCTTCTTCTTCTTCTTCTTCTTCTTCTTCTTCTTCTTTTTCTTCTTCTGTAGTAGTAGCACTACCATCCTATATATTTCCGATGATTCATATGTCTTTCATTTTTACCGTCTTTCTCTTTCTACTTATCATAATTAACAAAGCTTTTATCGATTCTCGGGAAACAGAAGCGAATAACGCCAAACGTTTGTGTTGCGACGATGTTCCAAGCGTATAGCCGCTTTTACCTGTTTTTAAAAAATAACAAATGGAACCAGATGACATTATAGAAAAAAATAACGAATAGAAAAACCATCATGACTACGAATGGCAGAAGGTTAAATGTTATGACAAAATACTATTTTGGATTAATGAAATAAGTACACACACACACACACACACACACACACACATACATACACACACATACACACATACATACATATATATATATATATGGAACTTGCGCAATTTTGATGACATTTATCACTGAATTTCAACCAGCTTCACTCATCTTGAAGAGATGCAGCTATACAATCTTGATTCTCTATTTCTTCTGTCGATTCGTTATGCAATACTGAATTTCGTAAATATAGAGTGAAGGCCAACAAGCGTTCAAATTACTTCATCTCTGGGAATTGCACCATGGCTGAGTGCTGATATTGTAAAGAGTATCGAATCTAAATACTACAGACAGTATCGGTGATACTTGATTAATATTAGCTTCTTCTTCTTCTTCTTCTTCTTCTTCTTCTTATTATTATTATTATTATTATTATTATTATTATTATTATTATTATTATCATTATTATTATTTATATAAGCATTTCCATCAAATTTAGTGCTGCTGTTTTTTTTTTAAAGATGAACGAAGTTCAAAACAATAGAATATGGCTATTGGCGTTGCATTTAAATTTTAAATGTTGTAGTTATCATAGAAACAAGTAAACAGAAGGGAATTCCACTGAAGGAAAGCGCGAAAAAAGAAAACGGTGGAATAAAAGTGGCGGTTGCATTCAACTATTTCAACAGTAAAAGGTTGAGTCTTAGATGTCAATCTAATAGCACGTTTAAATTCATGTAGTTGGGACACCGGGAAAAAGTTCGTCAAAGCAGATTCCATGTTAATGTTTACAGAAAAATCAAAGGGAAGCCACATCACATAAGTGAGAAAGTGACTGAAGTCGAGATGCCAAGTCAAGGTTTATTACATTGCAGATCCTTCTTTGCGTGCTGGCAAGAACCTCGAGATTAATAGCAGGGACACGAGACCAGATATGGTAACAGTATTCAATGCAATGATGAATGGTAGAATAGTAAATGCGCAAAATGGACTTTGATGACAAATACCTGGCACAACATAATGAACCAACTTTCTTTGTAGTAGATGCAGATATTGATTCAATTTAATGGTTCTACTTCAAGTCAGTTGTAAACGTGTGGTCAAGAAGACACAGAGAGACACTTTTCTGGAAGCGAACCCGTTCAGGATGACCTTCATTTCACGATTTGATAGGACGGATTTAATTGAATCAAACAAGCGTCATGAAATAACGTAGCCCTGAAGTTTACGTAGAAGACAAACATGCTAAACCCTGTCAAACGCCTTCGAGATATCTAGAGACGCAACTCGATATACATATTCAGTGATGGCCGTAAGCATGTCAGTGGCCGACCGGGTAAAAAGGAATCCATATTGTTTGTCAGAGAGCATGTTGTGAGAGTTAAGATACTTAACCACTTCACCATTGATTAAAGCCTCGAATACTTTGCTGAAAGTGGTAGGAGCCAAATGGGGCGATTTTAGAGAAGTCAGAAGGTTATTCAGCGTTCTTAAAAGCAGGAATTACAGAGGAGGATTTCCAACAAGCTGGAAAGCAAGAAACAGCGAGGTAATATTTGTAGAGATAGGATTGAACTGGAGCCACCTCGGGAGCACATTTCTTTAGGACGACAGCTAGTATCCCGTCACTACCACTTGTCTTATGGGAGTCTAATTTAGAGATGATGCCCGAGACCAGTGACTGGATTATATGCATATCACTGTAGAGCCTCAGTTCGGTGGGTGGGGGTAAGTCAGTTGTCAATGTTGAGTTGGAAGAGAATTTCTGAGTAAAGCATTTAAAATTCTCTTCTGCAGATGTCAGGACTTCTAATTGATTGAATAGAGGGGAGTTTGATGATTTATGGTTGTTACATGTACACTTTTGCAGAGCCGAACTTGTGAGATGTTATACGTTGTTTCATTTTATCATCAAACAGTATCTTCGCTCCATTGAGGGTACGTTTGCACTCATTCCGAGCAGAGACGTCTGTTGCAATTAGGGGTGTCGCACTGGTACAAATGGAAGGAAAGATTCTTGTGAGCTGTAGTGGCCGAGCATGCAGGTTAGAACCAGGTAGATGTCTTTTTCTAGTTCTTGTTGTTCTTTTAAACAGTTCCATCATTTTTGTTGTTAATTTATTGTTGCTCGTATTCTTCTTCTTCTTCTTCTTCTTCTTCTTCTTCTTCTTCTTCTTCTTCTTCTTCTTCTTCTTCTCATTATTGTTATTATTATTTTTATTTTATTTGATATCTGGCGTTTACACATTTCTTTCCGGGTCCCGCCCAGGGACCTAAGGTTAGAAATTGTGTCATGACACATTTCACTAAAAAAAAAAAAATACATAGATAAAGCCCTTCGTAAAGTGTGGGCTGTACTTGTCAGAATAATTTTTTGTATCTCTTTGAGGCATGGACTTCCAGAGATCCCTTCAATTAGTCTACTGGAATCTTTTCCAACCAGTTCAAGGGCTCCAACTACAACAGGGATAGTTGATGTTCCCATGTTCACATTTTTCAGATTGCTATTTCAAGGTCCTTGTATTTTGACAGCTTTTCGAATATCTTTAAAGATACATTGCAGTCTGCAGGGACTGCCATATCAATAAGGAGGCACTTATTTTGTTTGTGGTCTTTAATAACAATGTCTGGGCGGTTGGCTTTGATTGTTCTGTCAGTGTGTATTGTGTAGTCCCATAGAATTGTAACAGGTCCTATCTCCGTAACCGGGTCAGGGTGGTGTTCGTACCAGTTTCTTTCAGTTTCCTTCCCGTAGGAGTTGCAAATTTTCCAGTGTAGATATTGGCCCACTCTGTCATGCCGGGTTTTATATTCATTGGGTGCCAATATCGTGCAACCTGATACAATTTATTATTATTATTATTATCATTATTATTATTATTTATTATTATTATTATTATTATTATTATTAATATTAATATTATTACCTTTGGTTTTTGGTGTATACTCATTGCTTTCCGGGTCACAGAGATATAAGGTCAGAAATGTCATCATGGCATTTTCCAGTGAGCATTTTTGAGGAAATAAAACTTTTTAAAAATTTAAAAAAATCTAAGATAACACAAGTTTTACATAGATAAAGCCCTTCCTAAGGTGTGGGCCCTACATGTGACTATAATTGTGTATTACTTTAAGGCATGGTCTACCAGGAATCAATTCATTGTGTCTACTGGGATCATTTCCAATCAATCCGACGGCTCCAACTACAACTGGAGATTTTGATGTCCTCATGTACCACATATTGAACATTTCATTTTCACGATCCTTTTATTTTGATAGGTTTTTGAAGACTTCAGATATACATTACAATCATCAGCGACTTCCATGTCAATAAGAAGGCACATGTTATTTTTGCAGTCTCTGATTATAATGACTGGGCTAATAGCTTTAATTTTTCTCTCTGTGTGTATTGTAAGGTTCCATAAAATTGTTACAGGTCCTATCTCTATAACTGGGTCTAGGTTGTGTTCATACCAATTTCTTCCAGTTTTCTTTCCGTAAAAGTGTATATTTGTTCCATTCAGCTACTGGCCGACTTTGGCATGCCGGGATTTAAATTCAATGGGTGCCAATACTGTGTGGTTTAATATTCAATTTTTTCTTGATATTTATTACAAAATCTGCATTATTGGCTAACATAATTTTTCAGAATGTGCTTTGGTAATTTCTAGTTAACAAGATTTGGTCCTGTGCAGGAAGAATAAAACTTGCGGTTTCAGTTTTTAATCCTGCCCTACTTAGCCACTGATAGTTATGGGGTTTTTCTATATCAGCTTTTTTGCAACGGGGAGAATACTGACCGTGAAGAGGTTTATCTTGTGATCGTTTCCGTATCTGGTCGATTGGATTTGATTTTGCTTACTACTTTAATGTTTTTGCAGTTGCAGTAGATGTATTCTATTTTACTTGCATTCTTCAGCCAATTTTTGTTGTTATTATTATTATTATTATTATTATTATTATTATTATTCCCAAACTTTCATCCTGAAGAAATATTTAACAGGCAACCGATTCTGAAGAATCCCAGACTGTCGGCGTCTGTGTCTCCGCCTTATACTAACAGTGTATGCCGGTCTCATTCCCACCCAAAACCCAGCCAAAGACCCGAGCCATCATCCTCTCTTAATATCATTCCTGCCGCTTCCTCAATTGCATTTTACACACACACATACACACACTCACACACACAATATATATATATATGTGTGTGTATATATATATATATATATATATATATATATATATATATATATATATATATATATTAACTCTAATAATTATTTTATTATTATTTGAGTCACCAACTTTAATTAAAAAATCTGTTATATTCAGGTTTTTTAAATACTTATTTGCTAATAAGATTTTAATTGAGTTTGGTATTCTGTGTATCTTTTCTGTTATAATATGAAATACATGTTGATGGAATATTTACGGTAATTAAACATTTAATAGATTGTTTCATTAATGATGTCAATTGGACATACATATGTCATCAAAGAACAGCTGATGATTTTGCGTTAATGGCTGAAGAAAGGAGAATTATGTCTAATAATTTAAAGACAATTTTCATCAATATAAAATGTATATAATGAGACATTAGAATACCTTGAAGATTTGAGGTAGAGAAATAGTTTTCGGTGCTTATTAAAGATATAAAGCATGTCTCTTTAAAAAGATCCTAAGCATAATATGAAAAGCCAATTTGAGTGAACGGGCCAAAGTTGTGGCGCGCCTTGTAATATATGAGTTATTTTAAATACGACGAAATAGACGAGATATATGAGATGAACATAAGAACTTATCTTCGATTATTGCGACAAAGGATATCAGAAAAATCGAATGGTGGAATTGTAATTAAAACAGAATCAGATATTCTGCGAATTTTCGAACAAATCAACCACACGATACACGCAAGTTGGAAACTGGATCTGATAGTCGTACACTAGAAAAATGAAATCAGATCATATTGTAGACGCAATGGTGCCAACATAGTACTGGATGGAAATGAAAGAAGGTGAAAAATATTAAGTGGCCACAAAGGGATTGAAAGAAACAGCGAAACATGGAAGTTATGGTTGAGCTACTAATTTATAGAGCAACTGGAATTGTGTCAGAAGAACTAGAACTGTGTTTCATTATTTATACCATTTATTATTATTAATAATAATAATAATAATAATAATAATAATAATAATAATAATAATAATAATAAAAATGTATTACTAGTGATAATAAAATAATAATGATAAAAATATTGTACTTACAATAAAGTAAACTAATGTAAAGGAAAACTTACATAATACGAAGAGCTTTATCAGTGTGACATGTGTGTGATTTAGGCTTCTTTTTGTATTTAATATTTTACAAAAATGAACCGCGGAAAATGCCAAGAAGCCATTCTGAACTTAGGTCTTTGGTTTTAACCCGGTAAGAAATATGTATACAACAGGCATCCGGGCCAACAACAACAACAACAACAACAACAGCAACAACAACAACAACAACAACAACAATAATAATAATAATAATAATAATAATAATAATAATAATAATAATAATAATAATAATAACATAAGCGTTTTCAGTCCCAGGAGATATGACATGTTTTTCGAGTGTCCGTAGAAACGTAACAGATTTCATAAATATATAATGCAACGTAAATATAACTCAACGTAAATTTATATTTATTTTGGTTTTATTTAATTTTCTGAAATATATAAGTCAGCATAAATATACAACTGATTTCAATTTAAATCTACGTGACTATAAATTATAATCTTTTTAAATTCTATTAAAATTCTATAATGAAAAGTTTTATATATCTTAAAAAATATTTGATATATGTGGATGACAATATATATGCTCATGAAAAATTTATTTCGGTTGAGCTCTCTGGGGAGGATGTGTGGGTTTGTAAACAGTGACTATTACGGCTAATAATGCAAGATTCTTCGGTAAATCGAATCGAGTTCTCTCAGTTACTGTGTGTTTATCTAAAAATAAATACGCTTAAATTCACCTTCTTCTCTGCCGTGCGCCAACAGCTTCAGGGTAAAATTTCCGACTGACGCGGATTCAGCCGGTTTTCGAATCTAGCCAGAGGCAATCGGACGTCTAGCCACACTGATGAGCTGTGATACAGCGAAACAGTCTGTCTGTGGATGACCATATATATATATATATATATATATATATATATATATATATATATATATATATATAATTTGTTCATTATCGCATATAATATTTTAAATTAATGATATTTTAATTTTAATGACATGCTATTCAGTTTGAAGTTAGCAGTCATTAGACCAAAAACATATTTTTAATTCATATTCACGGAAAATGATTTTTTTAAATATGGCGAAATTTTGTTTTTAATATAAAAATTATTGTTCGTTTAAAGAAAGCTGAAGTATAAATAAACACAGAAAAAGGAGGTTTTAGTGTTAGATAGATATAGATAGATACAGATAGGTAGACAGGAAGAAGAAAGAGAAACAAAGTGGTATGCAATAGTAGTAACGTTGGTAGTGTTGATAGTAGTGGTGCTGATTGTGATCATTGTGACTTGTAATTTTCTTGTGTTTTTTAATGTTCTTTTGTTATTTAATTATTTATTTATTAATAATTTAAATAATTTAAATAATAGGAAACTATATTCAAATTTTGCTAATCCTGTTATTACACGAAAATATTTTACCCTTTAAATACAATTACTATCGAGTTATTAATAATGTTTAAAGTAAAGTTTATTATGAGTGCTGTATGGCTTATAAAATATAAATTGTATATCAATTTTTATTTTATAAGCCATACAATACAACACTTTACTTACTTTACTTTACTTTAAACATTATTAATAACTCGATAGTAATTGTATTTAAAGGGTAAAATATGTTCGTGTAATAACAGGATTAGGAAAATTGGAATATAGTTTTCTATTATTTAACATAAAAGTCGAAAATAGAAAAGTCAAAGAAAATTCCGATGAAAATGAAAAATATTTTATTGTTGTTGTTAGCAGTAGCAATATTAAAATAAAATATAGCAGGTGGATGTCTGGCTCCCTGGACGTGATGTCCTACCATGGTATGAATATGGTATGGGGCCCACGAACTAGCCCCACACATATGGATAAATACGAACTAACTATAATGCTGACACAAGGGAAAATATTGCTAAATCGCGTCGGTCGTCACGCGATCAACAAGGACCGCGATCTCCAGTGAGTAATCAGACTGGGATCGAACAATCTGCAACTGAAACAAACTCTACCTAGCGAGAAATAGAGAAAACCACACCGAGGACAGTCTTCACAGATGCCGTCTATATTCATTAAAGGAAAATCCCGCAGAAACGACAATAAATAAAGGATCTAGGGGAAAGTATATTGAAGTAATGATAGCCTTTTAGATCGCTACGATAAATCCGACCACGACAGCAACGACAAAAGCCGCCTATATTTTCTAGCAAGAAAAACACTTAAACAGACTAAACATTAATGCCAAAAACCTAGCCAATGTCAGGAGTGATATCATCAGGAAGAAGAATACCTGATATAGAAGTCGAAAGCATCCGGGAAAACATCAAAAATAGATTAAACGTTAACATCGCGGAGCTAAGTTCAAACCTACAATAGAAACATGTAGAGGAACAAGTAGAAACCTGTCGTCATAATTCCTCTGTGGTATACAATCAAGTAGATGAAGATAATGACGAATATGAAAGAGAACCAGAGATGTCAAAAACATCCGATATAAATGGAAGAATGTAAAGGACATGTCGTTCGAGGAAAGGCTGACAACTCCAAAAATAAGAAAGAACCGTCAAATGACGGAAACCATCAATCTTGCTAACCAAGCAATTAGAAAAATAAAGGACGAATTAGAAAGAATGATGTAATCTGACATAAATGAATCATGTGATATACGCAGATAGGCAAATATTGCAGAAACAATATGTGAAAATGTAAAAACACAACGTAAACGAAAAAGAAAAATGCCAGTCTGGAAAGAAAAACATAGAAACCGAAATAATTAAACTACGAGGGCAATATTCACTTCTAGAAAATATAGACAAGTACCCGAAAATGAAAGAAAGAAGATCCCAAGAAACTATATCGAGAACTTGGGAAAATAAAGTAGAGCTAAATGACCAACCTAACATCCAGGAAGTCGAAATTTTCTGATGTATGTTGTGGGAAAACTGCAAAATAGACAATAAAAGAGCTTCATGGATCAAGCAAGAGGGACAGCACACAAATATAGAATGTGCCAAAACTTGACGAATATCAATATTACTGAAACAGCCGCTGCCATTTGCAAAACCAAAAACTGAAAGGCATCAGGAATAGACCAAATAGCCAGTTTTTGGATAAAAAAAAGTCTGTCTAGTTCCCACCAAGAGCTCGCACGCGCATAACGCAATAAAATGCCCTAAATACCTCATGTGGGAATAACATACCTACTCCCCAATAAAGAAAAGACGCAGAAACTGAAGAACTACAGCCTCATCACCTGCCTCTCAATAATGTACAAGCTCCTCAATTCTATCATAACCGAGAAACATAAATCTTCCTTGAGAAAAACAATTCGCTTCCAGCAGAACTGAAGGCATGTAAAGGAGGAAGTTACGTGTGCAAAAAGCAACTAAGTATCA
Source organism: Acanthosepion esculentum (assembly GCA_964036315.1). Lineage (NCBI taxonomy): Eukaryota > Metazoa > Mollusca > Cephalopoda > Sepiida > Sepiidae > Acanthosepion > Acanthosepion esculentum. The sequence continues at coordinate 120,039,155 of OZ038490.1, read as the reverse complement.
ATAAAAACAATAGTGGAAAAGATGAAAAAAGAGAAAAGAAACTTATCGTCCTGCATAGATCGACTACGGAAAAGAAAGGCGTTCGACAGTGTTCCACGCTCATGGATAAAAAAGAGCCTAAAATATACAGAGTATGCCCCACAATGGTCACATACATAACATTCATAGAGCATAAAAAACTGGAAGACTACACTAAATCTAAACCATACAAATGGGTCATTAACATCGATACGAATCAACACCATAGCGGGATCTTCCAAAGAGATTCATTATCACCACTACTCTTCTGCATTACATTAACGCCAACAGTAGCTACGGATACAAGTCGCAGAATGGCAAACTGAATCACCTGCTCTGATGATATTGATGATCTTAAAACGTTTGCCAAGGATGATAACCAGAAGACAAATCTACTCACCATTGTCAAAACCTTCAGAGGAGACATTACGAGTTCGGAATCGACAAGTCTGTCAAAGCCAGCTTCAAAGGCGGTAAACTAACTAAAACTACGGATTTAGACCTTGATATATATCAACAAGATTAAGGAACTAGACCAAGATGATACATACATATACTTAAGCATTAACGAAGGAGGTGGAATACAAAACTGAATTATGAAGCAAAAGATCCGAAAAGAATATAATAGGAGAGTGAGAAAAAAATGAGAGCTATCTACACATTAGCTATATCCGTAGTAACATACAGCTTTAACATTATTAAATGTAAGCTGAATGATATTAAACATTGGACGACCAGACCAGAAAAATGCTTACCCAAATGAGGATAAACCAACCGAAATCAGATGTTGATAGTTTGTATGTACCAAGAACTTTAGGAGGCCGAGGTCTAATCCAACTTGAACTACCTCTAAAAAGTACAACAATCGGAATGGAAGCCTGCCTCACAAAACTAGTGGCCCTCTCCTACAAATAGTACAACACAATATCCACTCCATCAAAAAAGAAGCTACACTCTTCAAGAAACAGCTTAATAGACCTGAAATCCTACCAACAGAAAACGAAGCGAATATTATTTACGTCAAATGAATAAAATAGAAAGCAATCAACTTGGCCAAATGAAATTAAGAAATACTGGGAGAACTAGGAGTTGCATGACAAATGCCTAAAAAGAGCAAAAGAAGCAGGCGTGGACAAACAGAAAGCACATCAGTGGCTGAGGAACAACGGGTTGAAAACTGAGACAGAAGCCTAATTACTGCAGCTCAGGACCAAAGCCTCGCAAACAGATCGTATCACTGTCACATAATCAAGCATGGAACTAACCCGAAATGCAGGATCTGCGGAAAATATGATGAAACTGTCGACCATATTATCTCAAGATGTAGGGAACTGGCAAAAAAATGAATATACCCACAGAAATTCAAGGTAGCGGCGTATGTGCATTGGAAGATATGCAAGAAGCAACTAATCGAAACCACTGAGAGATGGTATGAGCACCAAAAAGACGCAGTTAAATAAATAACGATGTAACTATCCTCTTGGACATGCCAGTTCAAACTGACAGGGAAATAAAAGCCGACACATCTGATATTATCATGAAAGACAAGAAATTCATGAAGTGTATGCTCATAGATATAGCAGTGCCACCTCCATGAAAATTATCAGACTGTCCAAGTATAGGACCTGTAGATCGAGATTAACAGGATATGAGAAATTAAAACTGAGACTGTACCAATAATAATCGGATCTTTAGACCTCAAGAGAAAATTAATGAACAATTTTACTAAGTGTCCCAGGTAACATCAACATACAAGTTGCCAAGAAAATCGCCCTACTAGGAACATCACATATAATAAAAAGTGCTATCAGTTAAATGACAGTTTTCCTATAGGGCCTAAGGACTATAATTTTAAACCCTGCTCTACAGAATACAAAGCAGGAAACATAACATACACAAATAATAATAATAATAATACTACTACTACTGATAATAATAATAATAATAATAATAATAATAATAAGAAGAAGAAGAAGAAGAAGAAGAAGAAGAAGAAGAAGAAGAGAAAGAAGTATATAAGCATATTTTATTAATGCATGTCACCATATAACGGAAATTCAGCAGTGGCTGCTACTCACTTATCAAACTGTGGCTTAGTGTATATTGGGGTTTGTAGATTTGTAACAACACTTCATGATGAATGTAGCTGTAAAAAAATTATATGATTGGGTGGAGTGAGGGAATATGTTGGTAACTATGCAAATATTTCGAATTTCCCCATACATAATTAATATTATATTCACAAATCCGAATGCATCTCCTCCATTCCTGTTCAGAAGACCGAATATTTTTACGGTAAACGAAGAGAAGTACATTTATCGAAGAGCAACTTTTGCTATTGTAGAATGCAACAGAATAAAAGAAGGTGGAATCAGAAGGAATATGTACAACGTGCAAAAAAGTAAACGAAAACATTGAATGTGTAGAGAAGAAGATTCTCTGATATAAACGCGCAAAAGCATTTCCTTAACGCAGATACAGATTTCGTAAGCGACGTCTTTCTAAAAGGCAATAACAACAAATCGTCATGGGGAATGAGATTAGAAAGAGAGAATTCAAACTACAAAGTGATGCCTGAATAGAAATAACGACCTACTTGCCGGACTGTGGAGGACATACAAAATAAATTTAAAA
>OZ038490.1:120021503-120031503 GCA_964036315.1 Acanthosepion esculentum | reverse complement strand
GATAGTTAAAACACACGAAGAAGGAGAAAACAGAAGCAAGATCTTGAGATGTCTTTTAATTGGTCCATGAATTGTCTAATCAGCAACAATCAAGAAAGCGAAATTTCTTGATAGAAAAGAAGATCCTCCATCTGAATTTCTCTTTATGAGACTTTTATGTTAGTACCAAGCAGATGTCCTAAAAATACCTGGATTAGGGACGTCCTCTCACTTGCTGAGGAGTTGTTAGTAACATTTTCTGGTTTAACTTTCAGTAAGAAATCAAGACATTCGGTTATGGCTTTAACACCACTCTAAATCGACATCCGTACTTCGCCAAACACAATTTCCAAACATGTTCTGACAATGTTACAAAGTTTCACTCAATAGGAATGTGATTTTAGAAACTGTTTAATTACATTTAATCTATTACGTTTTGAAGAAATATTCGCCAGAAAATACAGTGCTGCAGCTCAGTAAAATATGATCTCCGAATATGAAATAAAAATAAGAAAAAATTCATTGTAGCATATTTCATGTGGACCTTAAATCAGAATCACATGTGAGTATTTACACAGTTTAACTGATTTTGTTAAACTGAAAATAATTGGACGACTGTTGATGATAAAATTAACTGTCGTACTAGAGACACTTAGCATCAGTTAGAGATAAATTTCTGTTGCATCTAATGAGGAAGAAGGGCTTGACAAATCTGATACTCACAGGACAGATTTAGGGAAATAGGATAGACGAAAGCAGCGAGTAGCATACTTGAGTAGAAAGAGGTTATAACGGGGTTTGGGAGAAAATACTACAAGACAAAACTTATTAAGAGATACGAGGGACATGGAGATGTGGAGGGCCATGATCATATACGTCCTCGAGGGATACGACACATGAAAGAAGTAGAGACAAAAATATGTATAGCTTGTATAATGGATATCGACTCAGAAAATGGAATCGGCGAACCAAGTTCAAATTATATGTTAGTCTGTTATGTTCACTTTCATGTACCCGCCTCTTCGTCCCTTCAACTATGGGTTAAATAGTAGGGGAAATTTATTCTGTAGATATATGGCAAACAATCTACACATAGAAAAAATGAATTCAAAATCGAGAAGAAACAGGAAACTACTCCAGCATCTGCCCCAAGTCATTCATGGCCATTCACTGATAATAGAAATCTATAGGGAGTTATGATCGCTTACATATGGAAGAAAGATAGCATTAAAAATAGAGACGAAATGTTCCTAATTAAATGTTCATTGCGAGGAATCTAAATGCATATCATTTTCTCGATGTCTACTAGACTTCGCCAAAAGAAAAGACAAAAACAGAAAGTAGAAGATGAACATTTGTAAATAAGGACATTTTCTTTCTGCCTTGAAAAATAACGAACTGATTACACTAGATTTTACCCTAGAATTGATCAACTAGTGTCAGTGAAAAATACGCTGCTCCCAACTAATATATATATATATATGTTATATTCGTAAGGTGAGTCTATTAATTCGAATTTGGCTTTATTAATCCCCCGTGCTTGTCATTGATTCCTCAAATACATACATGTATAAAATTCATATTATTGAAAGAAACACTTTTGTCAGTATTTGCAGCGAGTATTTTCCAATTAAGTGCAGTCTAGCTTATTTCTTAGGTTTTGTAACATGGTTGCCCAGAATATTGCTAAAGGAAACGCTCATAATCTATCTAAATGTCACCTTACCCGGATGTTATCAAATATGTATTAAAATACTATTCAACCTGTTTTACTGGTAACGGCATTTGGTTAATCAGTAAGTATCTGTGTCATTTTATTAAGGTGTGATCATATACATTTCAATATCTATTAAGAATTATCTCTCTTCACAGCCTCAATAATTGCATTCTTGTATAAATTAATTGAAATAAACGATTTAGTTTCCTTTCCTTCATACGTTCAGTTTAAGACCCACTGAAGTGACAGGGTGTAATAGATTTCTATTTTTTCCTCAGATTACGTCATTTGCATTGGTGTGACTAATATGAATCTGTTTTCGGGGTGTATGATGAAATTTGTTTGGCCTTGAAAAATATTGCTTCAGATTTTTATTAAGCAAAGACACTAGTGTCTCGATTGTCGATTAGTTGTCCAACGGATATTATCTGCGATGGACGCTACTCCAAGTAAACCTACGAAAATTGTAAAGCTGCACGAACACACTGGCAAGCCTTAAGAGTGAGCAAATCAAAGTAATATAGACTGGCCCGGAAACTCTTCTGATTTAAACACAATCGAGAATCTTTGGTCAATCTGCAAGGAACGACTTTATGGATTTGACATACGAAGTACTAACATGTGTACTGGGTCATTTTTCATTGGAAAAATACGGAAAAAGTAAATAATGACGGAATTATTCGTTTTGTTTCAATTAAATTGCACAATCGGGTATCTCTTATTATTAGTCACATTCAAATAAAGTATTGCATATTAATAAATATGTCAATGCTAACAGTTTCCTATCTCGCCCTTCTCCATTATGGATCTCACGTCCGGCTACACGTTTTCCAATTAACTTTGATCTAGAAAGTTTTAAATGCAATGTTTTAATTATATTAATCGTTATCTAGTGATCTCCATATTACATTTATATGATTCTCGCTACTTAGTAATGTTTATATTTTCTAATTCTTTCACACCAATAACACCTTGTATATTAGTGGCTTTACTGCCTTTCTTGGGATATATATATATGATTTTTAAAAATCCAAACATTTACAAGAGAAGAGTTAGTGATTCACGAGTCATTTTATACATACATTTTTTAATTATATAAATAGCAATGCCTTGACTAAATTATATTCGTATTTACAGCATCTTGTTTTAGAGAAATGATTAGACCACGTTTGAGTCATAACTGAAAACTTGATCCGTATATTTTCGTTTAAAGATAATGATATTTCAAAATGCTTCCAACTTACGTAGGGAATAAACATTTTGATTTTGAGGCGTTTGAACTTAAAACTTCCAATTGTTTATCATGGGCGTCATAATATACTGGATTTCCTGGGTTTTATAGACAAGAAGAATGCTTGCAACGAAGAAGAATGCCTTTGAAAATACGAACTAAAGATAAAGAAATATTTTTTCAACTTCACAGAAACCTTAGATTGTTAAATTCTGCTACGCAACCCAAGACTAATTCCATGATAGAGGTACGCGTGTGTAATCAATACATGCACACGTGTGCTAAGATATTCTCCTGAAACTACTTTAAAGAATTCGAATAGCATCTACATCTTGCCACTGTTTATTTTCTCTATAAATGTTGTAAGTGATCATTCACTGTGTTTGTTCTCCTGATGTAGATGTCAAAAGATTTAGTGAAATATGTAAAGAGATCGAGTATTCAGAACTTAATGACAGGAATTTTACATTTTAGTATAAGGAATTGCTTCATATATCAAATAAGGAATTCTTTGCCTGTCTTTGGGCGAAAGAATAGAGTTGCTGTGAGAGTTAAAATTTTATAAAGATATTACACTCACCACTCACTCACACACACACACACACACACACACACACACACACACACATATATATATATGAACACACACACACACATATATATGAACACACACACAGACACACACATATATATATGAACATACACACACACATACACACACACACACACACACACACACACATATATATATATATATATATATATATATATATATATATATACAAAATTGATGACAGCTACCAAAAGATAACAACAGTATTCACAACAATTGCAATGACAATACAATAAACATGATACAAACACATAATATTACTTCCTAATCCGAAACATCCACCATCCGAAATCATTTTTCTAATCTAAACAACATCCGTTTAATTACGACCATCTGGAAAATTATAATAGATATGACAGGAACCAAAAATACCCATAGCAATAATAATTCTGTAGCAGTTATATTTAAAGTAAATCACCACAACTGCTCCTCACACTATATTGGTGAAACTTGCAAAAAAAAAAAACCTATGAACAGAAAAGGGATCTTATAAACAACAATATATATGTATGGGAGGACTGTGTCTGCGTATGTATGTGTCTTGTGGGCGTTACACACGTCGTGTGTTTCATTTGGGAGAAACACTTGTCTCCTGGACTTCCCACAATAAAAATGGCGGAATCGGTATGAGAGTGCATGTGAATAAATGCAAATAAAAAATAAGAACCAATTCATGTCCAAAAAATGATAATGCATAAACAAGAATGGTATGTAATTGATAAAGACAATGATGTATGTAAAAACATGAGAACATTTTTGAAGTTCAAAGGACGTGAAGTGAGTGATTGTGCATACGTACTTGTGTTTGTGTATGTGTGGTTTGTCGATGCATTTCCGAATGGGAAACGAATTTTTCCGCAAGAGATTTACATGTTGATGTGTAAGCGGGAAACGTAAGAAAGGTCTATGAAAAATTATCGCAGAGTATTTATAGTGCCGGAGAGCGTCCGCTAGTAGCAGTTTCAGGAAAGTAAGTGGAGTTAAACCCAAAATAGGGAGAGAGAGAGAGAGAGAGAGAGAGAGAGAGAGAGAGTGTGTGTGTGTGTGTGTGTGTGTGTGTGTGTGTGTGTGTGTGTGTGTGTGTGTGTGTGTGTGTGTGTGTGTGAGTGAGTCATATTCAGTTGTTCAACATGAAACATACCGGAATGCAAATGTTACAGAATTTTTCAGTTTAGAAATCAATCCACAGTAAACTGATGTCCACCAACAAGTAGCAAGTCATCAAATGTACTGAAAATTTTCCCTTATCCAAAATAGTAGAGGGGGGCATTTAAAGTATTTATTTACTTCTTATGCATTATACACGGGGAGGCTAAGCCCGGCAGGCAGATTGATGGAATATTAGTAAAATTTAACCCGACCATTGACAATTTTTCGAAATGTAAGAAAGAAAAAGAAAGGGGTGTAATGACCATTATCCTTCGTGGTGTAGAGTATCTTGAATCACATTAGTTGATCATCCTTAAAAGCCTTTACTAGTTTTGCTACGATACCATACTTAAAATGGACTGGAGTAATTTCATCAGAATTATAGATATTTTCAACTGTTTCAATTTACATCAACAATGACACATTCTTACCAACAGTCCAACTGCACATGTTTGACCATGTAACAAGAGGTGAGATCAACGACTTCCATATTACTTTAGGTAGACAGATTGGCCTAAGGACAACGCATATGAGTAAAGCAAAAATGAGATAAAAGGATTTTCTAAAAAGAATCATCTTCACCAATTATCTTCCACCACAGATACAAACTGAAACCATCTCTTGAACCACAAGATATTAATTGGAAGTTTCTATCTAATATATATATATATATATATATATATATATATATATATATATATATATATATATATATATATATATATATATATATATATATCAATTGAATATAACAAAGAATTATATATAATGCTGGTTGACTACGAAAATGTATTTCATTTCGTAGAAGGCAAGGCAATATTTAACTCACTGTCAAGTGATAGGTGTATATACATGAATAAGGAATAAGGATGTTCTTTTAATCACTTTCCCCCAAGCAATGTGGTAATGCCACAAAGACACAATAGGTTACTGGGAGTGAAAGTGTATGAAAAAACCTTAGAACATCACCCCTAAAAAGGAAACAAATATCTTCTACTGTTCAAAAGATCGGGGTGCAATGTGAACGAGAAGATAATTGAACTTATAATCATTTTACGACTGTCAGAATCATGGGAGGTTATAGGAAAACTATTAGAGATTATGTACTCGTTTCCCAATGGTGGCAACATGTGATGCTGTTTTTTTTTATATGTGGAGATACATTCAGTCAATCCCAAAAATATCTATGTCAAGATGGCGTCCATTTTCCAGCGAACTCCACCCTTTTAGTAAAAAGAGTGACATGCTCCAGCAGTGTTCGAAAGCTGGGACCAGGCACCACTATTATAAAATGAAGAGAACAGATACTACGCGTAGATCCCGGCCAAATTATATAAATGTACCAAAAAATATACACAGGGTAGTCCAAAATTAGGTGGACTGTATGTGAAATAAGTTTATGTATCGGTTATATTATTAAAACTAAGTATATTGATGAAACATTTCCTGAGAAAGTGATTGGCCAAAGAGGTCCAAATAATTGGCCGGCACGTTCACCAGACTTGACCCCAATGGATTTCTTCTTTTGGGGAGGACTCAAGGACAAAGTTTATAGTCGAAAACCAAGAAGTGTCGGTGATTTGAAAAATTACATAAGAGATGCATTTCAAGAAATTAATACCCAAAAAGACTTGTGCAAAAAAGTTTGTCGAAGCGTTAGAGGTAGACTTTAAAGCTGTGTAAATTGTGATGGAAAACAGTTTGAGTACCTGCGTTGATAAAATTTAAGGGCTTTTGTATTATTTTTCACAATAAAATTTAAGGGCTTTTGTATTATTGTTCACAATAAAATTTAAGGGCTTTTGTATTATTGATCACAATAAAATTTAAGGGCTTTTGTATTATTGTTCACAATAAAATTTAATTGTCAATGTAATAATTGTGTTAGTAAATATAATTGTATGTATATGTAATCTCAAAATAAATGTAATTATTTATGTCCATCTACTTTTGGACCATCCTGTATATATAAGAATAAAAACTAAATGTCGTCTTAGAAAAAGAAAAAAAATGACTTTATTAAAATAAATATGAGAATGAAAGACTAAAGACAACAGGAAGTCCAGGAACTTATACACACTGACGACAGGTGCTAACTCGGAAGGGATAACATAGAAGTTAAATAAAAAATGTATAATATATAGGATTCGAAGCCTTTAAAAAATAGTAACAATGTCAATATGCTTGACACCTAGAGTTTATAAAATATATAATGAATCATACGTAGAGTTTATAAAACATATAAAGCCAATAATGTTTGCGAAACAGAAATTTAAAAACAAATCATAGAAAATGAATCTAAACACATAAATAAGGCGAGGTTAGTTTTAAAATTAGGAGACAATGGATTCAAGTGTGAGATAAGAGATAACTTAGTAATGGCCCTAGAGATGGCTAGAACGGGAACATTGAGATTGACGGAACAGGGCAAGAAGTACAGATGATAGATGGGGTAATAGATTGGTTTATTATTACTGAACAGACGCTAGGAAAGGCAGAAGGAGAAAACAAAGTATAATATACAGAGATTAAATCAGGACGATTGATGATAAGAAACGATAGCCATCTGCATATACAGATAGATTTGTCATGGATGGATTTTGGCAAATCTGCAGTGAATTAGAAACATATGAGGAATATATATATATATATATATATATATATATATATATATATATATATATATATATATATAGTGAGAGTATGAAATGCAAGAGTGTTGGGACATACCGGCATTAAGCAACTGTGCTTGATCGACACCTCATTGCATGGTCGAGTGAGGCTAAGGCAGATTGTATCTAATGACGGTTCCTTCTTTCTAGGAGGACGCAGGTTAATATGTTTCCTCAGAGTGCATATATTTACTTAATAATATTCCTCGAATAATCTGGTGTCCGGTAGATGGAAATAAATATACTCTTTAATAAATAGACGAATCTAATATCTAATAAAAAAAAGTTTAATTAATAAAATAAGATCGGATTCATAAATTAAAAAAATCACATCCCTAGAAATATATATATATATATATATATATATATATATATATATATATATATATATATATATATATATATATATATATATTTCTAGGGATGTGATTTTTTAAATTAAAAAAATCACATCCCTAGAAATATATATATATATATATTATATATATATATATATATATATATATATATATATATATATATATATATATATATATATTCTAGGGATGTGATTTTTTAAATTTATGAATCCGATATATTTAGTTTTAAGTTGTGCCATATTTATGGGATAAATTACTCAATATCAGAGATAGAGCTTATGTGAATATAAAAGTGAACATTGAAGCTTACACTCAGAGGCGACAGGCTGTTTCATGCTAGACAAAATGTTAGGCCTGATGATTGCGTCTAGCGTGTCAGAGTCTGTCGCCTCTGATTGTTAACGGCAATGTACACTGACACACACACACACACACACACACACACACACACACACACACACACATATATATATATATATATATATATATATATACGGAGAAATAGAGAGAGAGGGGAAAGGATAGAGGCATAAAGACGGATAGAGAAGAGCATTTGGTGTTCCTGTTTGAATTTTGAAGAATCACTTAAAATTTGAGGGATGTTGCATGCATTTTTCTAAACTCACTTCGCCTCAGTTTGTTTTTCCCTTCCTGAAGTGTTTTATCATATGTTCAATAATAATAATAATTATATTAATGATAATAATAATATTAATGGAAATTCAAACTACAGTTATCACTTTTAGTAAAAAAAAAATGCATGCAACCTCCTTCAAATTTTCAGCGATTCTTTGAAATTCAAACGTGACCTCAAACGTTTAGTATATATATATAGCATAATGAGAAGCCACGTATACTTTCTTGATATGTAATATATGGATAAAATAACTGAAAAAAGATTTTGGTTGTTTTTTTTGCGAAAGTATTTATTTCTATGTTTTTATATATATATATTTAATATTTCAGACCACCTCGGTCCTTCCTCAGAAATTAATTGAAGATATATATATATATATATATATATATATATATATATATATATATATATATATATATATATGGTGTGGTGTATTTATGGGATAAATCGTATGCATGAAACGGCTTGTCGCCTCTGAGTGTTGACTTCACCGATATATATATATATATATATATATATATATATATATATATATATATATATATATATATATATATATATATATATGATTTTAAAATATTGAATAAATGTACTAACTCTTGACATTTTTCCCTTAAGAATTCTGGCGACTGACACTTCTCCAGACGGATTTGTTGGTATGATATCAGACGAGACTTAAGACGATATTCACAAGAACTAAATAGTGTCAAATGAGGGAAAACCTAATTTTGGAACACGATTAAAACAATCTAATTTGTAAAGATAATTACCGAATGAGATATAAATTGATTATAAAAGGGAAAATTTGACTGACGCACTCCAAATAACCCGACGAAGCTGGTAACTAGTTCATTTTGTCTGCTTCGTCTTGGTTGGTGTGTTTTAATATAAACCGTTTCTACATTCTTCAAATGATGAGTGGACCGAGCACTATGTAAGAAAGTGAAACAATCATCTTTATATTGATGTCAAGAGTCAAGGTTATTCAGATGGTGCTTAGCAATTGCTGCATCATACACTGCTTGGATCGTCCTAAAAGATCGTCTAGAGTTATCTGCTCTTGTACTTGAAGGAACGTGTTGAACGATACTGGTCTCCAATCGCTTATTGGTCGATCATCTGTATGCAGTATCACACTGACATTTATATAATTATTTTATATATATTTCATACCATCTCTAGCGAAAGAGGAGAACCCCGAAAGGTCTTAAAAATATCACGTAACTTCACAAACAAAAAAGTTGATGTAATATAGGGTGTTCTATAAACACGGAAACTTTTTAACAATCCAATAAAACCAAAAGTGATGGAAGAAAAACATTTAATTCATAGTAAACCTTAAAACATGCCATTTAAGAAACAATGATGGAATTTTCCTTTTTTAAAAATCACGTCCTGTAGATGGCGTCCTCCTGTACGAATGCATTCTTGAAATCTGCTGTTGAGAATCCTCATTGACTGCAGCAAAATCTCAGCTGGGATACTGTGAATTTCATTCTCGTTACTAAAATGGCGAAATGTTTAGTTGCTCAAGGTCACTGTCTCGCAGTGTTGCCACTTGCTCATGTCTGGCAATACGCACTTAAAAAATTCCCGTTTTTTTTTGGTCACCCTGTACATGCCAATACCTGGTCTGTAAGTAC
>OZ038490.1:119999003-120019003 GCA_964036315.1 Acanthosepion esculentum | reverse complement strand
ATATATATATATATATATATATATATATATATATATATATATATATATATATTTAAATATATATATAAACAAATTTTGTTGAAGATAATGCGAGTAATATAATATGTATGGGTTAAATTGCTCAATATCAGGGGTTGAGCTTATGTAAATATAAAATCGGACGTTAAAGTCAACAACTAGCGGTGTCAGTCTTTTTCATGCTTAAATCGTCAGGACACGGCCTGTCGGTTGCGTTTAAGCATGAAATAGACTATTAAAACAACATTAAATACTTACATTGTGCGCGCTTAGACCATAACGTCTCGCTGATTGATCTGTCACCTTTCGAACCTTAGCGAAATCCGTGAATGCATCAACTAGTACATCACACTAAAGTACAACTATTATCATAAAACAGATATTAGTAATATTTTACAGCACCTAATACATGGAAAAACTCAATACTCGAAAAGCTATTATTATACAAAATAAACAGCATCCATTATATAAAATATAATTCACTACGGTGGAAGTTATCTTGTAGTGAATATGATATGATTAATGTGCACACATATGGTTGCAGTAAAAAATAATAAAAAATAATATTGAAATAAATATAAATATTGAAATAAATTTCTTAATTTCGTGTTGCCTCGTTCCCAATAGCCGTTACATATGATGTTACCCTAGGTCATTTCAAAGATTCTGCTTCTAAAATAAGATCAGGAGGCAGACAAAGGAATTCTACCACAGAAACACTTCATCAGTTCTTGATAAAGGTTTTGAAAGTCGAAATTACTAGAATAAAAATAACAAAATATGAAACCAACAGTTTATCTACAACTTTTTGCACACTACTTAATCCCATATCAGAGAATTGGAACAACACATTCAAAAATTAAACAGTCGCTTCATTTTAATCATAATTTTTAATTTTTAAAGCATATATATATATATATATATATATATATATATATATACATATATATATATATATATATATATATATATATATATATATATGCTTTAAAAATGAGGACATCAGCTACCTTGGTTTCAACCTTACGGTATTCATAGGCATTTTTTATCAAATGACCTCTTAACGCTTTATTTTTAAAAAAATTAAAAAACTAATGCATGCAATATTATTATTTTCAGAAATAAATAAACAAACGCACGACGTTGGGTGTAATGAAAAATGAGGAGGAGGATATGAAGAAGGAAGTAGAAGAAGGGAGAAGTGATGAAAGGCAAGGGTGGTATTAATTAATTGAAATCTACATAATATTTGTTTATCCAGCCTCATATGTGCTTAATAGAACTTTCTAATATGTGTGCAAGGACTTAAGACTTCGGTTTTCTGGTTATAAAATCACCGTGTCCATTCCCCCGCGAAAATTCTAATGTCACCATTTTAAGTTTTCATATTTTCTTTGGGGAATATGAACGCTAGATACATAACCTTGGTAGATCTGCATTTGCCTTCTACTGGACAATTTTCTTTAGATCTACAATTACAGGAGGGTTCAATACCAAGTTTTTTGTTTATCCCATAGAAATCTCTTAAAATATGATTATGTTGTGAGTTGATAATTTTTATATATGTTGTTGCTACAGGAGTAGCTAATCTTAATCGTGTTCCTACTGCAGATCTTACTTAGAGCGTTATTTTTGAAAGTGTTTATTTATTAACTGTCCGATATTAATATTTGACAGTTTGCAGAAAGGGTGGGAAGGGTTGAACCATATAGATTATCTTTTTCTCTGTCTACATTTCACTTTAGATATTTCTGTCTTTTATAGGGTTTAGATGAGATATTTTATTTTTAAAACCACATTTTGGGAGATATTTTTCCTGCAAGTATTATTTTTATTAAATATGTTTATGCTGGATGATAATTTACATTGTCTGTATGATATGGTGTAAACGTTTTATTATTGAGGTGAAGGGTTATTTTAAGCTCAGAGGAAAACTCAATCCTAAACCCTAGTGATTAAAAGTACCGAATGATTTTCTTTTGGATCTTCGTGGTTAGTGAACCAATAATATTGCGGATGAAACTGAGTCCATCATCTCTGTATAGGCCTATCTGTTAGGGATTTACTATTCTACTAAGGGTATCTAAAACAGGAATACATACTAAGTCAGGGTTGAATCATATGTACCCATAGGAATATAAAAAAAAGTTCATTAAGGCACTTAGTCCAGATGAAATTGTTAAGAGCTAGAAGTGATTTCCTAGCTGTTAATATGATATTAGTCTTCTCATCTGTGATCTCCACATACATTCTTTTACAAAGTTAATACAATTTACCAAGATATCCCTGCAGATGGAGGAAAAGAAATCTATGATATCAAATTTGATAAAAATGTAGCCCTTTCCTCATCACCAATATTAACAAACCATTACATTGTGTCCGACGAATCTTTCCAGGTTGTAATTAGTAATTTATCTGTTTTTTATGAGATTTTTTTTAGATTAGACCTAGTTCAGTTTTTGTTGACATTATTCAGCTAGACTGTATGTTATTAGCGAATGTAGGTTTGCGATCCTTAAATAAATGCATGCATCTTTGGTATGGAACTTCCCAACTCGATCTGCAGTATTTAAATGATTTGCGAAATTGATAGTTTCACGCTCGATTTGGGAGATCATTCTGTTGTATCTATCTAGTTTAGAGGTGTGTGTTATTTTGTTAGTGAGAATTTTATGGTAGTGCGAGGGGTTAAATTTATAAATGACTTTGGATTTATCAGCTTTAACCGAAATGTCATTGGAGTACTTATCGTGTAGTACAACTCTAACTCAGGTGGAAACGATTCAATAAGAGTTCGGAAACACTAGTGTTATAGTAGACAATGTCGTCTAGATATCTTTTCACAACTTCCTGTTAATTTTATGTACTGGTGCTTACATGGGAATATACATGTACAACATGTTCCATAATGGATACATCCTGTGAAATCCTGTTCAGTATATATATATATATATATATATATATATATATATATATATATATATATGTGTGTGTGTGTGTGTGTATGTGTATATGCCTGTGTGTGTGTGTATATATATATATATATATATATATATATATATATATATATATATATATATATATATATGAAGGCAAAGTGTATAGACATTACACAGACAATGTTAGGTTTATGAAATATACCCAGAGCTAATATAAGTTATACAAGGGAAAAGTAATTATAATTTTCTGCTCTCCGAACTAAGAAGCGTCACGTGGGCGTAAACATGGTTAAGGCCCATATTGCCTCTTTTACCGTCTGATGATTGTACCGCTGTAATATTTACCAATTTATATTCCCATGAAACTTCTAGTTGAGGGTATCAGTGAAATGTAAGTAGTTATTCCTTATATTTTATAGACACACACATTCATTGATATATATATATATATATATATATATATATATATATATATATATATATATGTCTTATTTAACAGTCAAAATATTTAATCATTGAAAATGGCTAAATGTATAGCCGAAAGCGCTCGGAAAAAAAGAACATTCGGAGAGTTTTTATATAATGTATCATTTGAAAAGAACCCAAAAAATGAAATCGCGTGAGAAATTGTATAAAAAAATAAATAAAAGCAGCTTGTCTGTTGTATTCAATGAAACCTGCATATATATATATATATATATATATATATATATATATATATATATATATATATATATATATAGAGAGAGAGAGAGAGAGAGAGAGAGAGATAGATAGATATAGATATATACATACATATATATACATACATATATATATATACATACATATATATATATATATATATACATATATATATATACATACACATATATATATATACATACACACATATATATATACATTTATATATATATATATATATATATATATATATATATATGCACATAAGTGTGTGTGTAAAAGTTTCCGACGTTTTAAGTTAGTCAATGATTATATATACTCATTAAACTTCAAAGTATTTGACATTCTAAGATCTAATAGCTATTTTGCAAATGTTTAACAACTCCGTATTTGAAAATTCTGATCTGTTTAAAATGATGTTCTCAGTGTTTTTCAGAACATCAAAGTCATCTTTAAATTATTCTCCAGATAAGGAATGCACCATTAAAGCAAGCACGTCTTAATCCGTTTCTGCCATGACTTTAGAATACGGAATCTGATTTCCAAATTCCAAAGAGTATCAAGATTATTTTCCTTGTATCAAGCGACACGTGGACGAGTCTTATCTTTTAGCTGCATGATTCTACTGCTTCAGTTACAGCATAATAATTTGCCATTATAGTTTCACCGACATTCAACAATTCTTATTAGCGTACCCTGTTAACATTCCATGAAATAACGAACAACAATTTTACTGTGAGGTCTACTGCCGCTCTTAACTCAAGCTTTCATTTATAGTAGCGAAGCATTTCAAACACTGTTCAATAGAAAATATTCTTAACTACGAATCTCGAATGCTCAGAAATGCATATTATGAATTGGTGAAGGGCGGTGAAACTATATTAGCAAGTCGTTATATTACATATTATGTTCGGTAGACGTGAATCTTCACTGTTTAAGAAATATAGATTTCTACTCCCACACAAGTATCTAATAAATATAACATTTAAAGAAATAAGAAATAATGATAGATTATAAACGATAAGCATACAAACTATATACAATATATGTTTAGAAATACATCTGATTAGATGACTGTTGTCACACATGATATTGTCCTGGGATCATTAGGAGTTTCGGGTTTATCCAATATAAGATTCCTTTATTCAGGTGACGCTACTGGTGGTGATCAAATATCAGTATGTGACCGCACAGCGAACCGTGTGAAGATATCAATCGCAGAAAGCAAATGGCTTTTAAGAGATTTTCGAACTGCAAATATATATATGTATATATATATATATATATATATATGTGTGTGTGTGTGTGTGTGTGTGTGTGTGTGTGTGTGTGTGTGTGTGTGTAATTTGGCAGCAACTTTTCTTTTAAACATGTTGTGTTGAATGTTAAAGACAACATCGTCCTGCATATTTTCTTTTGAATTTTCGCATATTTTCTAATGAGACTTTTTATTTGAAAATGATATCGAAATAAATATTGTCCGTACGATAACCTAGTACTTTCGAACATCATTGTTCAGCTTCAGGGTCAAAAGTTTTAGTCAAAAGTTTTTAAAACATTTGCCAATTGTCTTGTAGCGGAATCATGTTGCTACATTTTTTTACAAACTAAATAAACGTTAAGATCCTTTTAATTTCAAAAGACCTGATGATGTTATCACGTGCATGGCGAAGATTTTTAATCATGTGACGGCGTGAAAAAGATTTTTATTATACAAGCGAAAAGATCGAAAAATACGTTATAAAATTTAAATATATTATAAACATTGTAGGCTGTTTCCAGAAATATTGTAATCTATACGATTAATAAGAGGTATTTTGCTTTTAATATGTAATGCTTCTAAGATTTTAAGGCAAAATTAAGGATTTTAACGTTTATTTAGTTTGTAAAAAAATGTAGCTACATGATACCGCTACAAGACAATTGGCAAATGTTTTTAAAGAATTTTGACTAAAAAATTTTGACCCTGAGGATGAACAATGATGTTCGAAAGTACTAGGTTATCGTACGGACAATATTTATTTCGATATGATTTTCAAATAAAAAGTCTCATTAGAAAATATGAGAAAATTCAAAAGAAAATATGCAGGACGATGTTGTCTTTAACATTCAACACAACATGTTTAATACATATATATATATATATATATATATATATATATATATATATATATTGTGCAGTATTTGTTCAATGTATAGATACATATTTTCATTATTGTCTTAATGTTTCTTACTCTGTTTTCTTTCTCTTATATTCATGCTTGATTGCCACTAGGTTTTGAAATATAGAGGTTGTAACAGAATATATTCGCCCATTAATTTATTTTTTAAATGTGATATCTATTGTCCTTTGAATCTATTCTGTCAAGAATGTTTTAAAAAATTACAAGAACATGAAGATATCTGTAGTTATCGCTATTAACTTTCATAAGCTAAATTTCTCTGAGTCAATATTTGAGTAACTATTGCAATGTTTCCCATTTGAAAAAAAGAAAATCTATTCCGGTTTTACTTTCCATTTAAAATTATTTAAATGATAAAAAAAACTGAATAAATAACTAATTTAAAACCGTCCAAATATTGTCTGAAATGCTATTTCGTTACAGACGTACATGATTGTCAATTTGTTGGAGTGCCGACATTTTCTGTTTCACTAGTTTTTGTTTAATCCAATTTAATTTTCGTCGTCGGTAAAAAGTAGTTTTATTTGTGTCTGGGACTATTCTGAGCGAAACAAAAATATATTTATCTATGTTTCAACTCAAAAGTAATTCTACATTTATAATTAATTCACATTGTAAGATATTTTTATGTAGTTGTCGACTATCCACTACCTTTTCTAGTGGACACACTGGAATCTTTTATTTAATTAAATATATATATATATATATATATATATATATATATATATATATATATATATATATATATATATATATATATATATACGTAAAATGTAAGTTTTTGGCTATATTTCTGAGATGAGGTATTATGTACATTATTTACATTATTCGGGCTATTGCCCTCATCTTTGTCGCCATTTTTATCACAACGTTTCGGCCGTTGTACGATCCGGTCTTCTTCAGGTGGTTGGAATGTCGAACTGAACTATTTATTTCGCTCACTGGGGTAGACTGTTCTAATTTCACGTGCCACTTCGCAGATCTCTCTCCCGAGTAAGACCCCCATAGAGGAGAACATGACTAAAGACTGTGTGTACGCTATCCCGTGCAGCTGCCGAAAGAAATATAAAAGATAGACAGGCCGCCCCCTTAAGGTGATGCTTCAAGAACACATGAAAGCTGTAACACGAGGGGAAGTGGAAAAATAAGGCATGGCTAACCACATGTGGAGAGAGAAGGGAGATCACCTCCCTCTGCGGGATCCGGTTGAGATCATAGACAAGGAACACCATTGGAAAATACGTAAACTTAAGGAATCATAAAAATGGTTGCTGAAGACATTAGGTTTATAATACCCAGAAATTCATACACATTATTTTATTTCACTTATGGAATATTTCAAAAATATATATAAAATTATTTCAATTATTCCATGACTTAAGTGGATTAAATCGAGATTTTTCAACTCGAATTGTAATTGTATCATAAACAATGAATTTCATTTTTTAACATATGTCATATTTAATTCATACCATCCGTGATGACTAAAAGACGAAGGCATTAATACCGATCTATCTTTAGCATTCAAGTTTGGACCAGCAGTTTTGGGTCTGTGTGCTTATGGCTACAGGATCCTAAAAAAGCTGGCGCATTCTCGTTTTTGTTTACGAATCACGTTCGGATCCGCTTGCGGTAACGGGATATATACGACTGGTTTTGTATCTGGCGCATAAATGTGATCTCATTTCGAGGGAACACTTGCTGAGCTATCTAATAGATCTCATTGGAAGAAGTCGATCTTAATTTTGCACGTAAACTGATGAGGTTGACTTTATCTTATTGTGGAATAGTAACAAAACTAGTTCAGAAGGAGCTTGATCGCGACAAACAACTGACAGAGGCGGACATTGGGTAATAATATAAACTAGCTAATAGTAATGTATTTGGAAGGAAGTCTCCTTTTTCCAAGGTTCTTCGTCTGAACAGTCAGTCCTGTTTGAATTGATGGTGTGTTGTTTGGACGAAATCTCCAGATAAAAAAAATTGCACAGATATACAAATGATCTCTGATTTCGTTTATTTTATTTTGTAGAACGCATGTAAGTCTAAACTGAAATAGTTAAGTATATTAAGAAGCAGTTACGAAATTAATTAATATAATAATATTAGAGATAATAGGTGAGAAAAATTGCAATGTACTGCTTCATAAACTTTCCTCCGTTCAATAACTTATAGGGATGCAATCGGAAAAAAGTACAACTGACCTAAATGTCATTGAAATGAGACAAATAGATAGAGTGTAAACAAACTTTTGCCGATCAGACGCACGTTAACTAAAGAAATCGGATATTCAAACGTAATAATGCCAGCCTTCAAGTTGCACGTTTCCTTTTAAATTGGTTCTCCATAAATTAAATCACCATTCACCTATCCTGATTTAAATATAATAGAAAACGTTTTTGCGAAACTCAAGATTGCTTTAGGGAAGAATTGTAAGGAAAACCGATGATTCAAGAGGTTTTAATCGAAGCAATTCTGTCTACCGAGGGAAATACAATAGCACATGAATACATTGAAAACTTATATAAATAAGTGTCTATATTGATTCAAGCCACATTACTCACAATAGTTGCATCAACAGAATGTGTATATTATTTTGTATTATTAAATAAATAGTATTTGTGTTACAAATGTAATTTTTAATAAAATATATATTTTCGAAACTCAATATATTGCAAACATTTCAAATTCTAAAATGAGTACTATTATAAGTTAAAAACATAAAATTGCATTATAAACTTAGTTATAAACCTGAACGAAAAGTACCAATAGAATTACCAATCTTACATCATACTTAAGGATAGATGTTTGACATACACGTACGTAAACACACATACACGTACACACATTCTCTCTCAATACACACACACTAAGTACCCCCCACGAGAGTTGCATGTGGCACAAGACCGGGTTTAACGTAGGTTTTCCGAGCCCGTAGGCTCGGCCAAAAATATTCCCTACTTGAACCCGTTTTTACAGGTTCCGGGTCAGTCTTCCTACCCGAACGAGACTCTGCCCTTCGGCGGAGCCTCGGTCGGGTTCCTATCTGCCCGAAGGCAGAGAGTTCGACTGTTTAGACGAAAAAAGATTTCGGCTAGGCTTGGACGCAATCTTCAGGAGAATGCTGGATTTTTTCTCGGCTATTTATATATGTGGGTCAGTGTTGCATTGTGGGTAATCTATTCTGGAGGTTATTTGCGGGAGTGGCTTGTATATTTATTTATTTAGGTTAATTTATTTTACTTGTTTTTCATTTTCATTTTGTATTTATTCTTTTCGTTTTTTGATGTTTTATTGACGTAGGAAACATTTGAAGGGGCATTTGCTTAGGTCGTTTATTTAATAGTTTGTTTTGGTCTGGGAAGATAAAGCTATTTATTCGTCCATTGCCATAGCCTATTCTGTTATTTTGGCGGGTGGACAGTTCATATATATATATATATATATATATATATATACATATATATATATATATATATATATATATATATATATATATGCAGACATATAGTTTTAAGGTGTGCTATATTTATGGGATAAAGTGCTCAATATCAGAGATAGAGCGTGTGTAAGTATAAAAGTGAACATAGAAGTCAACACTTAGAGGCGACAGTCTGTTTCATGCTAGATGCAATCATCGGTGGCTCGATGATCGCATCTAGCATGAAACAGACTGTCGCCTCTAAGTGTTGACTTCTATGTACACTTTTATACTTATATATATATATATATATATATATATGTGTGTGTGTGTGTGTGTGTGTGTGTGTGTGTGTGTGTGTGTGTGTGTGTGTGTTCCACTGCCCAGTTCAAAGATCTGAATAATTAGTAAAGAGAAAACCAGAAATTATTATATTGGTCGCATGACAAGCTCATGTAAGGAAAAAACTGAGCGACAATAAGGAACACAACATTTATACCCAAATTCCTGCGCGCATATGAAAATTACTTGTGCATAATAATCTCATTTTAAAATAATTCTGTAATTGTAAAAAAAAAAAATTGTTTAAATATTATTGAAGTAATTTAAGGTACAGATCTACATTTATCATTAGCTGCATTGAAAATAGTCCGGACATAATGGCACTGTGTAGAACGCTCGACAAAACATTATTAATAAATCCAATATGAGATAAATTAGAATATATTTATTTTTTTAAATCTATTAATAACAAGAATTAATCATGTCTTGTAAATGGTTAAAGAATTTCCAGTTGGGAGAATAATCATTAAGGACACTGTAACAATAAGTGTATATGGGCTAGTCAGACAAATGAATTCTGACAACCACACAGGGTTTTCTGGAAATGATAGAGCTAGACTTAAAATAAACAAAGGATGCAAAACCGATCAGACGTGTATATTTTGAGAATCCGAAAGATCTGCATTCAAAAGCACTATTTGTGCCAGTCACATCGTGGCCGATAGGATAAAGCACGTCAGATATAACTACGGTTTGACCTAGTGGAACGCAAGTTCAAATCCTACCGAAAAGCGCTTCTTTTCCTAATATTTACGCCTGTAGATGGAAATAAATATACTGTTTAATAAACAAATAAAAACAGAGTCTTTCTCAAATAGGGGCATCCATTAAAAATAAAGGTTAAGCAATAATTGAAATATCCAGTCATAAAAAAAATAATTGTCTTTGTTTATATTAGGATATGAAACTGAACTTTTACCGTAAACCGACTCAATTTAAAATCCCACCATCCATACAGCGTAAAGAAAGGGATCGTCCGCTGTTTACAACACCGACCAAAATTCATAAGTGGCGACCCAGAGACATTAGATAAAGTATTGGTCAGTAGAAGTAGTACCCTACAACGTAACAACTGCCCTGGGTACATGGCAGCAGCCCCCCAAAACTGGGATAGGCGGGCACAAAAGGAGGACAACAATACTCCGAAAACAGTCTGCCTGACTTATGTGAAGGGGTTATCAGAGAAAATACAAACGATCTGCGGTCCATCTAACATCAGGACAACCTTCAAAAGCTTTTGAATGTATATTTCCAGAATCCGGAAATGTCTATTTCAAAAACATATATATATATATATATATATATATATATATATATATATATATATATATCGTTTTCTTCATGTCTCTCTCTCTCTCTCACACACACACACACACACACACACACACACACACACACACACACACACATACAAATTTAGCCCTTGTACATTGCCACAATAGTGCAATAAAATGAATCCGTGAAACTTGAACTACTTAACAATTTGTTGACATGACTTACTTCACACTTTGCTGTCATTAGCCACGATCACTGAACTAAAATAAGACATTGTAAGTTAGTAGGTAGTGTCAAGTTGAGAGAGTTAACCACCTTTGGTAACAATAACCTGTAATCGTAATCACGTGATCATAATCGACTAATCCGATTTCATTTTAAACAAAAAGCAATCTGAGCTACCATTTTTATGCATAAATCAGAAAGAATTCTCCAACTCCACTCAGATGCAAAAAAAAGATCGTGGCATAGACACTGGTCTCTCCATCTCAATTTAACTTTTGGAAATCATAGAACTGAAACCGGTAATGTTACGGTAAACAAATATCCTTAAAGATTCCAGATACATTTTAACTGATTTTTTTATATATACAGGGTATTGCAATGTAACTACCTATCTTATGCATAATGGATTCTCTCATCTTGTAAAAATTATAGTTGGACAGAAGAGTCTCTCATACATAAAATAAAGACTTATTTTCCAATTACCATATATATATATATATATATATATATATATATATATATATATATATATATATATATTGTGTGTATATTTAGGCAGCATTTTTTCAATGATGAATGTTTCATTAAATAATATAGACCAATGTTGTCTATTTATTTTATGTAAATTCTTTTCATATCGTCTGATAAGCTTAATAACATTATCATTAAAAGATGAAAGAAAAACACAATATTGGTACATATTTTTTAATCCTATCTAAGCTTTCGGCTTACATAAGCCATTATCAAAGATGACAATTACATTACAATATATTAAACAATTCACGGACCAAACAATAATGATACTCTGTTTTTGTTTACATGGAATATATCCAAGCACAGACAAACTCGTGTATATGAGACGCTGGAAACGAAAATCGCAACGCAGCTCATGACGTCACACGCGAGAATGAATACGAGAAGTATTAAATATGGGAAGCCATTGGTATAAACCAATGGCTTCTGTTAACAATTATAGGCATTTAAGAATATTTGTGGAGATTTCATAGTTTATTTCAACTGTTTTATGCATATAGCTTCAAGATTTTTTATTATTTATTTATTTTTTTCATGTTTAAATATAGTTGTGTTTTGAACGAGGATTTTCTGGAATTGTGTATGCAGCCAGGCATGTTGATTTAAATGCGTTAAAATGTTAGAATTATCATTCAAATGTAATGTCAAGCGTCGTGAAAACAAGTTTGTGGTGTGACCAACGTAAATATTATTTAATACATGGAGATACAATCTCTTGAAGGGCACTTGAATGTGTAAACTATGTTGTTTTTTTGCAAATCGCTAACCGGGCGAGAAGAATCATTGCGAATAATTGAGTTGGACATACTATATTTCGTGTAGTATATGATTAACTTAATTTTTTTTTTTGCTAGGGTCTGTTGTAGATATGTTAGTATTTACTAATATTTTAGCATATTTTCATCTTGTTTATAATTTGTATGCATTTGATTATGATATATAGGAGTTTAATATGTTTGAGATTAGTTGAAGCAGCATTATTTTCTATTTGCTTAGTATAAAACTTCTAAGAAAGTATTTTTCTCCCCGGAATCGATCCTCCAAATCTATAAATCGACCATTCACCGTTGCATGGAGTATTGCTGCCATATATGGTCTGGAACCCCTGCTGTTTGCCTCAGGGTTCTTGATAAGATCCAGAGACGGATATGCAATGTAAATGACCCTGATCTGTCATCTCGTCTGCAGTCGCTCTCTCACAGACGCGATGTTGCCTCGCTCTGTCTTTTTTACAAATACTTTCACGGTAATTGCTCCGATGAGCTGCTTTCGCTGGTTCCCAGGCCTCATGAATTTAAGCGTCCTACGAGGCTGGCATCCCGTTCCCACCCCTTCACCGTTAAAACTGTTAGATGGAGACGTCTCTACTACTCCAATATTTTCATGTCTCGCACATCTCGCCTGTGGAACTCCCTTCCTTATTCCTGTTTCCCTGAAAAATACAATCTCCAACTATTTAAGTGTAACGTCAATCGACATCTCAAGTTGCCTTGATCTATCCACTTCCCTTCTCCACATCCTTTCACCTTTCATTCCTATCTGCTCTCGCTCCAAATCTTCTGTAACCCCCTTGCCTTGATCGATCCACTATCTTTCTCCACATCCTCTCCTTTACCACTCCTATCTGCTCTTCCTCCAAACCTTCTGGAACCCCTTGCGTGCTAGTGGCTTCCAGCCTTGCTTGGGGTGATAAGCTTAAAAAAAAATCTTATTTGTTCATCAACTATATAGTTGGGAAAGCTAATATTATTTCCAAATAGGGATTAAATATTTAAATAATATATTTAAATAATTCTAACGATTCTCTCTGAAAAGTGTTTTTTACGGCTTCAATCTTTTTTTAGACTGCAATTGAGCATTTTGCAGTTAAAATAAAGTCTGTAACAATAGTATATTTTAATTGGTTACCATTTATTCAGTGGCCTACTTACGGTTATTTTCTTTTTAATGTTAAATAAATAATTGCCGAAACAATGGGAAGAATGGACATTTTTGTCACTGGAATTTATTTTTGGGTCATATGAAAACATAGGAGACGATGTTTGTAAGTCCATTTCATAGATTGGACGCACATTTATTCGGTGTTTCTGGCCAAGGAAAAGACCATTTAATCGGTAAAATAACATGTTTATGTGTCTTTTATGCGTCTTATATCAGATATTTTGATTAGTTATCTCCCTTGTGTCCTCACTATTTTTCGCACGTAATTACAAACAGATGTGTAAATATGAGCTTCTTTGCATGGATTATTCTTTATACGGTTGCATGTAAGTATAACACACGTATGCAGAGAGAGACACTCACACACACACACACACTCATATATATATATATATATATATATATATATATATATATATATATATATATTATTATTATTATTATTATTATTATTATTAAGTTGGCCAGAACGTCCTGCCTAAATCATGAAACGAAAGAAAAAAACATTTCATGGAGCAACACCAACATTTATTCTTCAAAATATATTCCATCATTCTCGGCAATCGTCTGCCAGAATCCAGAATCTGAATCTGTTCCAGATACAATTCCGTTTGCATTTAATCAAAAAATTGTAAACATGCTTCTTTCATTTCACTGTTTTCGGAGGAAGTGTGCAATTGAGCAGAATTTTCTATCGGGATTGAATGGTGGATGTGGAAGAATGTCAACATCGTCCATCGGTTTCAACTTTTCCTTTGTCAGCCTGACAGTGTGCGGCAAGTATTGTTTTGTTTAAACAAAGTACGGCCTCGACTGACCAAAGCAGGTAACCCATTCTTTAGTTTGTCGTGCATGCGGTCTAGTTGCAGGTAAGACAGTTCAGCGTTGATGACGCGACCGTGTGCAACAAGCTCGAAATGCATTACTCCTTGGGGATTCCACCAGACAGAGATCAAAATTTGTTTGTTTACTTTCTGCTTCGTATGTGAGTCCGAACTTGTTGGATAACTTATTATATTGGTAATTGATTACATTACTGGAAAAAAAAGTCAGTATGAGGCGTTTCGTCCTTTAAAGCACTTCGTCAGACTAAAGTAATGAAATTCTTGAAATTATATTTATGCACTGAACCTGTAAATTTAAAAATACATATTTTTGGGGTTCATAAATATTTTATTTACATTATACAATGTTTATCGTATGGATTTTTTTCTGACTATTTGTACAGATTATAGAATAATCCTGATCATGTTTTTGTTTGTGTGTGTGTGTGTCTGTGAGAGAGATATTGTGATCTAAAATATAAAATGACTACAAACACACAGACGCACACTGACACACACATATATTTGTTATAAAAAATATAATTGAAAGGTACGTTATATTTATGGGTAAAAGTGTTCAATATGATAGAGCTTATGTAAATATAAAAGTGGACACTGAGGACAATATCAAGTGGCGACAGTCTGTTTTAACATTGTATGCAATCATCCGTCTATGTGTGACGTGTTTTTTCTCGACTACTCAATGATTCGTTATGTATTGTAATGGCTATAACGGTTATTGGGTTCGTGCTAGCGAATATGTTTTAAAATATTTTATACGCTGTTGCGTACGAATAATTGTGGATAATTTTCCTTGATATCACACTCAAGGTGCCTGTCAACCATAAACAAATCCGAAAGAAAAAACAGTTTACATAAACACATTATCCAAGCAATCACAAAAAATAATCACGCATATCATACGATCAATTAAACCTCAGGGTATATGACAATTCTTCCAATGAAACCACCTTCAATGAAAACAGAAAAAAGATTATGAAACAGTCTTAAAATATAATGAATCTTTCGCAACACTCATATACATACATAGAACACTGCAGAAAAATACTACAAGAGAAACATCTAGTTTTAACCCTCTGTACAACAAAATCGTAAACAACGTAGGAATATATTCATTAGATTCGTAAACACTCCCACCATCAAGCACACCTCATAAGTACCACTGCGAATAATATGACACAAATAATAAAAAGTGCACAGCAGAAAAATAACCCAAAAAACCTGCACAAATCAATCACCCTCGTAACACCAAAGTAAAATGCGAATACCACTTAAATGGCAATTGCTTGCAAAACAATTTAATATACAAAGCCACTTTACAATCAGTAGGTAACTAAGAAAAAACATATTAAGAATATCTTAATGAATCTGTAAAAGAGGAACTTACCCAATACAACCTTTAGAAATAGTAAATCGTGAACAGCACAATAGTTTTCTAAATATATGTATTACATTATAAATCCAAAAAAGATTAAACCAAAATGTGAAAAGAGCATCAACCTACAACAGTAAATCCATAATTTGTAAACAATGTTTACAGAAGAAAGTAGCTATAATCAACATACCAGTTGAATCTAAATTACGAAGTAAACGATAAAAACATATTTCAAAATGTAGACACGAAAACAGATTTTTAAAATATTACTTAAACATCAAAATCAAAAAGAAAATACCTAACAATATACCACTATGAGAAATATTAATATATACACTATATGAAACTGTGATTATGCAGTATACTTTAGATAAAGGCAATACATTAAATTAAAAAAAATATGATAAGCAATACGAGAGGAAAAAATAAATAAATAAAATAAAAGATAAATAATTTAACAAATTAAGTAAATAATAAACAAATTAACAAACTACGAATGCACACATCAACACAAGTAAATGTAACAATAATTATTATATTCAACAACAAATAAGTAATTAATCAATGATAAATAACATGACTATGAAAGAATTACATGTGACATAATTGGGATACAAAATTATTCCTACGGATTAATAAATGAAATAATTTGAAACATAACCGTTAACGGCAACCCAACATTTTGTAGCATAACAAAATAGACCCAACTATATATGTTGCACCATTGACCAGCATATATAAATAGAAGAGGCAAAACATAATTCACAAGGACTGACGTTTGCGTTCACAAATGAATGAGACTGTTACCACTTTGTGTTGGCGTTATCTGAACTTGAGCCCTCTTTTAAATTAAATGTTACGGACAATAGAATTATACTCAATTTGTTCTACATATATATATATATATATGAAAATTTATATAAAATGAGAACAAATAATAGAATTATACTCAATTTGTTCTACATATATATATATATATATATATATATATATATATATATATATATATATATATATATATATATGAAAATTTATATAAAATGAGAACAAAATTGAGTATAATTCTATTGTCCGTAACATTTAATTTAAAAGAGGGCTCAAGTTCAGATAACGCCAACACAAAGTGGTAACAGTCTCATTCATTTGTGAACGCACACGTCAGTCCTTGTGAATTATATATATATATATATATATATATATATATATATATATATATATATATATATATATAGCTTACATAATGATATACAGCGTATTCGATATGCATAATAATGAATAAGCGCTATCGGTATTATATTCTGTTAAGTATATGAATGTATATATACACATATATAACGTTTGAGAATGAGATGGACAGAAAAAGTATGTCTATAGTACCTACTCAAGAGATATCATTTCATGATCACATAAGTCGTAAAATCATTTCATGATCACATAAATTGTAAAATCATTTCATGATCACATAAGTCGTAAAACTGCCAGTCAACCTGTAGTGTTGATTTCTATGTCCATTTTAGTGATCTCAGGTTACTCGATATTAAACTTTCCAATATAATTATCACACGCACGCACGCACACGCACAAACACGCGCGTGCGCGCACACACACACACACACACACGTGTGTGTGTGTGTTGTGTACCCGTATGCGCGCGCGGCTGTGTGTCTTATTACTGTAAACTTTATTTTAGTATATGCACATGCTTGAGTAAACGCCCTACCCGAGAGCACATTTTCTTTATCAGGTTTATCGAATTCGCAGTTTGGTGAACGTAATTCACACTGTTGAAAAATAGTCAGGGCGTCTACTCAAGCATGAGTATCCAATACAATAATTGTTAGACTAATCAGGAATAATGTCCGATTAAATATAAGATCAACTACGTCCACAGAAAGTACAATTTACGTATACTTATAAAATTTATATTCACTTAACTCAATCCGAGAGCAAATGTCTGCTCCAAAATTGG
Source organism: Acanthosepion esculentum (assembly GCA_964036315.1). Taxonomy (NCBI): domain Eukaryota; kingdom Metazoa; phylum Mollusca; class Cephalopoda; order Sepiida; family Sepiidae; genus Acanthosepion; species Acanthosepion esculentum. The sequence goes on along the minus strand of OZ038490.1, from coordinate 120,001,252 downwards.
TCAGTTCTTGCCGATTTCAATGCACAATTGTAAAACATTACCTCTGGTGAAGTTTCACTTTTTGGAGTGCGTGGCCTTTTTAAAAATAGGTTCTATCTCCCGCCCCTCTCTCTCTCTCTCTCTCTCTCTCACACACACACACACACACACACACACACACACACACACACACACACACACACACACACACATATATATATATATATATATATATATATATATATATATTACATTAATATTTCTATTTAATTATTTGTGTAAATTGTTTCTTTATGATATAAAATATAAGCTGCACACATTAATATATTTACGATATCATATCCACAGTATGGTAATAATCAGAATCTTAAATTCTGTGGAAAATTACTAAGGCATTTTACTTTACTAATTGGATTATATCAAGTCCATTTCACTTTAAGAGATTAATATATATAACAAAAAATAATCTTCGATTTCAAAATTTTCAAAATTAAAAAAAAAAAAATTCTAGCGGTGCGACATCGTACGCTCCAAAATATTTGAATATATAGGATAATTTTAAAAAGATACCCTTCAGTTTACACATAAACTGCGTCTAGAGATTATATGCAAGTTATGAATTGATATAAAGAGTTGCGTCTTTAATGTTAAAAGTCCTATTATGACGTTGTTTAGATTCTACTCAATATTATTAACTTAGATATATAGTGATAAAGAAAACTATTGTTTTTGGTTGGAAAAAAATTACTAAGTTAACAAACAAACTAATTTGACTGTCAGTAGTTTATTTGCAACTATTTATTTTGATACTTTTACATTATCATACCTTGTAAAACTAATGTAAAAACAATATGAAAAGATTTTAGAACAAATTCGTCCATTTCTTAAAGGAAAAACATAAAAAACCCATTTTATTTAAAAATAAAAGATATATTAACAAAAAATAATAAGAACCTCCTAAAATTTATTGCACAAATGCTCCTTTCTTTTCAATAACTCTTAGCAGCCTATTATCAACATTTGATGTTAGATTTGCAATTTTAGCGACTGGTAAGTTGTTTGCAGCAACTTTAACTGCCTCCCAGAGGTCACACTTACGGTTGAATTGCTTTCCATTAGAATAAATATCTCTCTTGAGGATGCTACACAGGTTCTCAATGGGATTCACTTCATCTTCAACAAATCCCTTTTCTTTCAACCAGGATTTAGTAAAATGACTTGGTGCGTAGTCTGGCATAAAGATCATAGATATATGCTTGGCTAAAGATTGGTTATCAAGCCATTCAAAGAAATATTGCGCTAGAAAATCACAGAGTTTAATGTGGAATTTCAGAAGCCGTTCTAAGATTGCTCCAGACCCCTTATCACTTCTACTTTTGGAGATCCATTATTTGCCTGATAAAGACCCCAGACCCCTCTCGAAGCAATTTACTTCATTGATGGATGGCTACTTGTTAATATTATTTATGAAATCTCAGCGGCCAATTATTACAAGTACGAATGACTTTTCACTGAAATTGTGTAAGGTTCATAAAGTTTTCCTTCAAGTACTTTTCCATCATTATCATCATTAACAGGAGATTTACGATATAAGTGAAATGAAGTTATGATATACGTGAAATAGAGGAAAGTTATTATTCTTGTCTTTATTCTAGCATTTAATGCACACTGAATGCCATGCTAAATAACAAAAATAGTTTGTTCCATGTATGAATTTATATAATAATTTTAAAAACACGGTCAAGATATTGTGTCCCTATTCATAGTTGATATTAATAAGTGTTTCTTATTTAACAGATAAAATTTTTCATCCTTGAAAATGGCTAAATATATATCCGAAAGTGTTCGGAGTAAAAGATCATTCGGACAGTTTTTATATAATTTATCATCTGAAAAGAAAAAAACAAATATTAAATCGCATGAGAAATTGTATATAAAAACAAATCAAAGCACTTTGTCTGAAGTAATCAGGGAAATGTGCAGGAAAGAAGTATTTCTGCACCTAAATATATATATATATATATATATATATATATATATATATATATATATATATATGTATGAATATATGTATATAGAATTAATCCATTTATTTTTAATCCGATATTAGATACTCATATTTGAAGTAGACGCCCGATTTTATATCAGAGTTTTATTTTAAACAGTGTGTATGAAGTCTATCGATCTGAGTGTTCTAGAAATCTCAATAAAGAAGGAATCAAATCAGCGTTGTCCTTTGAGGAGAAACCATCTTTCTGTCTTGTGGTCTT
>OZ038490.1:119986503-119994003 GCA_964036315.1 Acanthosepion esculentum | reverse complement strand
TGTTAGTCATCTCTTGTGTTTAAAATTTCTTAGACGACCCGGTCTTACAAAAATAAGGTAACAGTTACCACCTTATGAAGGATGGATAACACACACAAACACACACAAATATATATATATATATATATATATATATATATATATATATATATATATATATATATATATATATATATATATATATGATAGAAATTGTTTGGAGGATTTGATAATTATAATTAAGTAATTCATTGAGTCCTATGTTAAAGAGAATTTCAGTTGAGTTCCACCATGGAATATGTGAGCGAGCGGCGCTATAATGAGTCTGATTTGCCACCACTTCGTCATCGAGGCCCGTTCGAACCGTTGATATGACGTTTGGTTGATAACGTAACTGTCAGTGTTTCAATTCTCGGTAATGGAGGCACACATACTCATGTAGATATACACACGTACATACATACACACATATACACATGTATATACATATACAAATACATACGCACATATATATATATATATATATACATATATATACATACATATATACATACATATACACCTATACATATACACATATATTCACATACACATATATATATACATACACATATATACACATATACACACACATACATATACACACCTACCCACATATACATATATATATTACATATATATATATTTATATATATATATATTATATATATATATATATATATATATATATATATATATATATATATATATATATAAATGCATACATACATACACCCACATGTTCGTGTATGCAAAAAATATGTCAATATTCAAACGTATTTACATTCTTATATTTCACCCATGTTCACCCATATGATATATACGAACTCACAAATTCATATATTTATACATACATACATACACAGATTACCCGCAATCACATATCTGTGGCACGACACACATATACCCATATATACATACACCTACAGACACACATACACATATATATATATGTGTATATATATATATATATATATATATACATATATACATGTACTCACATACCCATATACATACATATATACACCCATATATACATACAACTACATATATTTACAAATAAAGTCCACCTATATACCTACAAGTATATATACATACATATCCATATTCTTACTCGCCCACTCCAAATATGTGTTCACAATACACAATTACAACAATGCATGTCTATCTTTCTATATAAAAGCATATACATATACATATCAAAAGATGTATCAATGTTCCAGTTCAATTACATAGTTATATCCATACAGTTATTTGTTCACATACATATGTGCATAGCAACCTTTCCAAAAGCAAAAAAATAAAGATCATCTAATATTAGTCTTCCTATTAAAAAAAAGGACTTACAGGTCTGTTATTAATGTTTTACCCCATTTTCTCCCTTAATAATCGCCAATTGGAATTGTGAGTTTAAAATTCTTTACAATATGGAGGGAAATGTTTTAAATTGATAATTTTATTTTGAATTTAAATGTATTACCCTTTAATAATCATTATTGATGATAAAATATTTAGATTTTTGATAATTGAATACTAAAGTCATCACCTAATATTTAAAAAAGTTTTTTTAGGGAATTTTAAGTACACACCTATATATTTATATGTAAATATGTGTAAACATTTAAAAAGATATATGTAGGTATTAATACATGAAATTACCCGTGTATATCGGTACATGTGTACCTGTATGAGTGACAGCACATGTAAAAGAACGTATGTATATGTGAAATTTGCATGGATGTGTTTATAATATATGATAGAGCAAGATCTCTAATATTACCTTCAAATATCACTCCATTTTAACTTAAAAGCTAAATTTTCAGTAAGAGAAATTACCAATATAAAAATAGACGCTAGTTAAATCCATGAATAAAATTCAAACTGATAGAGATGTCACCTTAATAATCAATTACAACTAGAAATAAACTTGTATTTTAAAATAAAATTTTAGTATTTTAATGTAATTTCTATGAATATTGTTCTAATCGACTATTTCATATTAAATCCCTAAAATTTGTGTAATAAAGTTTAAAAAAGAAACTTAAATCGCTTACAAACATATAATTAAATTCCTTATAGACTGTTTAAACATTCAAATTTATATCAAACATTATAATATTTATGAACTCGCAAAGTAAAGCAAAACAACAGCGTCTATTTCGGGCCTTTCATTCCAAAGAAAGTTAATGACAATTTCTCTCATGACTTTTTCTCTCTTTTTCTCTTTAGGTCTTTTTTCTCCGTTCCCCCTTCCATATCAATATATAACTTCCGATTATATGTGTCAATGTCTATATTTCCTCAAACAATTTAAATTTGAGAGAGAAATTCTACATCTAACTCAAGCATGTCTCTCTCACCCCTCACTTCCTCACTTCGTTAATTTACATACATATTTACTTAGTACTGCCCGTCAAAAATGTGTAATTTTTCTTTCATTTTTCGTTTCAACCTTTGGAAGTAAAGTCTGATGATCCACGGTCATTTAATAACATTATAATATTTATGAACTCTCAAAGTAAAGCAAAACAACGGCGCCTATTTCGGGCCATTTATTCCAAAGAAAGTTAGTGACACTTTCTCTCATGACTCCTTTCTCTCTTTTTTTCTTTATATCTTTTTCTCCTCTCCCCCACTATATCAATATATAACTTCTGTTAAGTTAACCGATTTAATGTGTCAATGTCTGGATCCCCTCCAACATTTAAATTTGAGAGAATAGAAATTTTACATCTAATTCAATCATGTCTCTCTGCCCTCTCACTTCCTCACTTCGTTAATTTACATATGCTTAGAACTGCCCGTCAAAGATGTTTAAATTTCTTTTCATTTTTCGTTTCAACATTTGGAAGTAAAGTCTGGTGATCCACGGTCCTTTAAAAGGGCTGTGGTGAAATAATTTATTACATTGAACCTTAAAGTGGTCTGTTTTCTTTTTTATTTAAATTATTAGATCTGATTTACATTGAGCTCTCTGGATTTTATCCTACTTTGGTCTATCCATACGGGTTACCTAGTTTTTCGTAAACTATATATATATATATATATATATATATATATATATATATATATATATATATATAATTAATTTCCACAAATAAATATTTGTATCCAAGAGATATATTGCACCATAAATCTTTTTTACTTACAAAATATACAAGCGCAAATAGAAAATCTTATATACATATATCTATATATACGCTTGTGCGTTTACACACAAGCACACAGATACACACACACACACACACACACACACACACACACACACACACATATATATATATATATATATATATATATATATATATATATATATATATGGTGGTCCTTTGTAATTACAGACGAAAGAAGTAACCTGCATTAGTTTTTACACAGTTGATTTTAAGTAATTATTCATTGCCATTGTGAAGATTTTTCTCAAAATAATCTGTGGACCGTGTAAACATTGTCCTCGTTTCTGTAAACAAACCCACGTATAATATATATTGTATACCAGTTTCTTATTATTATACATCATATACAAATATCTTATATCTTCTGGTAGTAAAATATCTAGAGGAATGCTTTTGCACGCATGCGTGGTTGATCAGTTCATGGCATAGCGATAGAAACGGGAAAATTAAAGCGCCATTAGTTAAAATGAGTCATTCTGTTGGTCTAGTGTTGCCCTCTTTCGGTCCGAGCTGCACTTGGACGGTTGTTTTATGAGCCAACGCCCTTCCTATTCTGACGATATCGAATTGTATCGATACCCATCATCGATGCCCACAAACAACTCCACCAAAGTTGCAATCATGTCAGTCCAAGTAGTAAATGCTACGCCATTAAGAACGAATGCAAAATAAACAGTGCTGTGATGACCATCGTCCACAGTAGCATTATCTTCATCAGCTCTAAATGACCAGAATCAAAAAGAATTTAGGAAGCCAAAACGGAAGGGAGAGAGAGAGAGAGAGAGAGAGAGAGAGAGAGAGAGAGAGACAGAGACAGAGACAGAGACAGAGACAGAGACAGAGACAGAGAGATAGATATATATAGAGAGAGATTCAGTAAAAGAATCGGTAGAACGTTTACACAGAAGGGAAATGAGAAGAAATGCTACAATAAAGCCAAGAATGTAAGTTGAGAAAAAAAAGTCTCATTTAGTGTAATATTTGGAAAATAAAAGATGAGAAATATGTGCAAGCAGAAGAAGAGAAACAAGGAAAAAGGAAACATTAATGAAGCAAAGAAACGAGAAAAAAAGAAGGAGAGTGAAAGCCTCATAAGGGGAGTGATGATAAAATAAAGAAAGAAAAGAAGATTTGGTGGTGAAAGATAAACAGAAGAAAAATTAACGTTTTTCAGAGTGTAAAAAAAAAAGAAAAAAGAAAAGTAATGTAAAATGGGAAAAAGGTTGGGAGTGATCGATAGAGAAAGTTAAAGGGGGAGAGAAGAGAGATAGATATAAAGAAAGAGAAAATTACGCGGAAGAAAAATAAGAAACATCTTTTGGAGAACATGAAAGCAAAATGGGAGAAACGACTACATAATTTTGAGGATGACAAAGTGAAAGTTAAACTGAACCGAAAGAAAAGAAAGTAAGGATATTTTAGAGAAACTAATAAAGATGGAAGACGAGATTACTAAATGATCAGAGAGAAGAAAGATTCGAAAAAAGGATGAATTTGATCGAATAAAATGGAGATGAACTGAACAAGAAGGAAACGTAGCAAGATTAAAAGCGTAATAATGTGGCAAACGAACGAGAATATCAGACGATTTCGTACACGTGTTATTATGACTTAACGTATTAGTATTAATATTTGTATTCGTAGCAGTATTAAAATAAGAGAAATGAAATGAGAAAAATGAGATATTTGTATGAAAGGCCAAGTCGGGTCACACGATAAGGTAAAGAGGGAATGATGATGACAAAAAGGATCTGCAGCAGGACTGAATGCGGCGGATAAAGGCTGGATTAAAGAAAAGCCAAAAAATAAGAAGAAAAAAAAATATATATATATATGACATAAAAAAGAAATGCTCGGCGAAGGCGAGAAAAAGGAAATGTTTCTGAAATGACGTTTTCACGGTTGTGAAGACAAAACAAACGAAATAAAAGGGTCGAACACATGAATGAAATCCCTGCTAATCGTAGCTTAGAGAGAGTCTATTAAAATGTATGTCATCAAATGCAAAATCGACATTAGTAAACAAAGTAGCAAATGTCGCTTTAGCAGAGACGGAGATGAAAAAGTCAATCAATCATGTTGAATAGAGTGAATTAGCTTAGAAGAATACAAATAGACCTGAATGAAATCGGTGATCAAGACGTCAAAGAAATGTTATTTTTACATACTGACCAATTCTATACGTACAAAACATATATGTCTTATAGAATATATCATACATATTAATGACCTTTCAATTTCAAATGCATTACGCATTTCAGATATGTATATCATATCTACCCGTAAAGCTGAACCAGCATATGCGTTACGCAGATATAGTAGTTCCAGCCGACATTAGAGTCCAAATGAAAGAAAGCTAAAAGCTGGAAAATATCGGAACTGTCAAATACAGTGAAACTTTATCAAGTCTGATGGTGAGTTTTTAACTCATCAATAATACTCAGTTTTGGAAATCAATAAAATTATCACGGATCGAACACTGAAACTTTGACGATGAAGGAAGTCGGTTCCACAGAGCAGTGGTTCGCGGAAAGAACCCGCTCAAAGAGAACTTAATTCTCACCGGCCTTGAGCGACTATTGTGCTTCAAACTGAACCCAGATCCTTAAGTGGATCTCGCAAATACAATCCATCGCTAAAAATGCAGTAAAATAGCCGTTTCCATGTACGTCTGCTGTAAGTACCTGACTCTTCTTGCTATCCTCGACATTTACAAGAGCCAAATCGGGCATACAATGAAGTACTGTTCTTATATGACGACAGGAGCTAACCAATCCTCACATTCCTATCTCAACAGTCTAAAATCGTCTCTGTTTCATTGTGGGTGACAAATTATTTCCCACGCTGCAAATCATCTCTCACAGACGAGATATCGCAAAACCCCTCACTACGCTATGGCTACTTCATGAAAAGTGCTCAGACGTACTACATTCCTTAGTTCCACCAGTTATAACCTTCACAGCTAAGTCCCGCCATGTTACACGCAGTGTAGAGAGCCACTCACATTCCCGGTAACTGTTGGTGAAAATTAAGTTCCAATCGATCAGCTACTTCACACAAACAACTGCTCTATGGAACAGACTCCGAAGATGTTTTCCCAGTCACTACAATCTTAACCTGTTCAATTCTATGGTTAACCGTTAAACTTCCTCAGATAAGAGCATAAATTTTGCCTTTTACTTACTCTTGCTCTAAGACGAGTGGCTCCCGAACCTTGTACAGGACGTACCTTAATTTAAAGATATTAGATTGAAAGTACTGTGATATTTAGCAATACTGAAATATTTACATCAGCAAAGCGGAACGTGGAGAGAGATTGCATTTGCTGTCAGTTAAGCTTGAGTGAAAATTACAATTTACTTTTGGTGTGTAAACTCAATGACCTCTAATTATAGGGTAATACAATCGCTTTCATTCATAGACTTCTTTCTCTGTGCTTCCCTCGCTTGGAAATGAATAACGAGAAGATGCGGGACAATACAACGTTTACTAAAACTACGACCACTACCAAGAGCAGTAGTAGTAGTAATAATAATAAAGATAAATGATAAAATAAACTTGTGAGACGTGCTGAATTAGACCTTTGTCGTGACTGTGTCTGTGGTTTAGGAGTTTCTTTCGAATAAATTGTTGAGTAGATAAGACATGTGACTGCAGTAAAATAAACAACTACAGACTGTGTGAGACACAAAGTTTGCTCATTGCTGTCAACAGAAATGGCACGGTTAGAAAATATAGTTTTTCTTTCTGCCATTGTAAATAATATTATGAGCGATGGCGATAATGATATTTCAAGCGAAAGCTTTTCTTTTCTCCAATTACTTCTGCTACCATTAAACATCTTCAAATATATCTATATTTTTTCTGCCTCAAACTCTCTCTCTCTCTATGCATCGGCCCTCTATCCCTCTTTCTCCATTTCTCTCTGTCTCTCTCTATCTCCCTTTCGCTCACTCTCTCTCTCTCTACACACGCACACATACACACACACACACACACACACACACACACACACACACACACACACACATATATATATATATATATATATATATATATATATATATATATAATTATGTAATTGTAGGAATCTTAATAATTTTCCACTAAAAAATAATTGTTTGACTAGTTCTGTAGTTTATCTTAGTATCATAGAAAATTCAAATATAAAGAAATTTAACATTGATACCAATCAAGGAACGTTGGCGGGGGCATAAGCAATCTTTTAATAACAGTAACTATAAGTAAATATGACTTCATTATCCAAATACTTTTGGAGTCTAAAAGAAAAGAATGAAACACCTACGGT
>OZ038490.1:119974003-119984003 GCA_964036315.1 Acanthosepion esculentum | reverse complement strand
GATTGTTTTACGCGAGAGGTTACCATCACATTTCCACTCTTTGAATTCAAATGTAGACATTTTTGTTTAGAAGTATTAACATCTATTCGAACGCAATTTCAATGAAAAAATCAATTAAATAACATATGTATTTTTTATTATCTCCTCAGTAATTTTATAATTTTAAACTTAAAAGAGATTAGATTTAGATTTTAAGATGGGTAATTTTTACTTTTAATTTTAATTTTAAATTTTATCATATAATTTAATACTTATTGGTTAGGATAAATTCTATTTTACTCTAACCCCAACTTTAAACGTTTTAAGATCTATTTAAGATCTATCTTTTAATATCCATTTAATTTCTCCATGAAGAAATTAATTTAAAATATATATATATATATATATATATATATATATATATATATATATATATATATATATATATATGTACAAATACAGCTTTGGTACACATGAAATAAAATTCTAATAACTAAAACCACTATTCTTAAGAGAGTGCTCAATACCGAGTAGAGCTAAAAATATTTATTCAAATTTATAACATATGCTGACCATTGAACCGGTCTTCCTACATATCTATCTTTCATGTGCGAACAATGTGACTAAAATGTGCAGTAGCTTCATCATGAATGAACCACATGCCTCTTCATATTAGCAGGAGTACATCCTCTAGCAGGTCTGGAAGTGTGTTTGAAATAAAGTCCCTGCAAACAGTACCTGCAATTCATGTTCGAAGAACGTATGAACCTACCAGACAGTGAACTACAATTTCAGCCCAGACATTAATTGTAAAGTGATGTTGATGCCTAGCCTTTATTTGTTATGGGGATTCCGATCTGCCAACAAATGCTGGTTGTATAAAGTTATTATCTCTTCCAAATATTGCCTCATCCGTAAAGTAGACTAAAGAGACAGACAATGGATCGGCAGTTTGTTCAATAAAGCATAAAGTTCTCCTGTGGTGAGTGATCAAGGGGGAAAGACTGTCCACACGTTGCAAATAATACGGATACAAGAGCTGCTCTTGGAGTACCCTCCATTCGGTACTATGAGATGTAAGATATGATAGGACCACTTGACGTGCGCTGATACCTGGGTTATGTCCGACAGCCTGTAGAATGTGTTCTTCGTGGTCAGACGTACGAGAGCATCTCGATCCATAGTTTGTGGTTCCACGGATCCTGTCTCAACAATGCGACGCTAAATAGCAACGAAATGTCTGTCCGATATTTTATGTGAAAATGCTTAATAAATATTTTAATTTATTGCCACTTATTGCTGTTTAGTAATGCCACTCAGTAATTTATATATATGTTTTTACTTCAGATTATAATAATATAGTTCATAATATTCTTATCAACTAAAAAACACATTTAAATTGTTCTTCTCTGTGTTTAATAAATGTGTCAACGCAAGTGCATCTGTAATATCCATTCAGAACTCTTATGGCGTTTATATATTTAGGGAAGACATGTTCAGATGGTTTTCCTGTTTTATAACTGAAGTAAAAATCGAGAGAGGTTCAAAAGGATTCAGTTCAGAGGGTTTGGAAGTTGTTACAGAAAATCCTGCCAATACAGCTGTAAATCTTAGTGAGAAATTTAAAGTTTATCATATTACATTCCTAGGCCAACTGAAAAGGATTCGAAAAGTTTTAAGGATTGGAAAATGAGGTCCCGAACGACTTGTCCCCAGAGAATCGTCAACAACGTGTCGATTGTTGCGAGTCGTTACTTACACGAAAAGTTCAAGTGCTTGGTTCTGGACCGGCTTATTACTGATTAGAAATTGATTCTTCACTATAACTGATCCCTTACCATAATTTTAAGAACTGTTGTCTGTGGATCAGTTTAGGAAAAAAACCTGCTCAGTAACCGTGAGCAGAATTTCATCTAAAGCGATTCGCACTGAATGTATATTCAAGAAACCATGCAATCTGGACTCTAACACAATAATAAAAAAAACGCAACGCTGATCTCGACTGCCAACGACCTCGTTTTTTGAAAGCAATTTTTGGACAGAAAGCGTTCATCCTTAGACAACAGAAAAAGAGTAATTCTTTCGCAATAATACCAGGGCTCACATTGAACAATTGACAAAAGATATCTTAGAGGAGGTCGGGTAGCAAAAATTGATTCATTCCCAATATTCACTCGACCTTGCTTCTTCTGATTGTTAGTTGTTTCAGAGTTTGTAGATCCATTTGTATAGCCTTGATATTAACAAAAGAGTCTGAACAGGATTTGGTCTTATTTTTAATTAAAAAAAACAATATAATTTTAAAAACACTGTATCTTTGACCTTGTTAGATTGAATGAGATTCTGAGAAGCAATGGATATCATATTGATTATTAAATATTTCTATAAGCATTAGTATCTGCATTTGAAATATTCACGATAAAATAGTACCTAACTTTCAGTGCACCATATAAATTATTCGGTTGAAAACGGAAAACATGTGAAATATACAGGGTGCCTAAATTACGCAAAAATGAAAATAAATCTGACATCTCATTTTAGCAGGTATATTTACCAAAATTACGCCAAAATATCTTGAAATACTACAGAGTAAATTTATTCCATAAACTCACCATTGGCTTCAACCACGGACTTCGGACGCCTTTGGAAACACCAGCAACTCTTATGAACTGTTGTTTAAGTTGGGGAATCCTGCCATAATCTTTGCCTTCAGTTCTTTTTGATCTTAAAAGGATTATTTTAATCTCTCACTCAACTACGCCCCACACATAATAATAAAGGGGATAGCAGTCTGGGTAGTTAGGTGGCCAAATGTAATGGGTGAAGTCGTCGCAGGAATTGTCTGACAGGCTTAACTGGTTTCTCTTGCTTGTGTGGCATGGTGCCGAGTCCTGTTGTCAGACATAAGGTCTTCCGTCAGCCACCCTCTTGAGCCAAGTTAGCGTTATCTCCTCAAGTCACTTGGCGTAGTCCTCCGGGTTGTGCGTGGGGTACCAAAAAACATGTTTTTTTTATCAGAACGATCAGAATGAGTTTTCGAAGTTGTCGTACCTTCGTAATCACCATTAGACTCATCCGTCTCTTTACGAATCCCCTTCACTATTCTTAGATTGACACCCATTCACTCTGAAATGTTCGTATTGGACCTTCTGACGCGAACGTCAAGCAGTACAGAATGCCGTTTCTAAATTTCTGGCGGAGTGACTTGCGTCATGGTTCACTTTTTATCGCAGACGGTGTCCAAATGACCTTACTATACTCTGCAGTCGGCAAAATCAAAACCAAAAAACGCGCATGCGCAAAATTAAAAAAAAATAATGTGGCGACAATTTAATCATCGCATCCTGTATAATAATAATAATAATAATAACAACATATACTAAAAGCACATATACTAAAATACTGTGTTAGCCTAAGATGCAGATTCTGTGACAAATATCCAGAAACCATTGATCATCTTATATCAGGTTGCACGATATTGGCACTCACTGAATATAAAACCCGGCATGACAGAGTGGGCCAATATCTGCACTGGAAAAATTGCAACTTCTACGGGAAGGAAACTGGAAGAAATTGGTACGAACACCACCCTGACCCGGTTACGGAGATATGACCTGTTACAATTCTATGGGACTACACAATACACACTGACAGAACAATCAAAGCCAACCGCCCAGACATTGTTATTAAAGACCACAAACAAAATAAGTGCCTCCTTATTGATATGGCAGTCCCTGCAGACTACAATGTATCTTTGAAGATATTCGAAAAACTGTCAAAATACAAGGACCTTGAAATAGAAATCTCAAAAATGTGGCACATGGGAACATCAACAATTCCTGTTGTAGTTGGAGCCCTTGGACTGGTTTGAAAAGATTCCAGTAGGCTGATTGAAGGGATCTCTGGAAGTCCATGCCTCAAAGAGATACAAAAAATTGTTCTGACAAGTACAGCCCACACTTTACGAAGGGCTTTATCTATGTAATTATTTTATTTTATTTTTATTTTTTTTTTTGCAGTGGAAAGTGTCATGATGCCATTTCTAACCTTAGGTCCCTGGGCGGGACCCGGAAAGAAATGTGTAAACGCCAGATATGAAAGGAAATAAAATAATAATAATAATAATAATAATAATAATAATAATAATAATAATAATAATAATAATAATAATAATATACAGTAAAACCCGTCATGAAAGTGAATGGTAACTAAGAAAATGTTATGAACACCAAGCGGAAATTTCTAACAAATATTTTGGGACTTTGCAATAAAAAGAGAGACAGAACAATCAAATCTAATCGTCCACGTATCGAGATCAGAAAGCGCCAAAACAAAATGTGCGGTATAATCTAAAAGAAAAAAAAAGAAAGAAAATGCAAGGACCTTGAAATCGAGATCTCAAAAATTTGGGTCATGAGAACATCAACAGCCGCACTTGTAGTTGGAGTCCTCGGAAGGGATTCCTTTTGGCTTATGCCTTAAAAAATTGACAAACAATACGCATATGTACAGCCCACACATTAAGAAGGGCTTTATCTATGTAAAATATATGGTTTTGGTTTTATTATTCCTCAAAACATTCTCAGTGGAAAATGTCATGAAGCCATTTCTGAGCTTAGATCTCTGTTTGGGACCCGGAAGGAAATGAATATACATCAGAAATCAAAGAAAATATAATAATAATAATAACAATAATAATAATAATAATAATAATAATAATAATAATAATAATAATAATAATCACGTAGCTAGCTTATAATTTTACAATGTAATTGTACTAGTTGGTATTAAATGGTGTTGATGTTACATTTTTGTGTGAAAAATCTTATGACAAAATGTATTTGCTATTAAGAATAAAAAGGAAATATGCAGTGAAAATTTATTCGCTTTCATTCCTTTTTCTTATAATTCCTCTCGCTAAAACTACTCTAACAACAAAAAGGTCAAATAATAACAATAATAATAATAGCAGTAATAATAATAATAATAATGATAGTAATAATAAGAATATTATGAATAATACTTATAGTTATAATAATAATGATAATAATGATGATAATAATAATATTGATAACAATGGTAATAATAATTCTTTAAAAGTGGTGTTCGCCGCCAGTTTATGGCCGAATAACATATCTGAAACTAAGTTTCCTATCTCGCAGTTCCGTATTCCTTAATCTAAATAGAAATATCTTCTTCCCGTACACACACAGACCCCCTCACGTGAACGCGTGTGCACGCACACACGCTATCTATTTTCTCACACATTTCTGCTCGCGCACACACAAAATGACATGCGCATATATATATATATACAAACATTGAGGGAACGAGACCTGTAACCTCTCTCTCTCTCTCTATCTCTCTTTCTCTCTCTCTCTCTCTCTCTCTCCTTCTCTTTCTCTCTCGCTCTCTCTCTCTCTCTCTCTCTCTGTCAGCTGCCGAGGACGCGATTCGCAAATGCATGGAAGTAATTCAAATCATTATCTAAAAGTAATTTGGTAAGAAGAGAAACTTATCGACTTTATCATCCCATCTTCTGCTTCAGTCAAAGCTACAATAATATCGTAAACGACAATTAGACGAAATCAACCTAAAGCAGATAGGAAACAAACAGTGGCATACGTAGAAGCATCAATACACACGCTCGCATACATTAGTTATCGCATAAACATTTGTTTGGTAAATATTAATGCACACATATTATGCCGATGTATATGTGTGTACACACATCTGTATATTCACTGTCACTTAAGAGATATATAACGTCTTATTTTGATACTAATGATCATTTGCTACAGATATCCCATTACAATTGCTAAAGACAAAGAAAAATGGAAAAAGAATTAATATTTATGATATTCTAAAATATCTTCTTTTTTGCCAATCCATATTTTATTTCTGCCATACTCGTTGCTCTTTTTACGGGTTTCGAGATTCTTGAGAAATCCAAAGAATGGTCTTTAATCTCATCGACCGTAACCTATCATCTCGACATCAGTCATTTTCCCAACGCTGTGATATGGCTTCCCTCGGCCTTTTCTATAAATAGTTTCAATGGCAATTTTTCTGATGAGCTTTCCTCCCTTTGGGAATCATCTGCATGAATCTAAGCGTATTACATGGAATTATATATCACCGTCCTACTGTGGAACTAGCTAGATGCAACCGTAAGTGGTATTCTCGTACTGTCTTTTCTCGCACTTCACGCCTGTGGGACTCTCTTCCGATTTCTAAGCTTCCCTACCGCTTACAAACTTAAAAAAATTAAATCAACACCAGTCGTCATTTTCTGTTTCACTTAACCCTGTTCTTTCATTGCTATTTCTCCACACTAATCTTTTTCCCAAACTTTTTCAGTCCCAGTAAACCCCCTTGCGTTTTAGCGGCATTATTGTCTTGCTTGCGGGTGAAGTGATGTTTTAAATTTTTTTCTCCAATTTTTAAGTTTTTTTTTTTAATCAATTCAGTTGACGAATGTGGATCTTTATTTCCTACTATAGAGATTCCGAGTAATGTCTCAAGTGTTAGAAGATAATCACGACATGCTGATGAACTTGACAAACGGATATATCTGCTTGAATTTCTGAAACATCGTACAAAGGAAAAAGAGAATACTTTCTGGTGAAATAACACGTAACGCATCACTTATTCAACAACATCTCCGGTCTAAAACAAAGAATTTCGTAAAGTAGACGTCCCTTTCTGTTGATTTTGTAAAGAAACTTATTAAGTTACTAATAATATGGTGGGATCCTCGAGGTGGTTTAATGGTTAGCAAGCTTGTCTCGCTAGAACTATTACGACTGAATAGTGAGTTCGATCCTCACTGGGTGCCCCATACTTTCGGCCTTGTGCCACATCTGAGCTACGCTTGGAAAATCAATACTAATAATGATATGGGACACGAGATTCGAATTTTTATAAGTAAATAAATGCGAACTCCGCCACAAAAGTCCGATGGTTCGCACATTGAGTGCTCTTCTTACTGACTAAGAAAAGCAGATGTTATAGGGGCTCTATTAGTCCCAGACCCACGCTTACTCTTGGCTAATACCTGCCCAGTATCGGTTGTATGCAAATTTTGTCATCGCCATCAATTTAAGTAGAATGCCCTCTGTCAACAGCCTATTGTTAAAGAGGACGTAACCTCTGGTGCCTACTGCACCACACAAAACCAACTCTGGGTCACTTCTCGGGTTAACCCGATTCTGTTTCCAGAACTTACGGTCTAAATATTGGAAAGAGGATTTGTGAAAAATATTCTTTTGTCATATTATTGTTCCAAAATTATATATAATTTTTGAGAACATGCCCCTCCCAGTCACACACCCTATTCCAGGTAGGTTTTATAAACTGTCAGTCCAGAAGCACCTGCATATATCTAGCTCTTCTCTTAGTATAAGTAGCAAGATCCTATCCATCGGCATCTTGCTGGGCCTGTCGCATAGATTATCGCTCGTATCTGAATACTAACAAGAATCAAAGTTATTTAACTTCGGCGATCAGACTACAACCGGTGTTTCTCTTGACATAACCGGAATTTGTAAACGACCCCATTCAATTTATGTTCGAAGAAATCCAAAGATCCCAACCACAGAATGTTTTGCATTTTCATACTGTTAAGAACACTACACATTATATCTGACCTTATATGCATATATACATATATATATATATATATATATATATATATATATATATATATATATATATATATATGTGTGTGTGTGTGTGTGTGTGTGTGTGTGTGTGTGTGTGTGTGTGTGTAATTTGGCAGCAACTTTTCTTTTAAACATGTAGTATTGAATGTTAAAGACAACATAGTCTTGCATATTTTCTTTTGAATTTTCTCATATTCTCTAATGAGACTTTTTATTTGAAAATGATTACGAAATAAGTATTGTCCGTACGATGACCTAGCGCTTTTGAACATCATTGTTCATTTTCAGGGTCAATATTTTTAGTCAAATTTTTTTTAACAAACATTTGCCAATTATCTTGTAGCGTAATCATGTTGCTATTTTTTACAAACTAAATAAACGTTAAAATCCTTTGAATTTCAAAAGACGCGATGATGTTATCACGCGCATGGCGAAGATTTTTATCATGTGACAGCGTGAAAAAGATTTTTATTATACAAGCCAAAAGATCGAAGAATACGTTATAAAATTTAAATATATTATAAACATTGTAATATGTTACCAGAAATATTGTAATCTATACAATTAATAAGAGGTCTTTTGCTTTTAATATGTAATGCTTCTAAGATTTTAAGGCGTCTAATGTCTGTATGTTTATCTATAATTTTAGTATTTTCTATAAGTATTTTACGTATATCAGATTGCATAAGGGAAACAGTATGTGACTTAATATGTTGTTTAATGGAGCTAGAATTATTTAGATGCATAGTAAAAAAGTTTGTAAAAAAGTAGCAACATGATTACGCTACAAGATAATTGGCAAATGTTTGTTAAAAGATTTTGACTAAAAATATTGACCCTGAAGATGAACAATGATGTTCGAAAGCTCTAGGTCATCGTACGGACAATACTTATTTCGAAATCATTTTCAAATAAAACGTCTCATTAGAGAATATGAGAAAATACAAAAGAAAATATGCAAGACTATGTTGTCTTTAACATTCAATACTACATATATATATATATATATATATATATATATATATATATATATATATATATATATATATGTATACGGAAAAGAAATGTATCGATCTAAAAAAATAAATCTTTTACTCTTAACCCATTTGGAAGGAATAAATGAAAATTTGACTTGGACTCGTTTCAGAAAAGCCTACATGAATTTCTTGCTTCGAGCCATTCTCAAAATGAGATGAGGATTTAACTTTAATTCGTAGCAAAGCTGCTGCGAAAACATGCTAACAACTTCCGACATGAAGTAAGAATAATAAAAAGACTCAAAATAAATATCAGTGGCTTTTTATGTCAGCCATGTTATTTCTTCTTTAATCAGAAGAAATGCCAGCTTAGAGAAAAAGTACTATTGTTCATTATTTAAGCAAACACAAAAATACACATGCACACTTTTCTTTTTTCGTTTGCGGATCTGATGAAGCCTAGAAAGGTGAAACGCGTAATCAAATCTAATTTCAATGAAATGTTTTCCATGTGTTAAATTTCTTAAAAAAATTTCGGGAGTCTATATCCTATTTTAAGCACGCACGCACACACACACACACGAGTATATATATATATATATATATATATATATATATATATATATATATATATATATATATATATATATATGTATTATATATATATATTTATGTTTATATATATATGGCTGTGTGAGGTCACACTTGTCTTCAAGCTCTACACTTGTAAAACAAATACACATTTCATTTATATAATCATAAAAATATGTGTGACAAGATTTAATTTCCAATCAGTATACAATAATGTATTCTCATCGATATCGATTTCAAACACGCTTGTTTTGTGTTGAAGCAGGAGAAAATAAACTCTTTACGTTGAATGTGTTCACGAGAGATTATTTGAAAAGCTAAGAGTCCACATTAATCATTTTCTAGTCTGTATTCTGAGTCGGCGTGCCACCGAAATAGATTGGATTCCAACACCACATTCAGCACGGAGTTGATAAAAACAGGGTTCAATAATCAATCAATCATCCAGAAGTTTAAGTGTTCAATCGCTAAAGGACAAAATATGAATGAGTGTCGTTTAATGAACAATGAAACCTACAAACGTACATTTATCATCAAAAGTTATAAAGATGAATAGATTCATAGACATTAATAGATGGTACTGAAGCTTAATATGGCACGATATTATATTTACATACATACGCCTTTCGTGGGTTGAACGTTCGTTTATTTGCGTGAGTCGTGCAGTTATCCCCAACAAGTATTGATACACCACTGTTGTAAGCTCATATATATATATATATATATATATATATATATATATATATATATATATATATAACAGACAAAGACAAAGATTGAGGGAACTAT
>OZ038490.1:119961503-119964003 GCA_964036315.1 Acanthosepion esculentum | reverse complement strand
TCGGGTCCTTAATTTTATGGGTGTTTACTGTAAATCGATGCTTTGCAAAGTTCATCGTGAAGACCCTTGTTTGTGAGAAGCCATCTATTTTCTCCGAATGTCCAATAATTGTAAAATTCTTCAATACTAGACATAGATTTTTTTTAATTTACAAAATAAAAACGACATTGAATGTAGACTGATCGTTAATATTCTAGTCTCACTACTATTGACCTCCATTATTATTATGTTCTCAAACGCTGTAAACAATTTATCACTTTTATTCTCAGATTCTCATTTTCTCTGTGCTCTTAAGACTTTTGCCACTTGTTTTTAATCCTATAATCGAATATTTCGTTGTTGTAATATTCAGGCTTTAATCATACGGGATAAACATTGAGATGTATAATGAATTATTATTGTGCATTATAATCAACATAACAATCAATTTAGGAAGATTGTTTTGTAGATCATTGTAAGATGTTTTATATCACCCCTTTATGTTATACAAGAGTACTGGACAAATATAAGAACGGTGCATTTATAGAGAAATTAAGAGGACGTTGTAGTTAAGCATATCTGCTTATCGAGTGATGCTTTTCTATCAAGTTTCATTGCTTAGTGATGATGCATAAAATTCTATTTTCATTTTACTTATTATTATGATTATGTTAAACAAAATTAATATAAACATTTCGAACGTTTTTATTTTTAATCATTTTACCCCATCCAAGTCAATAACGCCACGGAGATTCAAGCCAACAGTTCTTGCTCTCACACATGTGGAAATCTCTTTAAATTTCTTGTTTTACCGTCATCATTGAGCTTCAAAAAATAAAATGTCAGTTGTTATCGTCAGTCTAATTAATTCCTGCTTTTTAAATGATTCCCCCTCCATAATGATATCTTTTCATGTTCTTTCACTAAACCCTTTTGCGTTAGTGGCTTTATTGCCTTGCTTGAGGTGAAATTATTAAAAAAGGGGTTAATGGAATATTCTGAAAAAAAAAAACATTATCGAAGACAGAGGACAACAGATGAAGAGATGTCACGGAGTAAGTTCATGAAGTTTGACGCTGCATTTCCATTTCTGAAGATCGTATTTGACAAGAAAATAAGAAGCCGCAAGTGTGTTCAACAATCGACAAGTGTAAGAGAAGAAACTATTAACAAAAAACAAGCAATTTGAACAGTAAAATTATGGGAACTATCTGCCAATCAAGTACTGCATTTACATTCATGAAGTCGACGGAACGAAAAAGATAGATCCGCAGAAAAATTGCCGAGAAAATATTTATAGAAAATGCTTAAGGAAGAAACGTTACGCCGGTGGGAATGTAGATACTAGGTCAGGACCTTTAAAATTGCAGATTCTTTTTTTAATTTTATCAAGAATCTCTAAATATATATCAGAATAAATGAACTAGAAGTTGCAACAATATTCAATGGACTGACGAACAGTAGACTCATAAAATCGGGAAATGGATTCTGGTGTGAAAAGTTTTGTAGTACTACACAGTGAATCGACGTTTGTAGTAGCAGACTTCGCAACTTATTCAATATAATCGTTCCACGTCATGTAAATGCCAGTCGAAGAATTGGCAATGAATTACTCTCCTGAAGGTTAGAATCAACATGTCGATGGAAGGTGAACAAACTTTTTCTAAGCCAACAGTAAATCGTTTTGTAGGTGTTGAATTAATTAGACATTTCCTGCTCCAGTTAACAACAGATATGAAATTATTTTCGAGATCACTTGTCATTTTAACAGAATCGAACATATCTGACATACAATCAATAGCTTTGTCACCGGCATAGATATTGATTCATGAACTGATGACATCGAGAATATTGGTGATTGAAATTAGATATAAAATACGTGTAAACATGGGAGATAACCGAGTATATGTAAGAATATACTAGAAGATATTTTATCTATTGCGTATTTCTTAGTGTTTTCAGAGTTTTCCATTGATAACGCTTAAAAAGATTAAAAAAATTTCCTCAAAAAGGTCATATTGTGCTTAAATATATAATATAATACTTTCTATGTGAGATTTTTACAAGTGAATCTTAATATAATTTGCGTGGATGTATAATACTTCCTGCGTTGTGACCACAAAAAGAAATATGGCTTCCATCCAACAAGCTGACTATTCATAAAATCTTGGATTCTCGTCAATGCAAAAAGATGTAATATATAGGTTTTATGACGTTTATTTGTGGAAGATACTAAAAACGGAACTTCAAATCGACAAACAACGTATTAAATTTTCTGTTAAGTTCCATTATTGTATGCGAGCGTAATAAATGTTGTGGCGTATAAAACATATTCTCACTTTTTTATGTCAACATTTCTTGTACAATTGAAACAATACCAATCAATAATCAAAACTTACTCCATTGTTTGTTTCCATTCATCTTTTCCCCATTTGTTTCTTTTCTTGGCGAAAGCACTCTTTAATTTCGTTGCAAAATGAATTAATGGCATACTTGTTCACTAAAAGTTTTCATACGTTAG
>OZ038490.1:119954003-119956503 GCA_964036315.1 Acanthosepion esculentum | reverse complement strand
CGATCACTTTCTCTATAATTTTACTCATTATTAAGGCGGATTTTCTTTTTCCTTTTTCATTGAGTGTATGGTGTGTGTGTATGTTTCTAGAGTTATAGGAATGTTTTATTTTACAAACAAATGTAACACATTGTGGCCGTATTCGTAGTAAATATTATTGAGTGTTGGATATCTCCTTTTTATTATTAAGGCTTTCATTATTTTTAATTGTGTTTACATATGGATAATATTATTATATTTGTGTCTTGTACTAGAATGTTTCAGATGGAGTCTGTTACATTTGAGTGTGCCTTATGTTATGTCTCTCTCTCTCTCTCCATATATATATATATATATATAAAAATTGAACATAGAAGTCAAAACTTAGAGGTGACAGTCTGTTTCATGCTAGATGTAATCGTCAGCCCTGACGATTGCATCTAGCATTGAACAGACTGTCGCCTCTAAGTGTTGACTTCTATGTTCCCTTTTATATTTACGCACGTTCTATCTCTGATATTGAGCACTTTATCCCATAAATATAGCACATCTTAAGACTTTATTTCTTACTATATCTATCTATCTATATATCTATATATCTATATATATATATATATATATATATATATATATATATATATATATATATATATATATATATATAAATATATATAGAAAGTAACCAAAAAAGTTCAGTCCGTTTTTTTGATTAGTCATTGAATGAAGTTGAAATATATACGAAATGCGTGTATCAATTGTTTTCAAATTCGGACAGCCGGAAGTAGGAACATCAGACATTATAAAAAACACACCCACCGTGACCGGCCATCAGTTATAAGTCGGACAGCTGTGAGAAGCATGGAAGTGTCTAAAGATCTCGTTCGGGGGTGTTTGCTTTACGACTTGAAATTGGGCTTATCAGCAGCTGCATCAAGTCGCCACATATGTCAAGCATTTGGGGATAGTGCTCTAGATGAACGTACTGCAAGGCGTTGGTTTCGAATATTCAAGTCGGGAGATTTGTCTATCCATGATGTGCCTCGCAGTGGACGACCACATGTCTTGAATGAAGGAGTCCTGAAGGCGCCCATTGAAGAGTACAGTAGTCTAACGTGTGGTGAACTTTCAAGACAGTTCAACGTTTCAGATGAAACAGTTAGACTTCACCTGCACCGCCTAGGTAAGACGTACAAACTGAGCAAGTGGGTTCCGCAAACGCTGTTGGAGGTCCACAAGGGACAACGAGTGGCAGCCTGCATATCGCTGCTTTCTCGCCACCGTACCACATGCTTATTCAATCGAGTGCTTACCAGTGATGAAAAGTCCCTCAAACCGCTAGACCGCCTATGCACCCACGCAAGATTATGCTTTCTGTCTGGTGGACAGGTCGTCAAGTGGTTCATTATGAACTGCTACCAACGGGCCAAACGGTCACTGGAGACCTATACTCGCAGAAATTGAAACGTGTTCAACAGGCATTGCGCCAGATGGAGCCAGCACTGTTGAATCACAAAGGTGTGCTTTTCCTCCATGACAACGCCAGGCCGCATGTCGCGCGAGTGGTCAGGGCTACCATACAGCAACTTGGGTGAGAGACTTTGTGCCATCCACCTTATTCACCTGAACTTGCGTCATCCGATTACCACCACTCCCACTCCCTGGATAATCATCTTCGTGGCAAATCCTTCACCAATGAAGCAGACTTGCGCAAAGCCCTCGCGGACTTCTTTGCGTCAAAACCCGCCGAGTTCTACCGCAAGGGCATTGAACAGCTGGAGACACGTTGGCAGAAGGTGCTGGATGGCGATTACTTCGAAGACTAAATATAAGTTACACATAATGTGAAGCGTTTTCTTTTTTCCTTTAAAAAAGGACAGAACGTTTTTGGTTACCTTGTATATATATATTCAAACATATTCATTGAATAATATCGATATATTATGTTTTAATATTATTTTTATTATTTTTATACTGATTTTTCTCTGTTCTGCAATCAGTTTCTTAATATAATGATGAAATTTATCAAAGAAGGCGTCGTAATAGTTATCCTTCCCAAGTAATTTAGAAATCCTCTAAGATCAGCCACAGGTTTAAATTACAAAATTTATTGTAATTATGATAAAATCTGCATTTCCTGACCGTAAATTGTTAGCATTAAATGGTGCAGCTACACTCCTAATAAATTTTGTTGGCTGCTGATTAGTTGATTTTTATATAAAGGGTCTATCGCATAGCATTCAAAGTCTCGATTAAAATCAACCAAAACTCAAAAATGGTATTACGAGTGTATGCATGTATGTATATATATATATATATATATATATATATATATATATATATATATATATATATATATATATGGGGTGTCCATAAAGCTCGTGTGCACTGTGATAAATTTATAAGTTTATTTGTATTTGCGATAGAAATAATCTGTAAAAATGTTATAAAGTTTAATGTAGCTAGATATAAGTATAGCTAAAATATCTAATGTGATTTCAGGCATTACTGTAAATCAGTTGGC
>OZ038490.1:119944003-119949003 GCA_964036315.1 Acanthosepion esculentum | reverse complement strand
ATATATATATATATATTTATATGCTTACTAGAAATTTAGATATACATTAAGGAGGGAAATGAAGATGATGTGATGAAAATAAACTGAATTATATAATTATAGAATGTACAAAACTTATTTAGCCTATAATTATACTAAAAACATTAAGGATGTGGTCGTATCTACGCATATATTTTTAAAATCCTTACTTTAAATGTGATTAAACTTTTATGATTGGATGAAAAGTAATAAACCTAACGCAGTTTGTCATCGTGAGATATTTCATGCCTGTGATCTTTTATTTCGTATGCACATTTTGTGGGAAAATAATATAATAATCAGCATAGATTTAATGTCGAATATATCAATACTATTAAAAGAAAATGCGTCTGTAATCACTTTCCCTTCTCTTTGTCCGTTTTCATGCCTCCTAAAGAATCTTTCATGTATTTCAGCCTGTTTGTCATTATCTATTGTTGTGGATTCCGGGAATGGAATCCTGCACAAATCAATAAACAACGCCAGTAATTGAAATAGTAAAATAAGTGTATTGAACGTAAGAATACAAACTTGAAATGAAGATTAGTAGTCCAGGAATACGGGTTAGTTGAATGTATATGGACAAGTCTCTGTAAGTGAAGCCGTAATTATATATCTCTCTGTGGACTCTACGTATCTCAACCTTGTCTCAACGTATCTCTTTGTGAACACCCTGTGTACTCTACGTATCTTCACTCTGTCAGAATAAGTATACTTTAGACGAGTCCATCTTGTGTAAAAGAGGGAGAGCCACACAACATCTATTTAATATATTTCCTATTTATCAAACCAGTTATGCCATTCTGTTAATATTTTTGCATTAATCCAAATGGGTTCAAAACAATTCCGTAGGTAATTTCAACAAGTTAATGTCTATGAAACTATTTATCTCAGTCTTCACATATCTAGCAAAATAGTTCGATTACAAACGTTCAGGATTTGAGGCGTCTCTGTTTAAGAAGAAACTGTAGACTTAATAGCGAAAACCTATCCTCAGACACAACCCACCTACAATAAAAATAGAAAGGTAAAGTATGCATTTAAATATAAATGTGTAAATATTTAGCAAAATCCCACGGTAATAAACGACGCGACAATTTTTATCAGATTGAGTTGAAGAACAAATATGCAAATCAATTTAACACTGTCTATTCATATTTGTCGAATGGCACATTTGCCATTTTCTATCTGTAAAAGATTATTTTCGATCTGTCTAAGTCTGTTAATATCTTTCTGTTTATCAGGCGGACAACTGAGCGATATTTTACGAGTTGGCTCATTTGTTGAGACCTCTTAAAATATCACTGATTAGCTTTCTTATTTCGACAACATGTGCTTCTTTTACACCGATTCGTCATGAAAATCGAATTTTTACTTATTTTCCGACCATCTAAAACAAAAGAAGAAAGGATAATCTTCAGCCGAAAATTTAATTCCTTTCATATTATAAAACTTTGTCGAATGACGTAAGCTGGATTAGCACCGGAGAAATCCTGACGCTACTTTCATTTTTGAGACAAAACAATGGATTCTTCAAGATCCTCTGTAATCCGATCATAAACATATGTGTCCTTTTCATCATATGAGTGTGTGTGTGCTTGTGAGTTTTATATTTGTATAAGTTATATATGTATATATGTAATAATTTAGACGTTAAAATCGTGGATACTCTTACTTGAAATAATCGTTAAATTTTATTTTTTTACCTGAAAAAATGTGCATTATGTCTATCGGACTGCGTATTCAAAAATCGTAATTAAGAAAATATACTCTATGGGAAAAATTTGCTTCCCCTTTTTATGAAAAGCCACATGCATTTATCTCCAATGTTTATATCTGCTTAGTTTTAAAAAAATAATGAACAAAACTTCAAATTCTGGAGGCCCTCTATATCAAAATCAAACAGCCAACACCTGTACTGTATATATAGTACAGGTACTATATATATATATATATATATATAACAGATCCGTTGATCCAGGGGGATACTAGTAATATCAGATATTAAAACTGATCCACAGAGAGAGCACAATGTATTTATTAAAACGTACCATATACATTACAGAGCAAAAGAAAAAAAATAAAACTACCTCATGTGGGTGTAGTCTATTTCAAACCGGCGCAATATTATGCTAAACTTCTTCAGCCCTAGATTGGCTGTATCGGAATCAGGGCTTTTGAATTTAGATAGCAGTCGGGGAGAATGTACAGGTCTACTCAAATGGATGTCTCGTTTTAGTTAAGGAGCCTGGGTTGATGACAAACGGCCGGCGTGAGGTATCTCTCCAATTACATATATATATATATATATATATATATATATATATATTGAACGATAAAAATTATTAAAATTATTGTTTTTATTATTATTATTTCATTTAGAATCCTCGACTAGTTTCGGCCAACATGGCCACCATCGGGAGAAAAAAATGTTTCTGCTTGCTTGTAGCAGTGAACTACAGAAATGAATGTCTTGATGGAGAAAATTAACTTTTGTCTGTAGTTTTCATTTGTTTTTTTATTTGTTTTTTTTTTATCTTTTTAACATGAGTTTATTAACATTCCTTGTGTTGGTCAAACGGTCTCTTTTAAGTTATCATTTGAGATAACAGCTGAATGGATTCATGCTAGTTTGTAATCCCTCGGTCAGTTCAGATACCGAAACTGAAACTTGACTCCGGTCTTTGTGTCTGCGAATACATATTTCAGCATCACCGAGAAGAAATGACAAAAAGGACAGGGGCCATGACACACCCTTGCTTGGTGTCATTCCTGACATTAAAGGATTCAGACATCATGCCATCAGACGCAATATTAGCTTCCATTCCTTCATGGAAGGAGATGATCACCTTTAGCATGTATTCTGGGATGACGAGTTTCCTCAAGACTTGCCAAAGAGCCTCCACAAACACCATTTGCAACTCCTGGTGTTTCACGCGAACATTGTCTGCAAATTGATGAAGAGAAAATATCATGTCAATTGTGCCACGACCCGACTGAAAACCACACTGCGATTTAGGATAGATGTTGTCAAAAAAGTGTATAATGTTTCTGTTTAAAGTCAGTCTAGCAAGGAATTTGCCTCCGATTGAAAGGAGTGAAATCTTCCGGTGATTCTCACAGTCACATCTGAAACGCTTGTTTTTGTAGAAGTGTTTGATAGATATCTTTATAATCCTGTTGGACATAGCCTGCCTTCCATATCTCCACGAAAAGGAGATGCAACATTTCTACCAACTTTTGGCCACCATTCTTATACACTTAAAGTGGAAGAGGATCCTGAGGAGTAGGTGATTTTCCAGATGCGATCTGCTTGATAGAGTCACTTACCTCTTGATAGGTAGATTCAAAAGACAACTTCGGAATTTCTGGATTTTGCACAATTGATATGATTGCTTCCTCATCGGTATCCGAAGTGGTGTTTAAAACAGTTTCGAAATACTCTTTGCACCGATCCAAAATATCTGACTTATCCGTCAAATGAGTTTCACCACCTGCTGTAGAGATTGGAGCAACACCACTTTTCTGATGACCGAAAATGCTCTTGAGGCCAGCATGGAAAGCATTTACATCTTTTCTAACTGAAGCTTCTTGGAGTAAAGACCACCAATGCTCTTTCATGTCTGTGAGACCTTGTTGAACCTGACTTTGCACTTCTTGTAAGCGATCTTTTTAGCGGAGGAGTTCTTGCCCTGAATCTATGCTTTATGAAAAGAGTGCATTTGATCTATAAGCTGCTAAATCTCTCTATTATTGTCATCAAAACAGTTTGATGTTTACAATGTGGTAGGCCGAGAACCTCCAAGGATGCCGAATGTGTTGCATCCCGCAGAGCCTTCCAAGATGATTCGATATCATTGGTAATGTTTACAGAATCAAGTGCAGCATCAAGTTTGTCAGAGAGCTCAATTTTCGTTGCAGTCGATTTAAAAGGCAGTACGTTAATGCGCTTGGGCATTGTAGGTTTTATAATCCTTTGCAGATGAATTGTAGTTTTACTTCGAAGTAGAGCGTGATCTCCCAGATAGTATGTTGTGTGGAATGATCGAGTTATCTTAAAATCGTTTATGTCCCGTCTTTTGGTGATGTCGTAATCGATCAGAAGCCAGTCTTTCGACCGAGGGTGCAACCACATGGTCTTAAGACAGCCGGGTTGCTGGTAGAAGGTATTAGTAATACTAAGGTCAGATTCCTTGCAGATAGAAAGCGTAGTCCAATCGTATTCACACGACCAATACCTTGGCGACCTAAAACTCTCTTCCTAGTGTGATAATCATTGCCAACACGTGCATTGAAGTCACCTGTAAGTATCAATTTTCCATATGTTGGACTATGGAGATGACATCCCTAAAATCATCATTTTCTTGCTGTGATCTACCTAAGGTTGGAGCGTAGCAGCTAACCATCTTCACTCCAGATTAATGCTTAATGTCATTATACTATCTGATACACCTTAAGGTAAGGAAGGCAGTGAGATAGCAAGATCTGACTTGCTGGCGAAACCCACACCATATTGGCGTAGCTCTTTCTCGGTCTTGTCAGCCCATAAAAACACGTATCCACCTTTTTCTTCCCTAAGATGAGAATTGCCAGTGAGACGTGTTTCACTAATGGCCGCTATGTCGATGTTATATTTCTTTAACGCGAGATAAACAAGAGGTGTTTTAAGGACTGGTGCAGAATCATTGTCCTGGAGAGTGCGAATATTCCAGGGCCCAAAATGAAAATTCTTCTTATATTTCTTTTGATCTTTCTTGCTGTTTCGACTGCGGTATTGGATAATCAGACAGTTGCAGAGGGCTGCCAAGTCTGTGTGAGCAAGCAATTTTTAGGGCTCCTGTTATCGCCGCCTCCCCATAATAAGGAAAGCAGTGCAGATACCAAATAGGGCTGATTTGTTACCGATGGACGACATAGACATCACAGTTGTTCATGGGTTTGTTAAACAACGGCCATCACCCATCGGTCTGCCACTGTGTGGA
>OZ038490.1:119886503-119941503 GCA_964036315.1 Acanthosepion esculentum | reverse complement strand
GCCTACAAATTCATCCTTTGCGATTACAATTATGTTATTTATTGTTTTTTCACCTTAATCTCACCCATACTGCAAATTTTCATTCTGTTCATGGGCATTAGACAGAAGAAGGTTGAAATTAAAATTAGATGGTAGTTGCAGTAGTCTGACAAACCGGAATGACCTGTTGATGTGCTGATCTATGCGGTCTGTCGTTGTTAATGTGACGATCAAAAAGTTCACAAGAAAACGGAAAACGGAATGGCCACTTACGGTCCACTGGGTATACAAACAAACGACTACCTCCTTACTCATACACAGTAATTAATGCTTAAATTCCTCATATACCACGTATGTCTCTGATTCATAACCCGTGATAAGATTCGTCGATTATTCAGGCCGTTGGAGGAAAATAAATAATTACACTGTACAATAAATAAACAAAGCGTCTACGGGTATATATATATATATATATATATATATATATATATATATATATATATATATATATATATATATATATACAGTAAGGTCCGTTCGAATATAATCCAAGTGGATACTATTATATAAAATATTAAAACAGATTCACAAAAAGAGCTCAATGTAGTTATTACTAAAGAGCAAAAATTAATACACAATAAAATCCAAAATCACTTCATATGGGGAATAAGCTTATTTCGGCAGACGAAAATATTTTAAGGATGGACGAATGACAGTCTTATAGATATGTAAGATACAACCAAAGTTCCTAACAGCGGAACTAGCAATGTATTTAATATAGTCTTTCCAATTCATGTCAGTCGAGAATGTTAACTCATGAAAGCGTAAAGAATCACTCTTGTGAAGCTGATGGAAGACAGCGACGGGTTTCTCCGATAATTAGTAGGGAGCAGTTTAGTTTTAGAGGCGTTAGAATTAAAAAGCCAACATTTTACCCAATTATCAACAGACTTAATGCCATTTTAGTTATCTGACTTACTATCGAGACAGGAGTAAATGCTTGTGTTATCAATGGAGATATGAAGTTGCGAAGTTTTTTTTTTATATAGAAACTCTTAAAAAACACTGATCCACAAATGGGACTAATTCTCTAAAATGTTTGAAAAACAATGGAATGTTTAATCAACATTCAAAGATTCTACTAATAAGGTAGAAGTTCAAAAGTGCACGACTTTCTGCTGGTAAATCACAATTTTGATCTGGATTTGCAATATTTAATTGGAAAACTGGAAAAACACAATAACATTTGAACAAACTAATCCTGTTTGTTGACTGTAATCAGACTTTTAAATATATATATATATATATATATATATATATATATATATATATATATATATATGAAGAAATATAGTCTTAAAGTCTGCTATATTTATGCGATAAAGTGCTCAATATCAGAGATAGAGCGTGTGTAAATATAAAAGTGAACATAGAAGTCAGCACTTAGAGGCGACAGTCTGTTTCATGCTAGATGCAATCATCGGGCCACGATGATTGCATCTAGCATGAAACAGACTCTAAGTGTTGATTTCTATGTTCACTTTTATATATATATATATATATATATATATATATATATATATATATATATATATATATATATATATATGAAAGTGGGCATAGAAGAGAACAAAAATGCTTAAACGGTATCTTCAGGCGATGAAACACACTGTCGACGCAGAGTGTTGAACTCAATGTTCCCTTTTATATTTTCATAGGCTCTATTCCTGATATTAACCACTTTAACCCATAAATAGCCTCTTTAAAAAGTATATTGTTACCCTATATTTTTCTACCTACATCGTGTGAAAGCACGTGCGATGCCCTGTTATCACCAGGAGAGGTAACAGAGTTTCCTTGGCCAAGACGATACTGCCACACCTTGAGGCCATGAGCATTTTTTGGCACCGGATAAGGTATTGTTTTTCGTTGTAGACATGTCATTTTCTGATATATATATATATATATATATATATATATATATATATATATATACATATGTGTGTGTGTGTGTGTGTGTGTGTGTGTGTGTGTGTGTGTGTGTGTGTGTGTGTGTGTGTGTGTGTGTGTGTGTGTGTGCTAGGCTGCTGCATTTTTGTTCAGGACACGTAACTGAAGCAGGTATGTGATACCTGTAGTTAGGTTGTTGGGTTATTTACAGGCTAATCTTTGTGTAGTGGACATATTCCAGTACGAATTTACTACCAATAATTAAAAATAATATCTACTGTAGATTGATTACGATTTTACATATAAACCTGACTTGTGAATACAAAAGACCTTAACCGAAATGTTCTCTAAGATCAGGTAAAATCAATAAGTTAAGTGCTTCATTTTAAGACACACGTATAATTCAAGCAAATGCTCGAAGTGATCCGGCTAATGACCTCAGTGTACGGAAAGAAATCTTAACAGAGAAATGAGGGCAACATGCAGTTATTTCTATTAGCCAGAATTATAAACCTATAACGGATTTAATCAGATAAGTGTGCGGATCTCTGTATGAAGAGTCAGTATGAAACTTTTGGTTAACATTGTGCATCAAACATATTCTAATACTGCAACTTTAGATACATTCACACGTTGTTGAAAATAATCGATATGTTTCGATGTCTAAGCAACGTAATAGGTAGCCAAATTTGAATTTCGGTCGAGTACGTCATATTCACGTTCGCAAAAATAACATTTCTCGCCGTTGTAGGCAACCAAGCTGTGAGACGGAAAACTTTAGTTCATATATTGAAGCGTTCTTGGGAGAATTCGTCGTACTTTGTGTACCATGCCTTCATAGTTCTTTCAAAATATTTAGACGGTTCTAAGCAAGCGTTCACCATTGTCATCAGTTCATATGTGTTGAGTAGTCAGGAAGTATTTTTTCAAAGCTAGACTCTTAAGCTCACATGCGCGACATCAATATGAGAGTTCACTATATATATATATATATATATATATATATATATATATATATATATATATATATATATATGACTTAAAATCTCAGTCACCTGATGTCGTTCAAAAAGTTTGAGACGTTGTGAAGTATCTTATTCTAAAACAAAAACACGACAGATTTCATCAATTATGAATAATGCCAATTGATTGATAATCAAGGAAGACGTTGGAATCAGACGGAATAGGCCTAGAAAAGGTGAATGCATGGATCTTAGAAAATAATATTGAGAATTTCTGGATTCTAAAGAAATTAACGCTGCGAAAACCGATGATAAAAACTTGAATATTTCAGTAGGAAATAAAACAAAATGCACTACTTTGGTGACTCGAAGTGATAGTATTCAGATAGTATTCAGAATGAGTAAATATATCAATTAACCTGTAGTCTATTGAACAGAAAGCATTTACTTCAGACAACATGAATTTGCTTTTAAACATGGTCTTCTTGCTTTCCAGTGACGAATATTAATGAGAAACTTATTTATCTTATACTTTCTTGTAAGCTCTCAAAATTCCTGGTGCAGTATGATACAAGATGTCGTTGATAAAATCAAGAACATTAAAATTAAAGTCACGAAGCTAAAATATTTTATTTAAATTTTCATACATAAAAGACTTTAGTTTGTCGTGTTTTATATGCATAAAAATTTAGTTTCGTGCAATAATGGAAATAAGAAGACGCATATCTTAACCAATTACTGAATAACTGACATTATATTGACCTCGTCTAATCAATTATAAGGAGATAATGTAATATTAATTTCTGTATAACAAATATAGATACACTCACATGCGCACATACACATACAAACAGTGATGTGTGTACCGGCATTTACACACATACACACGTACACACACACACACACACACACACACACACACACACATATATATAATGATATATTGGAAAATCGATTTAGTATGACGCGTTGCGTAATTTATGACATCTTTGGACTAAAGTGATGTATACGTTTATGTAAATGCACATGCACACGAAGAAGGAAGAAAGGTGAAATTGGAAAACTTTAAAGTTATTTTTTTAATAATATGTGAATAGGGATATTCAATTAATTTTATATCCTTTTTATTTTGTTTATCACTTTTGATGTTAAGTATTTCACACAGATACTGATATATATATATATATATATATATATATATATATATATATATATATATATATATATACATATATATATACATATATATATATATATATATGATTATTTATTCGAAAATTATAACATAAATATGTTATAAAATCTCTACAAAAATAGCCATTTTGTTTCAACACTTCTGGCGTCTTATCAAGTGATCATGTTGAATGTAGAATAAAGGGGTTTAAAAGGTTCAAATCAATCAAACACCCCTCTCTCACCCTGTTGCATAAGCTGGAATGACCAACCAAAATTCAAGTATACGAGAATTCAAAAAAAAACTTGACAACGAACTAAGTTTATAATAATTATTTAATGCTTTAATGTTGGGCTTAGACTAAAATAGAATTTATTCTAACTAATAAATATTAAATTATACGATAAAATTTGAAATAAAAAATTACCCATTTTCAATTTAAATTTAATCACTATTAAGTTTAAAATATAAAGTTACTGAGGAAAAAATTAAAAAAAAAGCATGTGTTATTCTATTTAATTTGTTTTTATTGAAATTAATTTGGAATAAACGTTAAGATCAAATGTTGCTCTGAACTTCATGACAACATAGATACATTTGAATCATAAACATAGGCAGGGGAGGATGACATCTTGCAAAAGACAATACATACACAATCAAATTATAATATATAAACACGCAAACGTATTTAGATATATACACACAGAAATAAGCAACGGGACAGGAAATATCTCCGCGACCCTTAAAAAAACCCCCCAAAAACAAATAAAATCACATACATAAACAATGAAAGATACACACAAGTAACCGTACACGCTGACACCGATAAAACAATTACATACACACATATATTGACAAAGACACTCCGATATAACAACCAAGAAATATTCAAGTTTGAAAGTGTTATTGAACGAATTCTAACCACTTATTACAATATAACTTATACGGGGAAATAAACATAGAAAAAATGGTAGAATATATAAAAATCAACATGGGCAGAACAGAAAACCAAACATTAGGGAAAGAAAGGACATTAAAACAGACATGGACAGAAAAATAGATGTATATGCATAAAAATAACACCATCTAATATATTAAAAAAGAAACCCTCCATACACACAAATATATATAAAAATATATTTCATATATATTTATATAGGCACTAGTGCACATACACGAGTACAAAAATGTAACAGTAGGTGAAAGAAAATGAAAACTACATAGAGAAATATGTGTAGAGACATTCTTCTTTATAGATGGAAACACAGAAAAGCCTACCTACAGACAAACATATACACGCACACATATATATATATATGTATACACACACATACACACATATATATATATATACGTATATACACACACACATACATATATATATATATATACGTATATACACACACACATACATATATATATATATATATACGTATATACACACACACATACATATATATATATACGTATACACACACATACATATATATATATATATATACGTATATACACACACACATACATATATATATATATATATATATATATATATATGTATACACACACACACACATATATATATATATATATATATATATATATATATATATATAAATATATACATATACACACATACATATACGCTTCGAATATGCATATATGCACATCCAGAAGCAAGCATAAATATATCAAACCACACAGCGACATAAAAATGTAAACAAACCAAATATACATACATATATATATATATATATATATACACATACACACATATATATATATACAGAACACGCAAACATACATATATACACACATAAACATATACAAGCACACGCATATATATAAAAAACACATACAAGCGCAAAATTAAACACACATACACACACACACATATGCACATACACACACACATACATATATATATATATACATATATATATATATATACATATATATATATACATATATATATATATATATATATATATATATATATATATATATATATATATATATATATATATATATATATACATAAATAGGCATATACCTACACATGTTCTAACAATATTATCTCATTGATGATAAAGGACAGTAAAGTCCATGCAATATTAAAATGTAACGAGACACAATTGTTGATTATTAAGTCTATAAGCAATTATAAAACCTTTATCAAACAAAAGTCAATTTTAGTTAAAATTGATGACACATTCCAAGACACTAAGATATACATACTTAAACATATACGAAGACATACGCACATACATCCAAATAAATAAAGAAACAAACAAACCGACCCCGATAAACTAATCGTTAGAAAAATCAAGTAAAGATAATCAATACAAATAAATACATGAAGTAATAAACAAATTAATCTACAACAATCAACTCCGAAATTGAATAAATAGCTTTAATTATCTTCCCTAACCAAAACAAAACTATTAAATAAGCGATATAAACAAATTTTTACTACGTTAATAAAAAAAAACACCGATTAAAATAAAAGTAGAAATAAATAAATAAATATGTAAGATAAGAAATAAATTTAAAAAAAATGAAAATAAATAGAAACAAGCAAAATAATTTAACCCAAATAAACAAATACACGACTTCCGGTAAAATAACCGTCAAAATAATGCACCACTGACCCGTATATATAATTAGCCGAAAGAAAATAACAGCACTCTTGGCCTGACGATTGCAACTAGCATGAAACAAACTGTCGCCTCTAAGTGTTGACTTCTATGTTCACTTTTATATTTACACACGCTATATTTCTGATATTGAGCACTTTATTCTATAAATATACCGCTTCTTAAGACTATATTTCTTCATATATATATATATATATATATATATATATATATATATATGGGATATAAATAAACAAATTATGGTCAGTGAAAGTTTCACACATTTGGAGATCATGACAGAACTGTCTAATTACTGATTCAGATGCGGAATTCTCTCTCAATATGTAGTATCGCGTTCTACGATCGCACTATTTATATACAGACGCTCTCTCTCCAGTTGTGAAAATCCGATCCCATCAATATAGCAAATGTTAATATGAAATGTACAGGATGACCCAAACTAGTTGGATAGCAGGTAGAACAGGCTTTAAGTTTAGTTTTATATTATGACTAAGGTGTTTGTGTTATGTCATTTTACATTTTGTGACTAAATTTATTTAAATTTATCTTTTTCTTTTCAGATAGTTCGGAGAACTCATAATGGCAAATCATTTAAATACTGATGCAAGAATGTAATTTTTAAAAGCGTATTGAATGTCTCAAAATGCTGAAACCGATAGAACAGAATTTGTTGACGCATTTGTTACTCAAGCCCCAAAGAGGCTAAACATTTATCACATCCGTGACAGATTTGATGCCACTGGCTGAATTTATTATGCCCCCAAAACTGGTCGACATAAAAACAGTTTGCACAGAAGACCATAAGGAAATTTTTTATCGAAGCATTTTTTCACAGCCGCAAAAAGTTTTCTGAAATCTATTGGGTTGAAAGCTTATTGTCTACGGCTAATTCATGGTTTACTGGAGGATAACCTCGACACGCGTCTGAACTTTAGTGAGATCATGATAAACGAACTTAAAGAAATGCCAATAATATTTGATAAAACTCTATGGACCGATGAGGCTTCTTTCAAATTAGCAGGTGATATTAACCGATATAATTGTGATTAGTGTTTTAGTGAAAACATGTATTTAATATTAAAACAACAACTAAACGTGTCTGGTATCATGTTTGCGGCAGTATTACAAGTTCTGGTGTTTTAAGACCAATTTTTGATGGAACGATCACAAGATGATAAGTAGCTCGAAATTCTAATGATTAAAATTGTTTCACTTCCAAAGCTGCCTAATTCATATGACATTTACTTCCAACAAGATGATGTCCCAACATATTATTCAAGAGCAGTCTCTGAATAGCTTGACAAAAAATTTCCGAGAAATGGATTGGACAAAGAGGTCCGGACATTCACCTGACTGTGCTCAAACGGTTGTTTTTTTAGTACTCAAGGACAAAACTTTATGGTCGACAACCACGAAATGTTGGTGATTTGAAAGAAATTTGTTTCAAGAAATTAAAACACGAAGATGATTTTTCAAAATTGTTTATCGAAGCATGGAAGATAGACTTCCAAACTGGGTAAATTTTGATCGACACCAGTTTCAGCACCTGCACTGCTTTCGACTTTCGACGATAATGTGATTAATCTTATCAGACAATACGAAAGGAACTTACTTAAAATAAATAGACAAAACTTGTTTATATTATTTAATGAAACATGCATTTATATATATATATATATATATATATATATATATATATATATATATATAAAAGTGGACATGGAAGTCAGCACTTAGAGGCGACAGTCTGTTTCATGCTAGTGCAATCGTCAGGCGATATATATATATATATATGTGTGCGTGTATGTATATATATATGTATCTATGTATATATATATATATATATATATATATATATATATATATATATATATAATTTATGTCAAATAAAATATTATTTTTCTTTTATTGATAAATTATTTATTCATATATTTGTTTATTTATTTTAAATAGTAGAACGTTTTGATTTAATCTATTAGCTTAAAATTAAAAAAATATATATTTTGGATTGGGAAAGCTGTATTTCTTTTGGGATACTGCGAAGTAGCTTACGATTTTGACAATACTCGGCAGTGCCACTCTCATGATCTTCCTGTTTAAGAAAGTTTTTTTTTTCTCTTTTAATACGTGTGGCAATTTTAGAGCGAAGTTTTGATTGAACTATTTGACTAATGACTAATTCAGTTGAAAAGTTATATATAAGTTCATTTTGTGTTCATAGTAACGTTTTATCTCATTTTAACTAGTTTTTCCAATATATTGTAAGAATATTTTGAATGTCGCCTTAACTAGTAATATAAAAATTTGATTGTATTAAATATCTCTGAATTGATAGCTATTCAACGATATTACAATAATTAAACCCTCATCCAAAACTGGCATCCCTATTTGCACGGAATATCTACTATTGTCTAATTTCTCACAGATCGAAGAAAAATCTCTGATTATTTATTTACATATTATTACATAAATAAAATTTTCACCTGAATTACAAGTTTTGCAATTAAATTTTCAAACTAAATTTTGTTCGATAGCACGTAAAATCTTCGGTATATATTAAAAGGTATTATTGACCTGAATCAGTCAAGATTGTTTGTTTGTATGAGACGTTGTGCTCTTTATTACTGTAATTTTGCAAGGAAATTATTACCCAGGCAGTTGCTTTTGTCATATGGTGTCTGAAAACCATTTCCGTCTCTACAGGATGACGCTCAAAATGCTGTTGTACTTGTATATAATTTATGTCCGTATTTGAAATCATTTCCAAAAAGAATAAACATATCCGCCTTTTGCACATATTTAAGCAAATACTCAGGAACCTTTATAGTTTTGGATGATATTTTCAAAATATTATGTCTATTATCTATCTAGAAATTCTTATGTCAATCACAATCTTAATTTTTAATTTTGGGTTTAATTTTACATTCTTCTGTATAGGAAGGATATGGCTTCCATGTGACAACATAGATGACCTGTGGTACATTAGGCTCTCCTGGAACCAGTAGGTAATCAGAATACCGATTACTAAGTTCAATATGGTGGCAATCTATGGTGATCTGAATACAAATGGTTGTTAAGAGTTCATAACCCAAACCTTATTGCTATTCACAATCAAAGTTCAGATATTAATTATGTTGCAAATATGTGCATCTTCTCGCCTTTCTGCTGCTGTTGTCGATGCACTTGGTTAATTTATTGGACATTAGGAACCAGTATAATTCGGAGTTCAAAGTTCAAGTTGACGTGTATTTTACAGGAGATCGACTGAAATGAACACACTCAGATGGAGAGAAATGTATTGAAACTAGCAATGGAGTGAGAATCGGAAATATATAAAAATGTGGACAGATGCAAATTACTTTGTTTTGCGGATTATTTTCATGTCTGTTTTTGATTTCTCACAAGCAAAACACTGTTAATAAAATAGCTTATTTATTAAGAATTAATTGAAGTCACAGCCAACATCAGGTGTGTGCGCGTGCATACAGACATACACACATCTATATATCTATCTATCTATATATCTATCTATATATATCTATCTATCTATCTATCTATATACAGGGTGTCACAATCACACTTATAGCCCACTATACATATAAAGAGCCACACACATATGCATATATAAATATATATATATATATATATATATATATATATATATATATATATATATATATATATATATATATATATATATATATATATATATAAATATATATATATATATATATATATATATATATATAAAATATATATATATATATATATATATATATATATAAATATATATAAATATATATATATATATATATATATATATATATATATATATATATATATATATATATACATATGTTCATGTACATGGTGTCCATAAAGTTCGTGTGCACTTTATTTGTACTTACGATAGAAATGATCTGTAAAAAATGTTATAAAGTTTAATGTACCTAGTTTTTAGCTAAAATAACTAATGTGATTTCAGGCATTACTGTAAATCAGTTGGCAAATGTTTTCCATGAACTGCAAAATCCTATTACCCTTGTATTGTTAATGATGGAGGACAACTTAAATAAAATTTCAATAAAACCTTAAAAAATATAGATTTACTTCTTTCTAATCCTTTTTACAAATTATTTCTATCACAAATACAAATAAAGTTATACATTTTTTTAAAGTGCACACGAATTTTATGGACACCCTGTATATATACATACACACACACACATATATATATATATATATATATATATATATATATATATATATATATATATATATATATATATATATGCACACACACACACACACACACATATATATATATATATATATAGATTTTTATGTTTAACATTCTTTTTATAGCTACAAGTGTTTAAGTAAATGGTCTGTTTATAATAAACAGTATTAAATAACATTTACCGGCCTGAATGTCCGAGAAATTTTCATAGAAAACATTCGTCCTCCGACAGGATTTGAACATGAATCCTATACGGAAATCGTCATATAGCCTGACGTGCCTTTTTACCGATTCGGCCACAGAGGATCGTTCGTTTAGCAAGGTCGAAATTTACTGCTTATAAACTTCTATCATCCATGAATCTCTCACGTACATTCAGAACTGCTCATGGCGTATCAAATGTAAACAAATGACGTCACA
This sequence comes from Acanthosepion esculentum, assembly GCA_964036315.1. Lineage (NCBI taxonomy): Eukaryota > Metazoa > Mollusca > Cephalopoda > Sepiida > Sepiidae > Acanthosepion > Acanthosepion esculentum. The sequence goes on along the minus strand of OZ038490.1, from coordinate 119,930,124 downwards.
CATACATATATGTTTGTGTTGTGTGTGCGTGCGTGTGTGTTTGTGTATGTGTGTGTGTATGTGTATGTGTGTGTGTGTAGAACAAACGTAGAGGCACACGGTCACTCTCTTGTGACTGATGTTATGCGTTAATGGCCACTAATTTCCTCAGAGATTCCAACGCATTGTTACTGACATAGAGTTTTGTCTTTCGTTCATTCTAACCTGACGAAACTAGAGAAATTATTCTAAATTCGCTATCATGAAACGCGAGTACGACAAGCAACGGAAGCAATTTTCGATACTCGGCTTTGCGAGCGAACGAGAGAAATTGAAAGCCAAGATGACTTATACTCAAATCTGCACCGGTAATTTTCGAAAGACCTAGGTATCAGTGGAAGTTTGTACCATCCTGGCGATGGCAATATTAAACATATCTATGCTAACATGACCGAGAGAATAATGAGTCAACTGGCATTGAGAAATAATATATACCATGTATACTCGATTATCATGCTACTTTTGAAGAACCTAATTTTGAAGCTAATTTTAAGGGGTCCCCTTTATACACGAGATATAAAATTCACATATACACTGCTGACTCTTGCTACGCCGTTGACCTATTATATATGCATTTATTGTAGTCGCTTTACACGAGTATGTACGGTATATATTTATGTATGTGTGGGTATGTGGCTGAATAGTTAGAACGTTCTGCCCATGAGACCCGGTTTCGTATCTCACCACGTTTGATTTGTCAGGAAGGGGACTTAGTCACATAATCGGTTCGGAGGGGACGATCCCAGAGTGCGGAACCTTTGGAAAGTGCTTGAAAACCATAACACGGTTTGACCCAAGCCTAAGTGAAATTAGGTCGACGGAAGACGTCGATAGCTGTGCTTGCACGAATACACAAGTCATCGTGACCGCGGCTGTGCTGGCGTTATTCAGATTTTTGATCATGCAAGATAACACACTCTCTCCGAGAAACTGTAACTAAGGTCTGCTTAACAAATTTGCAGTATAAACCACAGTTTGGCTCTGTGGGTGTTGAACAAACCAAAACATATCTGAGCGTGAGTCTGCAATCAGGATTGGCTAGCCACCCTAGTAGACGAATACGAATACGAGTGGCCAGTTATTATTATTATTATTGTTATTATTATTATTATTTATAAAAGTGAGAGAAATACTATACTTAAGTATTATTAATTTGTTAGCATGAACTAATGTTCTTATAGGGTCTGGAACACTCAAGAAACCAACCATAACAAAAGTAAATGGAATTTTCTTGATGTTCGATGTTTATTTTTTGCCAATGTTCCAACCTTATAATGGCATGATAGTGATTGTTTTGTGTGCAAACACTCCATCAGAAAAAGAAACCAAAATGGTAGAAAATTTGTGATTAAAAAATAAAGACAACGCTTGCTCGCTGGTTGACTGAATGCCTTTTCGACGCTAGTCGCCTATTCATTTTCGACTTTTGTCTATAATTCTTCTTGATTCTTTACTGTTAGAATGAAATCAAGCAAGCAATGGCTGCAAGAAGCCTGGCGCCCACAATCGGTCGTGTTAAATGATTTATTTTATTTGCTGATTTCTTGTTTTGGGTGTTTCTTTGTTTTGTTTTTTTGTGTGTTTTCAGTTCACTTCTGATCCTTTTAAACAATCATCGTCTTGCTTAATTGTCAGCTTTGTTTCATCAAATTATTGAAAGTCAAGTGAAGAATTAAAATTAACAATGGAAATTGAAATGATATTTACTCAAATGAACTTAGTATGGCACAAGGACACAGTCAGGGAGCACCCAGTAAAGATAAAGCTCAATTCCTGACTAATATTAAAACATAACTTGCTAGCTACTGACACCAAGTTGACGCAGACTTTGTTTCATTTAACATTTTTTTCACATAATAATTTTGTTTTGTATTCGTCAGCATCTCACTAATAAAATATTACCGAAGAGAAAGTGATCCACACAGAGTGTTTCACGTCCATGACTTTGCGACAAAGTAAAACATGTTTAATAAGAACTAATTATTATTTTTTAAATCGAGTTCAAGCAAGGTGAAACGTCACTCAGACGCAAGGATTTACTGGAAGAAGAATTAGAAAACAGAAGCATTACTAAAAGACGAGGACAAAACAAGTGTAATCATAACGACTGGCATTGCATTTAAATTTTAAAAATAAAAGTTGACTGGAATGCATGTAACCTGAAAAGAATTCCACAAGCGTGAAGTGTGAAAAGGGTAACAGTTAACATAGAACTTATGTAGCTGACCGTGGGAGTGAAGATGTGAAGAGATATCAGAAGATTAAAATTTCCTGCTGGCTGGCCCAGCTACATAAGAATGTCGGACTTTAATTAAGTACAAAGAAGACAAAGAAAACAAGCAAGACGTATATACATGGGTAAACAAATATATATTAATAACAAAACAAGTTAAACAAAGACATGGACTGTTACATAGAGTTTGTATGGAGAAATTATGTGTGTGTGTGTTGTAAGTGTTCGTACGTACGTGTATTGTTCTTAGCGCGTCCCCAGAATTTGGGAAAAGCTGTATCCGTGAGAGGTCACATATTGGTGTAAGTGAAAAGAGAGATATCAGAAGGTTCAAATTTCCTGCTGGCCGGTCCAGCTACATAAGAATGTCGGACTTTAATTAAGTACAAAGAAGACAAAGAAAACAAACAAGACCGATATACATGGGTAAACAAATATATATTAATAACAAAACAAGTTAAACAAAGACCTGGACTGTTACATAGTGTTTGTATGGAGAAATTATGTGTGTGTGTTGTGAGTGTTCGTACGTACGTGTATTGTTCTTAGCGTGTTCCCAGAATTTGGGAAACGCTGTATCTGTGAGAGGTCACATATTGGTGTAAGTGAAAAGAGAGAGATTTTACCTCACCTCCGCGCGAGGTAGCGGCCCAAGGCCTGAGTCGAAAAAGAGAGAGAGGCGAAGGGTCAGCAAGTATTTATAGCCAGAAGAGAGAGAGAGACCCTGTTGAAGGATTAAGGAAACTGAGGAGGAGCTAACTCCGACACTTACATCTAACGATCACAACTGTAACTAAGTGAGATCTCAATAATTTTAATACTACGACTAAATTCATAAAATCTAGGTACCAGACCAAAGATCTCACCCGAAGATTTGCCATAAAAGTATTTATAGATAAGGTAAAGGAAGAAATTTTACGGCGAAGGGAAATGGACCGAAGTCGTGACACCGTACCAGGACCAATAATATTGCTGATTTTTCTTTGAATTTTATGAAAGATCTCTAGATATATAACAGGAGCACCAGACAATATGTGACAGCAATATTCTACGCATGGACCAAAGGGAGAATACGTAAGATAGAGTCTGGAGAGATATAGTGGCTATCAGTACACAGTGAACCAATTTTTTTACACATGACCTACCAATTGATTCAGTATAGGCTTTCCACTTCGGGTCCGTCTATAACTTTAGTACGATTCCTACACTTGGAGGTTAACATCTGCCGTATTGATGGAAAACGAAATAGAGTGCATTTAATTTTGGAGGCGTAAAAATAAACAAACCATTCTTTGCTCTAATTAAATACAGACTGAATGTTGTTTTTAACATCAACCGCCAATTTAACTTCATCGGGATAACCAGATCTACTATCGAGAAAGGTGTAAATGGTTATGTCCTCAGAATAGATACCAAGTTGAGAGCTGATACCATCAGGATGCTCGGTAAGTGAAATTAAAAATGAAATAAGAACAATCATTGATCCCTGGAGGGGAGCATCTGTATTAGTACAAAACAATCTAGTGGAGTAGACATTCAATGTCTTTTTTGGCACGCCGGCCTTCTACGTAAGATTATTCGATGTAATCCAATCATTCATGTTAAACCATGAAATGAAGGTCGTCCTAAACGCGTTCTCCTCCAGTTCCTGTCTTACAAACGCTGGTATTCCTCAAGGCGGGAGTGCCGCTAGAACGCCAGGTGTTACAGAGAGTGGAAGTAAGAGAAAAGACTAGAGTTCAGGGAGATAGAGGAAAGGATAAAAAGAAGAAAGCAGGGTCAACGTATCAGGACATGTCGCTCGACATTACGTATACTTTTTTTGAAGATTATAGTTATTAGGGAAGCAAGTAAGAGGAAGGGATTTCCACTGGCGCGACAGAAGGAGTTGATGGAGTAGAAGAGGCTGTTACATTTAACTGTTTCGACAATAAAAGGGTGGGACCGAGATGCCAACCTACTAGCACGCTTAAATTGATGTAGTCAGGGAACCAGGGAAAATAGATCGTTAGAGCAGTTACCATGAAAATATTTGTAGAAAAGACAGAAGGAAGCCACTTCACATCTATGAGAAAGTGACTGGTGTGGGGATCCCATGTCAGGACCAATCACATTGCATATCCGTCTTTGGCTTTTGTCGAGAACCTCTAGATGAACAGCCGCGGCACCAGACCATATATGACAACATTATTCCATGCATGGACAAATAATAAATTTGTAGATATGGAGGATAGAAACAGACGAGAGTAACTTTCTGGCACGACACAGCGAACCCACTTTCCTTGCGGTAGATGCAGTTATTGATACAGCCTTAGGTTACACCAGCGTTCGTATGAAAGAAAATGGAATAGAACCCGTTCATTTCATAGTTGGACAGGAAGTATTGGATTAAATCAAATAATCGTTCAGTAATACGGTATCACTGAAGGTTACGTAGAAATCTGGCATACCAATCCCTGTCAAATGCCTTCGCTGTTAATATCAAGAGCTTGGTATACATATTCATTTATGGCCGTAAGCACATCAGCGGTAAACCGTGCAAAGCGGAAACCATATTGTTAGTCAGATAGTAAATTATGGGAGGTAAGATGCTTAACCAATACGGCATTGATTAAAGTCTCAAATACTTTGCCGAATAGTGGTAGGAAACTGACAGGGCGGTAGTTAGATACGTCAGTAGGGTTTTCAGAGTTCCTAAAGACAGGGACGTCCGAGAGGGACTTCCAACGGTAGGGTAGGCAATAATCAGCGCGGTAATAGTTGTATAGGGACACATTTCTTTAGGATTACGGCTGGTATACCATCACCACCAGTTGCTCTATGAGCGTCTAATTTAGAGATGATGTCCAGTAACCTCGACGGGGTTATGCACATCTCACTCTGTAGTGGATACTCCGGATGAGTCGAGTGTTGAGTTGGATGAGAATTTCCGAGCAAAGCATTCAGCCTTATCAGGCCTGGATGTTAGAACTTAGAACTCATTGAACATTAGATGGACTGGGAGTATACTGTAGTTCAGCACACATTTGCAGATCCGCAAATAATCTTGGTTCATTCTATCAGCAAAAAGTAACTTCACTTCATTGAGGACACGCTTGCAATCATTACAAGCAGAGACAAAGAGACGTCTGTTGCAATCAGGCAAGTCACTCTGGTACACAGGGAAGGATTGATTCCTATGGGCTTTTGCGGTAGAACAAGTAGGTGATTTAATTTGGTATTTTCTTTTAGAAATGAAAGCCCCAGTGCCGGCTTTTACCCAGGAGGAGACTCCTAACGCACGTGTTTGAACGGAATCATTAAAAACCACATTCCAAGGGACGTCGCGAAAGAAATCATGGAATAAGTCCAAGTCTGTGTGTTAATAACAGAAATATATTTTGTTTTCGGAGGTTCATGTCTAGAGGGAAAGTGGAAGTAGATATTAACAGACATTTCAGCGTGATCAGAGTCGCCAAGAAGGCAAACCTGCATCAACATGAGTCAGGGATAGAGGTAAAGCAGAAATCGGGACGGGAACCGTCACCTCAGGGTTACTGGGGGGAAAACGTAGGAAAATCAACCACTTGTGCGAGGCATTGATAGAAAAGTTAATGGTTTGGATGCCAGCGAGATCAGTTAAAAAGAGTTTAAACCACTTGGTATAGTGGACGTTAGCTACCGAACGCGCATATGTTTGCAAATGGATGTAGAGAGATGGCTTTGTCTATATTATCGGATATGCTATCGCGTACACAAAAGTCCTGAGTGGAAAGGGAACGGTAAAGAAAGTAGAGATAGCTTACTGAATTGAGTAGAGATAGACGGAGACACATATAGTAATGATCTGTAGATTCCAAAGAGATTTCCCTAACCAGCGGGAGATTATCGCGGGCATAAACTCCCCTGCCAAGCATGTAGATTTTGGAGTCCTTTCTAGGGAGAGGAAGGTAGGCGGGAATTGAGAAATTAGAGGAATGTATTAACGGATTAACGAATTAAGGTTAGTAACTTTAATTTCACGATTTGAAAAAGAAAGATGAGACCAGTTGAAAATTTGTCCGGAGACACCGTATCTTTTCGACATGTGAAGAAAACTTGTAGGCCAAATCCTGTAGAAACAAATCATTCTTATTTAGAGCTTGATTCACTATTTTAGCAATTATCGTCAGGTCGATTATTTGATGTAATCTAATTATTTAAAACGAAAGCAATATTGCTTGTCTGAAAGAAGACCGTGCGATGTGAGATGCTCGTTAATTTTATTCGAATTTTTGCTTCAGATGAAATTAAAGGAATATTCACAAGTCACAACTGTGGTTTAATCATCAAAACCCCTTTTTTTGAAAAATGCAGAATTTGAATCTGTCCCATTCCTCTTTGTACCTCTTTTAACTTATGTGATTTCCAAAGGTATTTTATTGACATTTCTCTCCTTCAGAAACACGCAAAGGTAATTTTCCAATTAGTTAAATACCTTCCTATTTTTATCTTTATCTCTAGTCTGTCTCATTTTCGGGTCCAATGGGGCATTTTTATCAAGTTTTTGAAATATTATCTTTTATTTATTTACGCACTATGTAATTAATTAATTGTTTCCTTGTCTCTAAAGAATACGTAATTAAAGACTAAAGTGAAATATTTGAATTGGGTTCTCGTCATACCTACATTTTACAAGGTCAAGGCTTTTGAACAAATTCTTGGTTTTGTATTCTTTCTACAGAGGCAATATTTGCGATTTCATGAATTAATTTCCATTACTTTCTAAATGATATAAGGAATTAATTTAAAATAAAAATTAAAAATTGACCAACCACTGATCTAACTTAAATTTCATCATGAAAAATATAATCCAAATACAATACAAATATACACTCCATTACTTATATGATATTAAGAATCTATTTGTGTACATTGAGAAAATCACTTACATTAAATCATAGCCTAGAAGTCACCATTCGGGTGGATTTAAGCTAGCTCCTGTGGAAGTCTTTTCTGCATTCGGACTTTTGCCACCAGTGTCGTATGTATGTAAATTTAGATATAATATATTTTTTTAAATATTTATTCGACAATTCGGCATAATTTTTCTTTGTCTAAGTAAACGATGTCCGTAGTTTGTTTACAATTATTGTGAGCGTAATTTTTCTTTTCTTTTAAAATCACCATTCTAGAAAAAGAAAAAAAAAACTATGAGCAACGTACCGTACCCCGCTTAAGTTTTAATTCAGTGTAACCCGGATATAAGAGAGTTGTCGGGACCGGAGAAGTATCTTATATCCGGGTTTCTCTTATATCCGGGTTGGTCTATTTTGTTTACATTAACACAGGCTCTAATTTGGGATTGTTGATAGCACGCTATCTCCACCTTAAAAAGAATTACATTACACTCACAATTATAAACTCTCGCAGTGAGTATTTTTCTTTGCCGTGTATGTTTATTATTCATTGTAAACTGACTTTCAGAATTTTCTTCCTGGGGAACTTTTCCCGCCTTAGCCATCTTGAATTTCAATTTTGGCGCGGAACTTTATCTACCTTTTAATCAACTACCATATTTCCAGTAACTTACTGAAGCTCTCCACTGAAGACAATCTACTTGGCCTCTTTTTCAACTACATTTCCAGTACATTTACTGAAGGTCTTCACTGAAGACAATTTACTTGTTAAACTCTAATAAAAATTTATGTTTGTTCTTTACCTTGGTCGTTTTGCCTGTCTACTTATTTTTACTGTACGTTTGTACAGTAAAAAGAACACGTCTTTATATTCTATTTATTTTTACTTTGTTTGTGGATTCGGTAGTCGTGTGCGGTGTTTGGCACAAGGCCTTATTTTCGTAAGCCAGATCTGCAGCGCTATCGGGTCCGCAACAGGATCAGAGAAAATCTATCTTATATCCGGGTTTCTCTTATATCAGAGTTTCTCTTATATCTGGGTTACACTGTACTTTTTAATTAGACGATATCAACTGCAACTGCGACGAAAAGCGAAATTAACCATAAAACTTTAATAAAGAAAGTTTTTTAAACCTTTCACTCTGTTTGATATTTAAATTCAGCTTTAAATGAGTAATTTATTAAATATTTAATTGCGTGTCACTACACTTGTTACTACCTGTTGTGGTGTAATTTAAATGTATTAAATTATAGGAGGGGGGGAGAAGATTTTAGCGGTTTTGACGTCCAAACTCTTTAACGCGTAGAATTTAAATTCTCTCATCCTCATTCATCCTCTGCTTTTATAACGAAGGCAAATATTATTTTTTAACAAGGGAGGTAACTGTGGATTACTCCATGTCCTATTTCTTAATAAAGTTCTTTTAATATCAAAGTCTAATAGGAGGTTGAATCTTGCGACCATATCTTGTATAAACGGACGGGCTGGTACCATTGGCAATAGGCTTTTCAATTACAGTGTAACCCGGATATAAGAGAGTTGTCGGGACCAGAGAAGAAGTATCTTATATCCGGGTTTCTCTCATATCCGGGTTTGGTCTATTTTATATACATTAACACAGGCTCTAATTTGGGACCAGATAAAATCTCTCTTATATCCGGGTTTTGTCTTATATCGGGTCTCTTATATCCGGGTTACACTGTATTTTTTCTTTATTCGGGTTTTGTCTTGATCACTTGAACAGTCCGCTAGACAAGGCTTCTGATGCTACATGGTATTGGAAGTTTGTGGGTTGCTAACTTTTGTTGTTGATGGCTGATCAGTTCTTAGGTGAAAAGTATTTTGTCGTTTATTTAGAACAGACCTTGCTGAAGCAGGTTTTACAATTGCTGGTGATTTTTTGGTATTTTTACCAGAAGTATAATATTTTTTCTAAACTCTGTAACTCTTCCTAAAATTCTTCTTCAACGGAAGTGGCAAACTTTGATGAGGTTCTATAGATATTGGTTGCGAATACGCTTTTAAACATATTTTAAACATAGCAGACTAACCGTGACCCGATGGGTCACTGACGGTTCAATATTATGTAATATTGAAGAAAGTTGAAATAAAAATATTTACTTTTTAAAATCTTATACACTTAAAATATATTTAAATCAGAGTAACTATAAAAAAATATTTTTAATATACCAAAGAATATTTTAAAATCATAAGCAGATATACCCGGCGTTTCCCGTAGTCTTAATCATAGAGATGCTTGTAAGAAGTGGCAGTTTAAGGAGAAACCATGAAAGGGCTGTTCACTGAGAATATAAAAATTAAATAGCGGTAGCTCTGAAAAGGACTTAACGGTGTTCTCTAAGATTTTATCAATCAAATTGTGCTAGCCCTAAAAAGGGCTGGAATACGTTCCCTTAGAGTGATACACTTTAGGTATGGTAGCCCTAAAAATGGCTATTTTTCGTTTATACACAGCGAGAGACGATAGTATACCGTAGACAGGGAAAGGCTTCTTATGAAATGGACGCGGAATCTAATTCCGACAAAATAGATATAGACTCAGTTAGTAAGAGTCAAACAAAAGGAAAATTACGTGAAGCGCATCATTCACCTAAATCTTACGTGGAAACAGGGGCAAACCTGAAGGACTGAAGTGTTACAGAATTTGTGACTACGGAAGGACATATGAATAGCCTACAACTCCTCTCTGTAGAAAACATTTTAGGTTGTTCCGTTTGAAGTGAAAGCGAATGAATTTGTTTTGCTTCAAACTCTAAAAGGACGCATTGATAGCTCTCCACGAGAAAAAAAAAACACGTCTCCCATAAATCTAGACCTGCTGTGGAGAGCGTTTGTCTTTGAGACTTGTTGATTGACATCACGAAGCAAAATTGTTAGACGAAACTGAAGTCTGCGCTGAGCAAATGGGATTTCCGCACGCTATGAAGTTTGAGGGTATCCTGGATATGAATACACCTTCTCTCCCATACCACACCCTGCGAGAATAGTGGCCTCAATAACATGTGGCAGCAGTTTCATAACCACAAGTTTGGGTTCCATTGCAGAGACTTTTCCAGGTTTCTCAGCAACATTACTGGGGGGGCTCCGGTTTTGAGGTGCAATTCATGGCATGGTAGTCCGGAGAGGTTCAAGAAATTTAGAAACAACGCTGGATAGTAACTACATTTCATTACTTTGTAAATGATGTAAGGAATTAATTTAAAATAGAAATTAAAAATTGACCAACCACTGATCTAACTTAAATTTCATTATTAAAAATATAATAAATACAATACAAATACAATACAAATATTTATAAAGGCTTCCTCGTAGGCATTTCAGCATTTTTTCATTGATTTTGGCAACACTGTTTCAGGAGCTAATATTGCCCTCTCGTACAACCAACTGGGTTTTCCAAAATAGTTAGCCAGATGTGGAAAGACAACAGCTCTGAGGTAATGAATTGTATTTACAACGGAGCATATTTGTGAAACTAAGATCTCTCTAGCTTTATCTAAAGCAAGTTGCCGTCACCGATTGCTAGAGGTTCCTTTGAAAATTGTGCTGACCCTTGGCACCGAAAAGTTCAGCACTCATATTTGGTTTTAAAAGGCAAAATTGTAACCTGTTTCAATAGAGGTGATAATTTAATGCAAGTTTTCACAGAGTCTGCCATTGTACCATTGGGAATAACGGGAAAAATTTCCTGAAATTACCTGATAGAAGGCTAAGTACTCTACCCACTTGATGTTGACAATCCTTTTTGTCTCGCAAAGTCTTATCCAGGGCCTCGATAGATACTTGGTGGGCTATCGTGCACTCATCCGAGACAATGAGCTCACATTTTTTTCATGATATTAGTTTTATCCGTACACTTTCTGATGTTGCAGGTCGCTGAATCAGAAGTCAAATTAATTAAAGATAGAGTGCGCTGCCCTACCACCGGGCAGAAGCGTCGCAGCAATTCCAGAGAATCCGCGTCATTTGCCTTACATTTGCGAGGAGGAGCTTCATGACGAATATTCTACCTGTCTCTCCGGGTGCCTCCAAGAAGAACAAACCACATTTCCGAATGCGAACGGAATCGAATCTGGTATTGTACGGCAACTGCTGGTCCCTAAACGACTTTGGCTCTTTTCCGCTGACATAACCTACAAAAGTTTCGACGTCGTAGGACGTTTCCTGAATTAAGCCTGGTTATTCGGCAAAACTTGTGCAGGCCGTCAGTTTGCAATGAATTTCCGCCCATAGAAGAAAATCCTAATCTGGATGTCAATAAGAGCTCTGTTTATAAATTTCTCATTGAATCCTGTGTCAATGCCACAAAGCATTGGTTGCCCATGGCGTTTGAAGTCTTCAGAAAATCTTTGAAGTCTCTGCATTTCTCCCATAAAGACACAGGAGGATAAAGCTCAGACTTGTGCAATAATACAGCAAAATAGTTTTTGGAGAATTATTTCTGTTGGCATTGCAGCAGACTCCGCAAGAATTGCATCCCACTAAGCACCATCTTCCAGTAGCCCATGTTTGAAGAAGGCCTCGCGACATGTGCTGTAAACGTGCCCATTAAACCTTTTCAAGTCGTCGAAACACTTTACCTCCTGTAATAGAAGGCGAACGTAGAAACACTCTTGTTGGCTGTGGTGGACTGTATATACTCTTCCAAGGCAATGGTCAAGATTGCTGCCTGGATGACCATCAAAAGTTTATCCAGCCTTTCGTCATGTCCATCTGTTGTCTCTCCAATGTAGTATCATTGTATTTGAGATTATAGAAATGTCTAAACCAATGGAATTCTTTTAAAGAATTGATTGTATAATTAGTAGTGTTCACGCAAACAGGTCAGAGTTCAAGTTCGGAGTTCACCCCTTATTGTCAGTACATGGGCATAGAGGGGGTAAGTGAATAAACACTAACGGCGTGGTATAAGTAGACGTTCAGATGACTTGAAGGGTTGAAAGGAAGCATTATCAGTGTTTACACGCAAACGTCAATGGTTGTGTTTGCAGTCATCCCCTTATTATCAGATACTGCATAAAATGTATTAAAGAATATGGTATTGAAAAAAGGGACATTATGATCGTTGGCGATAATAAGGTGGGAGGGGAAGTGAGTAAAAACAAAAGACGTGGTTAAAGTAGTAGTTTACACCAAATAAGACGCTGAAAATGTGGGAGCATTAATAGTGGTCACGCCCACATTTCAAAAGTCCTGCTCGCAATTCACCCCGTGTTTAAGTAAAGTTTAATCAGTTTAATATTAAATAGCAGAGATTTAATCAGTTTAATCAAATAAATCGTACATTTAAAGTGATTAAACTGATACAAAACTTGTTCGAAACATTCCTTGACGCATAACTAATATGTGTGCAAAATTTGGAACGTAGCAGTTGGAAACTTCGGAAGTTAATGGCAAGAAAAATACGCAGTTATTCGCAGATTTTTCCCGATTAACGCGAATGACCTTAAAAAAAGTAAAACAATTTTTTGACAGAAGTAATGACCGCGTCCTATTTGGAGAAACTCGCTTGAAACAGCATGGGATTAGAGGCCAAAAACTGGTTTTCTAAACAGTTTTTCGCGGTTCATCGTTATACAGTGGAGGAGGGGTCGGAAAAATGAAGTTGGTTTTGAGTATAAGCTATCGGTGTGTCAAGTTTGAACGAGGTCAGTTGGAAAATGGGGAAATGTATAACGGAAATACATACAGACATATTCTCTTATATATATATATATATATATATATATATATATATATATATATATACACAAAAGTTAAGGTGGATATTAAAACAACATTTAATCTATTTATACGTACTTCATATACACATCCATTGCCTCATTTAACAGTAGACTTTTTTGAATTTCATAATGTCGAATATCACAGTTTAATTACTTATGTTATTAAATACAACAGGCAATCTACTTACGATTAGTCGTAGAAATTTCTACTCAGCCGTCTTGTTTGTTATCCTCTTCCCTTCTGTCAACCAATCAAACCTTACGATTTGCATACGAACAGACAAACCAAGAAAAAAATGATTGTTCCTTTTTAAATATAATATAATTAGAGAGATAATTTCTGAAGTCTGGCAGTGTCTGTGAAATGTTCTGGAAATTCTTTCTCTATTTGTTGTCTTCACTTTTATTAACCCCATCAATAGGTTAAGATCTTTCAATTCTGGTCCCCCACCCCTGTAATTGTTCCCTCAGATTTTCAATAGCAAACTGTTTAGTCTTTGCTTTTGGAGTTTCTAATAAAGCCTCCACGCTATCACACAACTAATAACATAGTTGGTGGTAACTTGTTCCCTACCGTTGTTTGTTACATATTTTTAATAATTGAGGAGTTTTTTTTTTCTAAAATAACTACTGCGGTCTACCGTTACATCTATTCCAGTATCCAATTTGAAATGAATTACTTTACTATATAGCTTTATAGGAACTATAACTTCAGCTTTCCAGGCATCTTCCGTAACCCCGATAATTCTATTGTAATAGTCCCAAGGCAGAAATATACTTTTCCTATCATCATTTCTCGAATTTTAGAACTGTCAATTCTATACCTTGTCGCATAATGTCCTTTTCTTGAACACTTTCGAAAAATTGCATTTTTGGCTGGACAGTCGTTTTGAATGCGAGATAGAATATTGCCAAAGCGTATACATTTATTTGTATTACTTTTATGGCGTGTGCTGTATCTTGAGGCTTCTTTTTATGTTAGTCTGCTAACTTTTGCTTCTGTTGCATTTTTGCCTAAAGAAATATTTTGAGTTTGTTGCTTGAAAGTTTCATATACTCTCTGTCTATACATTTGTTTAGGGTAAGAAATCTCTCATTTAAAAACATTTCCCTGACTTTATCATCTTTAACCCCTACAACTATTTGGTCTCTAATTAACCTAGCATTTCCCCAAAATTGCAGCCTTTTGCTAACTGCCCGAGCGCCGCGACATATGCCGCTATACTCTCTGAAGCTGTTTGCTTTCGAAATTTTATAGGTTTTGTACGCTTCATGGGTTTCTTTAACAAAACATTCTTCGAATTTCTTTATTACTAGTTCCAAATTTTCTTTCTCTTCATTATCGAATTTTAACCCCTCGTAAATGTTGTAGACATCTTCTACTGTTGACAAAAAGACATATGTTCCATATGTAATATCAGGCTCTTTGTTGAGTCGACTGGCCTTTGAATAATTTCGAAAATTCCGAATAAACCTTTTCCAGTTAGTTGCCAAATTCCCTGATAAAACCATTTTTGCAGCAGGCTGGACATGTATCGTAAATTGCCTTTGGTTATCGTATCTTTGTTCAGAATTTTGTGCAATAGATAAGTCGTCAAATGGACTGAACATCCTTTTTTAACAAGGCGAACAAATTTGCTTTACTTCATAAACTGGTCGTATTTTAAATGCCAAGAAAAAATATTTCGAAAAAATACAAATGACATTACTTAAAATTTCTTGGAATTTATTTTTTTTTAGTTCATTTGCAAAGTCCTTTACTTTTTTGTTTTGTTTTTATTGTAACTATTTTTTTCTTTCGGACGATATGTGCCGTAAGTTCTTCCTGGCACCTTGTGGCGTAATTTAAGCGTATTAAATTACAGGAGGGAGAAAGAAGAGATGAAATCTTTAAGTGTTTGTTTTGATGTCCAAACTCGTTAACGCATAGAATTTGAAATTGATGCTCCGTTTTTATATAAACGGGCAGATACCATATCTTGACAAGGTTTGTAATCGTGGATTAAACCACACCCATTATTTCAGGGGTTTTTTTTATGATTCGCCGAGATTGAAATCCGGACGTACAGACACACGTACATTGCGTTTTATTATTATAGATTCTAAACCGATCCAGAGGATGGGTTAGTCGCCAATTCTGAGCCCGTCCCGATTATGGTATAGTCACCAATGTGAGGCAAAGCGTAGATTCTACTGATGATACTTTGTTATAATGATGTCGTCTTTCAATTGTTATAACCTCGCTATGGGCTATCAATGCAATTACTCTATTAATTCATCTGATGCGTTTTATACAATAGCGTGTTCCTATTAAGACAGACATTACGACATATTGATGATTACATTTTATATTTGATATTATCCGATGCATTGGCAGTTTCGTAAGTGTCTTAAAATTTATGAAATTTAATTGATATTCTGTTACGTGTTTTTATATTTAAGGCTTCTAATATTTGTCGACATTTTGTTAAAACGTCATAGCGTATAATATTCTTTTATTATTGATAAGTATTCATAGAATTACTTACGTTTTGTCATTGTGTTTGTGAATATAGGCTAATAAATCCGGTTACCGTGTGCCATAAAATATTGATGCATAAAGATATATTGGTTGTGTTTTTCTCATTATTCCAAGTGGGAAAGTTAATTCGTTGACGACCCTACTGTGTAGTGATTTTCCAAGTGTAGCTTAGATGTGGCACAAGGCCGAAAGTAGGGGGCACCCAGTGAGGATGGAACTCACTACTCAGTCGTAATCGTTTTAGCGAAACAAGCGTGCTAACTATTACACCGCCTCGAGGTGCCCCGCTACTATCTGTGTATTTCTGTATTATCTTTAGTGGGGTTGTTTTATTAGATTTTGTGATCGTATTTTCTATTTATATTTTGTCTGAACACTTTTACAGAGCGTAAACGTATTATGAAATATCTAGAAATCTTCTACACACACAATATTCTTCTTCTATGTGCTATGTATCTTCAAGACGTGGACGATCATGGCCCTCCAAACATCCTATCCATTGTAAAACTTATCAGTCTATGTTATTCTATTATCACTCCTACTCTTGTTTTGCTGTCCATTTACACAAGCTCGTTACTTCATGCCTCCCCTTGTTCATCTTCTCTTCATTATATCCATTGAATGTCAAATTCTCCAAGCCCTATTTTCTCATTATGCATTCCATAAAGTTCAACTATCTCGTTCTGATTCTAAGTGCAAGCGTTCTTTTTGTTTCCATTTTGCTTAAAACTTCCTCATTGCTCACATGGTCCATCCATGGTAGTTTCAACATCCTTCTGTAGAACCATATCTCTCCTTTGTTAGGTCTCCTCTATATCTATGAATAAATTGTTCAGCATTCACTGCTTGTAGGAAGCCTGTTATTATACAGCAGTTGAGCACTTTTACTAAGCCTAAATATATTTCGCAATGAAAGTATTATAAAATGTATACATTTGTTAAGACGTATTTGCTTGAAAACCGAAAACAAAAAAGTGCCACAACACTCATCAAAGAAAAATACTACCTTTAGGCGTAAACGCAATTTAAAAATATAAGCTCGAATCTATCTTAAGTTTGTAGTAATTAAATTTGCATATACTTTAAATATGATGAAATGTAATCTTCAAATTGTGCAGAAAACAAATAGAAAGATTTGAAAATATCTAACTGTATATATCATGTTAAATTCCAGTGCAAATGCGGGTCAACTGAATTGAGATACGGAAAATGGAGAAAGATTGTTCTAAGTAAAACTCACATATAAAAGAGATTGATAGGTTTTGAAAGTTATCTGATAAATGGATGTTCACTTTTTCAGCTTCAAATTCCTAAAAAAAACTTCGTACAATCATTAAAGAGATAAAAAAAGGATCCGAAAAAGATTTGAAATTAAAAGATGAAATATTAACAATTAAGTCCCAAACATAAATTAGACCAAAGTAAACTGAAAACTATGTTTAAAGAAAAGCCTTTACATGGCCATTAGGGAACGTGAGTAACAGACCCGCATATCAACCCAAAGAACCCAGAAAGATCTATACTGGCAGCTCATCATCAATCATGATAAGAAAACATTTGGAGGCACATATTTTATTGAATGGGGTTGATCAAAATTGGCATTTCTGTACCTACGCTAAATAGACTATTTGCTATAGCCGAGCGCCAAATAAATAAAAGTAGGCCGGATTCTGTAGGAGAATAGTGTCGTCTTTGAACGATACGCCAATGTTATAACTTACCGCATATATAAAAATGGTATGCGCAAAAAACACCGCCAGTTCTTGGAGCTGATGGTGTTACATTATTCTATGACTTCACTGTACTCAACGGCCGTGTTATAGAAGCTAATGGACTCGATATTATTAAAAAAAAATTCAAACAGCGTAAATGTTCTCTTTTCAACATGATTATACAGTCTGAGAGAAATATGTTCGCAAGATAATTTGATTAAGTCTTCAGTGTGAACATGCAAAGGCATGACGATATAAAAAAAAAAATGAAAAAAAGCGAAAAACTGGAAATAAATTACCAAGTCTTTGTCCGGGAACAGTGAAGATGTGTGAATGATGAAGGTTAGTATTGTGCCTATAATAAATGGCGAAAGTGGAACCATGCCAAAAGACTTGAGGCGTGGGTTAATGAATTAGAAATTCGAGAAACAATGAGAGTCTATCCAGACTAATGCGATGTTTGCAATTGCAAGGATACACAAGTATTTGCTGATATTTCTAAATACTTGTTGTCTCATAATCCCCACTGCTAATCCAATAGAAATCTGGTGTGAAAGCTTCAGAAATCGAAGTAAAATTATTAATAAGAAGAAAGAATTTTAAATCTAAACACAACTTGTCTAAACAAACAAAAGGATTACTGAAATCGGCAAGAATATTATAGTGTGTAATGTTAGCAAAGAGTTTTCTTTAAATGTTGAAAATTATCACCGTTGTATTTAGGGGTAAATTATTTACCATACGACAAAAATTAAAAATATCTCATCAAATCAGATAAAATGTGTAACAATTGTATTTTTATTTGAAAGCACTTAGAATGTTCAGTCTTGAACAATGATGAAAAATATTTAGAAAATATTATTTTAATTATTCCATTAATCTAATTATTTCAGAGACAATATGAAAAGAAAACACATATTCAATCCAGAAACAACATAAAAATATCAACAACAAAAATAATTCCGTTTCTTATATTTTTTTTGTACTTACAAATTAGAAATAAACACCTACGTTATATTTTCTTTAAATTCTATAAATACTGAAAATGGAAGGAATTAAGCTAATCTCAATACGAAAAGTATCATAAAATCTTCAAAAGGAAATAATATCGGCGAATAATTTCGATGTTTAAAGAAATTAATCTATAAACATAAAAGGAATATTAAATTAAGCAAGACACTGAAAGGACTTGTGAGTCACTAAAAAAATCGTGATCAAAACTTTGATTGGAAAAGCGACCTTTTAATAAAAATAATATAAATTACTCAAACGAGGAGGCATTGAAATTATCACGGTCAATGCATCGCACTACATTTAATATACTACTGGGCTATTTAAATTTATTTCCTTTTTACTAAATTAATACTGATCAATTAATATATAAATAAATGAGTAATAATTAGTCAAATTCTAATTTCTCAAACGATATAAATAAAATAAATCTCAGGTTGTCGGTCGCAAAACAAATCACATTTTCCCTATAAAGTAGATCTTATTTTGGGAAATAAAATACCTTTTTTTAACATCGAAGAAACATGTGAAGAAAGAATTCTACAAACTGTTTATATATTTTATATTATGTTACATTGTCAGCCAAATTTGCTCACATACATACATACATACATACATACATTTATATATATATATATATATATATATATATATATATATATATATATATATATATATATTAAAGGTAATCGATCTGTTGGAATGTGTACCTATAGTGGCATATATGTATGGAAATATATGTATGTCTGAAGATGTGTACGCATATAAATATGTTGGAGAGCATGATTTCTTTATTTGGTGCTCGGGTACTACCCACAATTACCTACAATCTATAAATCTATAGCACAACTAATTTATATTAATCTTATCGGTTTTAGATTTAAATCCGCCATCATTTATTAATAATAGAGGACACCTTTAGTAAAAACAAAAAACAAAAAAACCCAAAGAAAACAAAGAAACTATTTTCTGTGAATCCCAGAAAAAACACATTCTGTACCTGTAAAGAAACGACACAGAGCAAGAACTGATATAGTAGAAACTGATATTAAACTACAAACAAATGTTCTGGCCATAAATAAACTTCAACCCCAGACTGCTTCAACCGGGATATCTTTTGTCCTCACTAATCACTAACACAAACCCATTCTCATTAACAAGGCGCCTACCAGAGAAGGACTGACACTGAAAATAAATTTAAATCAATGCTCCGAGACACATACATTAGGGACTGATGATAGCCGCGCACAAAATGCTGAGGTAACTTTTGTTCTTTTGCTATAATATATATATATATATATATATATATATATATATATATATATATATATAATGGACTTTCCCGTCGGTTTCAACGTATGAGGTTCCGACAACTGTGCTTATTCAACCCTGTGTGTAAGTCGCAAGTCACATTTCAGTCCCGCTAGTTATTTGCAAAGAAGTCTACAGATTGTGCAAGAGTGTGGATTGTTGGAGTGTATGGCCGGTACAGCAGCAGATATTTTAGTCCTTTCCCTAGTGTGACGAAGCTTGGTGATGTTTGATGCTGCATTGTACTTGATGCCATTGTAGCAAGTAGTCCTCCACTCATTGCGATCAATTGCTATGTCCTCAAACGTAGCATGATCCATATTCGCAGCTGAGAGGTTACTTTTCAGTTTGTCCCTGTATCTAAGCAATGGTCGACCCACGCTTCGATGACCACTGTTAAGTTGACTATACGTGAGCATTTTTGGTATTCTGTTGTCTTGCATATGTAGCACATGACCAGCCCAACGTAATTGTGACTTCATGAGAAAGGAATCAATACCATCAATATTACACATGGTGAAAAGATCAGCATTGGCCATCCTTTGGCTTGGGTTTATTCCACAAATTTCTCGAAGACAGCCCTTGTGAAATACATCCAACTGCTGAATTTGTCTTCTGTACAGTGTCCAGGACTGTGAACCATACAAAAGTGTTGTAAGGACTACAGCCCTGTAGACCCGTATCTTGGTCTCACGCCTAATGCCCCGGGGTTTGCAGAGTCGGTGACGAAGTTTCCCAAAGGCACTAGAGGCTTTTGCTATTCTATTGACTGTCTCATCATCCAGTGTTCCACTTGAATTAACTTTGCTGCCAAGATATTTAAAGTTCTTTACATACTTCAGATTATGTCCGTCAACTTGAATTGGTATTTCGGGAAAAACATGAACGGGTGGGTCTTGCTTGACGCCTCTTATTTGCTTTGGTGCGGGGGCTGGCTGGTGAACAACTTCAATATATATATATATATATATATATATATATATATATATATATATATATATATATATATACTGTCTTGATGTTGTTTCAGAATGTCAGACAATAATACAATATTTTAATATTTTGTTAGCTATAGTTGAGGAACAATGGGATTATCACTTAAAGTCATGTGTAAAACATTAGCATGTTGTTAGATAACACCAGAACTGAAACTATCAAATATTTATATGTATCTTCTTTTACAGTACGGTTCAAACTGTACAAGGCTCGGGGGGGGGGGGCACACGAGGTAGAGATTTACGTTAGGATGCAGTTTGTACGGATAGGGGAGGAAGATAACTTTAAAACCTAGACTTGAACAGGTTATGAGTGTATTGATCGGTTCAAACTTCCTCTTGGGACTCAGTTCCACAAAGAAGTGGTTCACGGGAAGAAACTGTACTTACCAATGGAATACGAAAAGTATGTGGGTGGTTCACAAAAATATACAGAACTGAAGAGACGAGGTCGGAAGTGATCCCTAAATTGGCACGAGTTGCCAAACTGGCCATATACCCAATGAAATCGGATAGGTCAGGTCTGGTCATTCACCAGAAATCACATCAACACACCAAGAGTCTATTGCATATGACGATTTCGTAGTGGCATGCTATGATTGCCCGACCTGCACTAGGGTGTGCAAGTCCACGTCGGGCCTGACAAGGCATATAAAAGGACATATTGGAAGTGATGATGATAAAAGTCAATTTCCACCACCCAGAGATGATTTGATATGCCACATATGTAACAAGAAATGCAGATCAATGGCTGCCATTCTGAGCCACTGTCTTTCACACAACCAATGGATGCAGTGTTGTGCGGGGTGCGGTGGTAGTTTAACTGATGGACTGGACATGTCAATGATGGTCATACTTGCTTTGTAAGTCGACAGCAACATAGGTAGATAGATAAGTAGATAGACAGATGGACGATGAATTTATATATATATATAGATAGTTATATAGATAGAGAGATTCCAGATTGTATCGTAATACTGAATCTAATATATATATATATATATATATATATATATATATATATATATATATATATATATATATATATATATATATATATATATAACTGAAAATGCAATATGATAAAATACCTTTGTACTGGGCCTCGCAAAATAAACGTTTAGGAAAAAAATGCATAACTAGAAATTAATTAGGATTTGCTCCGTATCAGGTCGATATTCAACTGGCCAACTTTTAGGGAAACCTACTGTTATTTGAAATCATGTTGAATCCACATAGAAAAATTAACTAAATTTAATATCAAGCGTATCTAATAAGAATCGTAGAAATAGACTATTAATTCTTTATTTGAATAATATGATGATGAGTAAATAATTGAATTATATTTGCATATTAAAATAACCAACAAATGTTTGAAGGAATTATTATTACGTTAATAAATCGTCTGATATTTGTAAATATATGTACACAATATCCGCATTATCACACATAGGAATATTTGACACGAGGCATACACATGTATAAATGGACATTGCATGTATTTCTATGTATGCGTTGTGTCTACTAGATGAATCATTAATAGAATTCAATTAAGGTCAGTTGAAAGAGAAGGAAACCGCTTATTAATTTCCGGTAAATAAAATAATTTTTCATTTTCATTTCCTAATATTTTCTGGTATTTTTCCGCTCATTAATATATATACATTGAACCGGTCACCGAGACTGTCACAGCATCGTCCTCAGTGATCATAGAATAAGTCAATGGAGAAAAATCAGGACCCAAATTATATGGTTATGTTCTTTTGTACCGGTGAAAACTACAGGGGTTATAGAGTGCTTGACTCATTCTAACCAACAATGTTTCCCTGTCACCCAGTCATAGCCCTTTTGTTAGGTTTGCAATCAAATAAAAGAACACGGCTTTGTTAGAACATTTATGGTGTGACTGTCAATATTACACGAAGATAGCATATGACTTTCAGTCGAAAAAAAACAGTCGAAAAAAATCAATATATATGCATGGATCGAAGAATTATTTACCAAAGTATTTGATTAAAATTTATTGTTTATTAAGATTTTATGAGAAAGTTTGTATGAATGAGATGTCAGAATGAAATAAGAAAAATTTAAAAGGGAAAAGTTGAAGAAATTGACAAGAGTTAGATAATCATATGAAAGAATCGCCTTTCGTGTTATTCATCTGTTGGTGGGAAAGTATCACAGATGTAATAACTCACATCTGAAATATTGCCAGACAAAACGAACATTTGAGAGAAATTTAATGTTTACAAGAGACGAAATGTTGCAATGAATATGATTATCTATAAATGTTCAAAGAGACACTCACGGAGATTTGAACAGCGAGACAATGATTGAGACGACAGACAAAATTCGATTCTCGCACTTAAATAAAGATTAGATCCAGGGAGATGAATGAATGCGTTGCCATTTTCATGCCACTTG
Organism: Acanthosepion esculentum; assembly: GCA_964036315.1. Lineage (NCBI taxonomy): Eukaryota > Metazoa > Mollusca > Cephalopoda > Sepiida > Sepiidae > Acanthosepion > Acanthosepion esculentum. The sequence continues at coordinate 119,907,259 of OZ038490.1, read as the reverse complement.
ACTAAACAAAAACCATCAGCTGGGGTGAAACAACTAAACAGTTAACTAAGTTACGAACTATCTAACTAAATAATAATAATAATAATAATAATAATAATAATAATAATAATAATAATCATGTGCCATAAAATTCTCCTCGTACATAATAACAAGAGCCGTTGGTGCGATAAAAATAAACAAGCAAGAACAGTAAGAAAGCACTGGTATCTCCTTTTTCCATCTTATATAAGAATCACGGTTGTGTTGCACACCATGTTAACGCAAAAAAAATATTAAGGTAAAAAATATAAACAAAGCACATTTTAAATATAGCAGAACATCAAATACTGAGAAAACAGAATTAATAGAAATTTGTACTTTTCTTACACTCGTTCTAAACGAAACAATTGATAATAGATTCTACTAAACAAAGACAAAATAAGATTATGATGATGATCATAATAATAATAATAATAAAGAAGAAGAAGAAGAAGAAGAAGAAGATGAAGATGAAGCCTGTACATGGAAAATATAACCAGGAATAATGTTAAGAAAGCGCTAACAAAATCCTAAACATGGAAATCCCCAAGAAATATGACGCTACCAAATTTTTATCTCTGTTATTATTCCATAAACCTCTTTCAAAAACTTTATTAAGTCAAATTAATAACCCCAATGATATTTCAGCATTGATCATGAAATGTACCACATATCTCCTAGGAAAAACGATCTGTCCACCGCATAAATTAATCACGTCAGTCCTGACGAACTGTACTTACTCTTTTCTCCATCAAACAATATTCTTCCTCTGGAACAAAGGAATACCGAAGAGATTCATATTTTTGCAAAAATCAAATACTAAAAATTAAATGATCCTGGAAAACTGCAGGATAAATGTGGAAATCTCAGCACATCTCGGACAGATTAACGTAAAGAATTTCATAGTGTGTCACACTCTTGGTACATTACAAGTTTGGAAATATGCTATGTCTCCTTTGTCATAGAAAATTTCCTCAAATATTGCATGCGACTTTGGAAAACTACATTATAGGTAAATCACACCAAAGCTAGTGCCACTTCCAATTGTTTGAATATCTTTGAAGGATATTCACCGTTGCACTTTCTGTTCTGTCTCTCGTTAATCCCAGTTTTACAGGAACTAAACTGTAAAAACTATGAATGCAAAGTAAAAAAAGCAAGTGTTTAATCACCTATTCTATATGGATGATATCAATGTCTTTGCTAAAGATGATAATGAGTTGAAGGGTATGGTCAATACTGTAAAATGTTTCAGTGATGATATCGGTATTGATTACGGATTAGATAAATGTGCAAAAGTAACATCTAAGAAAAGAAGAATTACAGAAACAAAATGAATATGTTTACATTTTGACACAAATTCGGGAACTAGAACAAAAACAAAAAAAATGTAAATACCGGAGTCAGCGAAGGAGATGGAATATATTACATGTCTATAGTTCTGAGATGTGCTATTAATACAATATTTACATTATTCGGACTATTGTCCTCATTTTGTCGCCATATCTATTACAACGTTTCAGCTGTTCTGTCTATATTTCTGAGATGAGGTATTATGTACACTATTTACATTATTAAGTCTATTGTCCTCATCTTTGTCGCCATATTTATTACAACGTTTCGGCCTTTCAGTATCTGTCTATATTTGTGTGATGAGGTATTATGTACACTATTTACATTATTCGGACTGTTGTACTCATCTTTGTCACCATATTTATTAGAAAGTGTCGGCCCTACAGTATCTGTCTATATTTCTGAGATAAGGTATTATGTACACTATTTACATTATTCAGGCTATTGTCTTCATCTTTGTCGCCATATTTATTACAACGTTTCGGCCTTTCAGTATCTGTCTATATTTGTGAGATGAGGTATTATGTACACTATTTACATTATTCGGACTATTGTCCTCATCTTTGTCGCCATATTTATTACAACGTTTCGGCCTTTCAGTATCTGTCTATATTTCTGAGATGAGGTATTATGTACACTATTTACATTATTCGGACTGTTGTCCTCATCTTTGTCACCATATTTATTACAAAGTTTCGGCCCTTCAGTATCTGTCTATATTTCTGAGATGAGGTATTATGTACACCATTTACATTATTCAGGCTATTGTCCTCATCTTTGTCGCCATATTTATTACAAAGTTTCGGCCTTTCAGTATCTGTCTATATTTCTGAGATGAGGTATTATGTACACTATTTACATTATTCGAAATATTGTCCTCATCTTTGTCACCATATTTATTACAAAGTTTTGGCCTTCAGTACCTGTCTATATTTCTGGGATGAGGTATTTTTTACACTATTTACATTATTCGGACTATTGTTCTCATCTTTGTCCCTATATTTATTACAACGTTTCGGTCGTTGTACGCTACGGCCTTCTTCAAGTGTTTAGAATAACGAACTAAACCCTTTATTTCGTTCACTGGGGTAGATTGTTCTAGTTCCACGTGCCATGACTAATGCATGTCAGTTATCAGTTGTCTCCTGTTAATTCCCCTCTCCATTCACTAAGGACACAGGGCATAGTGGTTAAAGCGTTAGTTAGATCCAATGACAAGACCCAAACTGCGAGAGTTGAATACCTGATTAAGTCGCTGGAGAACTTGGAGATTGGTATAACATTTCTGATCTTAGATCTCCGGATGGGATCCGGAAAGAAATGAGTTTACAAGATAAAGCAAAGGAAATAATAATAATAATAATAATAATAATAATAATAATAATAATAATAATAATAATGTGGCTATTGTCATTAAGGAATTCCAGAACCTTGCAATTATCTGGAGTTAATGAAGGCATCCGAAGATAAAAGAAAAAATCAGAAAGGTATTCATCAGGTGAATGCGTGTAAATAATGAAAACTGAATTGAATTCGAAAAATATAACCTCAATAAACACACTTGCTATCCCAGTTGTGATTTATAGCTTCAACATAATAGATTCGAACTTAAGGGAACTCAAGTAAATTGATGTAGACATTCACAAACAACTCACATGCAATATAAGATATCACCCTCAGGCAGATGTTGACCATCTCTATCTGCCAAGGAGCAGTGAAGTAGGGAGACATGGTTAAACTTACAAAATTTCAACAATGAGACTTTATATCTTGCAGCTATACAAGATTGGCTGTTATAACTCGTAACAGAACATGAAAAAGTAAAATGTTTTAGTTTGCATCAAAAGAATCCCATAACTATTAAAGAGAATTCGGGTTAAATCTTGAAAATAGCGGTGAAATACATACAACTGTCAAACTGATATCAAGCAATCTGAAACTATAAGCGAAGAAGAAGATAGCTGGAGCCAAGAGTTTCTAAGTCGTCTGTTCCTCATGCGAAGAAAATATGCTGATATAGATCAATTCACAACACAAGCATTGCTCGGGAGCTAAAGAATTAAGGATGTGATTGAAGTGTCTATTTTGACTGCACAGGACCAAGCCCTGCTTACAGGAATCTAGCTAATATCTTGCATATTATTAAGGTCCCAAAATCTATGTGATCAATACATTGAAAGTAATGATCAATATATATAAGGATGCCTAGTACTCACACCAAATGATTGCGAAAACCGTTATGACAGGTTATGTCAATATCTTCATTGGGAGATCTGTCATCACTCAGGGATAGAAACGGATTCAAATTGGTATAAAAATCATTGTGCATCTGTAGTTAAGGAGCAGATCTTAGAATTTTCTAGGCATTTTCTATCAGCACAGACTGGAAAACAAAAGTAATTCACTCAGATATTATTATTGAAGATAGAAAATAAAAAGTTTTTACACCGATTGAAATGAGCGTAACAAGTGGCAAATACATTTCTGAGAAGACTTTAGAACCCTCCCCCCCCCCCAACAAAAAAAACTAAGTAAATAGAAATACTGAGAGATGGAAACAGAAAATATATAGCACATATAGTTTAATGGCAATTGTTCAGATGAACTCTTGGCTATGGTGCCTAAACTTTATGAATTTAAGCTCAGTGCTAGATTGGCAGCTAGTTCTCGTCGGTTCAAAGTTCTGTTCAAACAGGATTTTTTCTCATTTCTCGCTTGTGGAAATCTCTTCCGGATTCATGTTTTCCAGCCAACTTTGATCTTTAAAAGTACAAATGCAATGCCAATTGTTATCTACTGTATACTTGATTAATCTTCTATTTTTCTCGCTTCTTAATAATGCTTGTCTTTTTTTTCTTGTCCTTTCACACTCACTAACCCCTTGTGTCTTAGTGGCTCTACGACTTTTCATGGGGTGGGATGATAAAAAAAATCGAAAACTGTTGCTGCTGTGGTTAGAACTTTGGGTCTGGTAAAGAAAGGAATTCGACAACAAGCAACAATACCCCTGGAGCCTAATCTCCTAGGAAATTTAAAAAAAATTCTATCAAGCACATTCCATACTCTGCGAAGAGTTTGTTCATTCATGTTTTTGTTTTTGTTTTTGTTAATAGCTGTATGTTGCTTATTTAAATGGGACCTAGAAAACATCAAATCCTTCCCTTGCCCTAAGTCATCGGTTATGAGCCGGAGTTGGCGCATAAAACAAATGCAGGTCATTTTTTTGAAATAATGATAATAGAAGATTCCATAACGTCATATCCAAAATAATATTTATGTTGCTGATGATTGATAGCAAGAGATTTTTTTTATTTATTCAGATCTTTTTATATACTAAACACGAAGTATATGCAATGATTAAAACAAACAAAAAAGTCTTTAAAAAATCGTATTCAAGAAAATCCTGTTTAAGACATTGGTCGATATGAGGCGGCAGTTAGTCTTAATCGGATTAAAACTAATTGCATAAGAGGAGAGACGCTCTTTTATTTATTATTTATTGTTTTGCTTACGCTACTTTCTCCATTATTCTCATTATATGTCTATTTAAAATGAGTACAAGCATGCGCAGATAAACACACACGCACACACACACATATATCTGTCTATCTATATACATACATACATACATATATATATATATATATATATATACATATATATATAGAGAGAGAGAGAAAGAGAGAGCGAGAGAGAGAGAAGTCTGAATATACATGAATGTTTATCCGCTCTCTCACACGTGTGTATGTAAAAGGCACTTAGCGTATCATAATAGTGAAGCAGAACGTTTTACCGATTTCTGTCCTATCCGACTGTTCTACTCCTGTGACCGACTGCCAGATTAATCCGAGCGTAACAAATAGTTATAAACACGCACATGCATTTGATTTATTTTTTATGTTGTAATTGGATTAAATGTATTTTACTTGGTCTTGTAAACAGCATTTACACAAAGGGTATATCTTTAAAATATCGGCAAATGTCCCTACTGGAATCGTTTTGCCACTGCTGTCCACATACATGTACATATGCGTAGAACCTTTAACATATATGTGAGTTCTAATATGTATCCTCTGGTGTGTGCAAGCTTGTGTATACATGTGTGCCTATATGTTTTTGCGCATGCGCATATGTATGTAGTCAAGATTTTTTATGTGTTTATCTGATGAACAAGTGTCATCAGATAACTGATTTTATTCCACAAGAACAAAATGTCCATTAGTACGACAAAACTGGATTAGTATGACAAAACTGCATTAGTATGTCAAGACTGCATTAGTATGACAAAAATGAATTTGCATTAAGCAGCGGAGCGCTTCACTTTTTACTGTAACTTTATCGACAGAGAAATTAGATTTTACCTCATTTGAACAGTTTTTCAGTATTTATTTATCTACGTGTTAAGTATTATATATATTTTCAATAATAGGTACAAAATGAAATTGTTCGGCTGTATATTAATCGTAGACTAATCATAGCACTTTCCATGCACCTTCGCCTGATTAAATTATATTTTATAAAAATGGCATTTTCTGGTTCAGATTTGTGTTGACAAAGCATCCGATGCCACATAAGTGGATTCAAACTGTTGTATAATTTTAATAATATTTTATATTATTAGAATATTTCTTTCAATTTCGTGGTTTTTCGGAATTAAATGAGGAATATTCGGAAATAATGTTTACTAGGCGTATTTTGTTAACTAAAATATTTTTTTTCTGTTTTCCTAACACGGAAGAAACTGTGATTTTGATAAGCATACACCCCACACATGCATAGATAGATAGATAGATAGACTAATAGATACATCTATCCCGTCAACCTTTCTTTCTCCAATATTTGTGGTGTCTGTTCCAATTCCTGCAGCGTAGAATCTGTTCTCTTGTAACGGCCGCAAGATATCATTTCACTTTGTGAAACCAATTTAGATTCTTCCATTGCCATCAATGAATTCTCTGTTTTAGGCTATCTTGCTCTCTGCCGAAAAGATTCTAGCATTCATATGCATGACCTAGGTGTTTACATTCGGGATAATTTTCTAATGTCAAGGAAATTGTCACTCCTGTGCTTTGAACTTCACTGATTACAAACTGTAAACTATTCCTTTATCCTTTATCACTTCCCGTTTTCTCAGAAGGGCAAATATATTAGAAAAAATATCTGACAGTATTGAAACGGCGTACTGCATTCATCTGCAAATATCTTTGTGTTTGGAGACATTAATGCTCATCAGGTCAAGTGGCTTAAACATTTTAATGTTACTGATATTACAGATATTCAGACATTAAATTTTTCCGTTGATCTGTCTCTTACTCAAATTTGGGTTTTCCCTACTAGTTACAGTAATAACTCTGGGCAATATTCTTAATTTGATTTGTTCCTTAACTGCTCTCCTAGCTTTTATCATGTTTCGCAGCACCATCCTCTTTCAGCTTAGATCGCACTATAGTGTCATCCTTTTCATAAACCTTCTTTCTGTTACTAGTATGCTGAATGGGATTCATTTTGTGACTTTCTTCAAGACGCCCCGTGGGTAGATATTTATAAACTTTCTATTGAGAATTGCGCCATTGATTACTTCTTGGCTCAAAACCGGCATAGATGATATTATTCCTTCTGTGAAATATCAGTTGAATCCTTAATCTTATCAATAGTTCACACCAGTATGCTCTGCCGCTATAGCCCACAGGGATAAGTATTCCGGCTATACCAGCGTGACATTTCTGATCATATCAGACAGCAACTAATAAATCGTGGCAGCAACTAATAAATGTAAACGTGTCCTTAAAGACTTTCTTTACTGAGAGAATGAGGTCCCATATTGCATCTAACAAGTTTGGCTCTCACGATTACTGCCGGCTCTGTAATAGTGTATTAAATAAAAATAAGCTTTCTATTCCGTTTCTCTTCAATCAATTTGAGTTGTTAACATCTTTTGCTGAGAAAGCTAACTGTTTCGCCTGTAAATTCTCTTTAATCTCCACGCATGACTCATCTAGAGAACCCTTAAATAACTTTCCACTTAGAACTGAGTCATTTTTGAGTGATATTCATATAAACACTTCAATGGTTACCGCTATCATCTCTAAATTGGATCTCCACTAAACACTTGTACCTGATGGTATCTCTGTAATAATCCTGAAGAAATGTGCTCCAGAACGAATCCCTGTTTGTTCTAAACTGTATAATAAATGCGTCGCTGCCTCTTTCTTTCCTGCGTGTTAGACATCTTCATTTGTTGTCTTAAGAACTCAGGTTATCCGTCCGACCATTTGAGCTTTTATGGCGTATGAGCCTTCTACATCAATCGTAATCAATACCGAAATAGGTAAGCATCTCACATAGCAGGACCTCCGTTCAGACAAGCAATATAACTTTCGTTTCTCCAGGTCAATTGATGATGTTTTAACGATCATTGCAGAAAGAGTCTTTGAGGATAAGAATGTTCGGTTTTTTGGGTACTGTATATGCTAGTGAGCCAACCAAAATGAGCCGACTCATTTTATAGTTGACCAATAGAAGTGTTAACCAATCAGAAAGCTCAAAATATTCAATTCGACGTGTATAAAGGCAACTATGTTTTTTCCGAATATTCACTGCCAACCTCCGAGACCTTCGAAGACTGAAGAATTACGGAACAGCTGCTGCTGCTATTGGCACTATAGTCAGATCCAGTAGAGTGTCTGACGCGTGAGTGTTAATCTTTAACGTTGTTTCATTGAACAGATTACTTACTGCGCTGGATTCTATATTCATAGACTACGGTGAACATGGACAACAAAGTATGATAAGCTTAGGCTGTTGATTTGAGCATCTCGAAAGCGTTAGACAGACTTTGGCATATCGGCCTTCTTCACAAGTTTAAATGTTATCGTGTCTCCGGCGTTTTTTGAACTGATTCAGTCTTTCTTATTAGATCATGAAATGAAAATCATGCTGATTGGCCACTCTTCCACAGCCTTCTGTACTAATGCAGGTGTCCAGTAGGGCTCTATCATTGGCCCCACTTTGTTTATAATTTTCATTAACGACCTTCTTGTCAACATCAGATCTCAACTTGGTATCTATACTGATGGCACAACCATTTACTCCTGTCTCGATACTAAATCCGATCAGTTCAATATTCGGTTTGGCCTGATTATTCTTAAATCACGTTTGATGAGAGAATTTAATACAATTTTTTTAAAAATATAAGTTTTCCTTGTCATATACTATGGTAATATGTGAACGTTTGTTGAATGTTGTCCAAACAATTCTGCTAGTCTATAGATAAAGAAACTCTAGCCTAAACTTCAAGGGTCAAACTATAATCGAAATCAATACAATATACGAGAAATTATCCAGAATTGCATCTTGGGAATTACTTTAATGGGAAAATATTGCGTTTTACAGAGTCTAAAATGTAAGTTGATGGAGAGTACTCAATTGAAGGGGAAATATGAGAGAGAGAGAGAGAGAGAGAGAGAATTAGAGAGAATTACATATACAGACAAATGACAGCAATAGAGAAATGCTACTGGTCGTGGTTGTTGTGAAGTAAAGAATAAATCAGTCCGATCGAGTAACCAGCTGTTAATACGAATCGTGATGCGATGAAGAAAAAACATAAAATCTAAAAAAGTATCAAGATGTTGCTCGTAAAGCAAATAAGATCAGTGCAAGACTCGGGCACATAATACTTAAAAGCATCAGAAATGTAGTAAAAACGCCAGTGGCAAGTGGTTGAAATAACTGAACATTTAAAGAATTGCAACTCTATAGACCAAGATGACTGGGATTTAACAAGTTTACTGTGAAAAGACGCGTATCTGTTACGCGTTTAAGTCGTTTTATTTTGCACTTGAGTCGTTATAACTTTCGCCTTCCGACCATGATTCCTGGTTTCGATTCTCACCATAGCCGATTTTACAGCAAGATGTCTTTTTGCTCTGGTGGATGCGATCTCAGCGTTATGTACGTCTGAAAATTATACCACGGGTTGACCCAAGCTATTTGAGTGATATTTGTTAGACGGAATCCTTAGGGAGCCCTCGATAATCATCGTGACTGAGTGTTTGAGCGTCCTGGCCTTGTTCAGACTTTTGATCACGCAAGATAATGAGCTCTCTCCCAGAAAATGTAAATAAGGTCCACTCAGCATAGTGAGCTCTAGCGTGTTGAACAAACACAAATATGACTGAGCAGTGTCTGCAACTGGGTAACGTACAGGGAATTCTGAATTAAAATCGAATGTTCTCGTTCCAATGCCCATGTCGACCTATATCGTCTAGTTTTTATTTTTAGTTCTGTTCATCCTGTTTCTACTGATTCCAAGTACTCAATGCTCGGCTCAGGAATTGAACTCGCCGCTCTATTAAAAATACGGATACGAGTGGCCAGCCATCCATTTAACACGTTCTACTGTTACTTCTAACAAAAATAGCGATGACATTGGGCTAGAGTTGAAATCTCTAAGAAGAGTGTTAATGTATTAAATACACTTGCATTCACTCGTTTCTCAAGAAAAGTCACCGAAAGTATCTTATATGAAACAGAGACGAATAATAATTACAGACGAAATGTTTGCGATCGTAGAGAAGATTAGAAAAGTCATTCGAAGAAAAAAAACGATTTGAAAATGAAGCGAAAACCGAGTAAAACAGGCAAAACAAAGGAGGTAATCGAATCAGAAAAATCTGCAAATGACTTTCAAATAATTAAATCTCGAAACATTCGTTCACATAAGTAAAAGTCGAATTTGAACAAACCTTTACAGCCGTCAATTTAATTGCTTGGCAAAAAATATCATGTCAACCAAACGTGCAAACACATCGGATTTTAATTAAACGAAAAGTGCAAAAGAAGAAATGAATAAAGAAATTTAAATTCTTATTAAAAGATCTCAAAGAGAAAATGTTTTTCCAACATAACAACAAACAAATATCCGTTTATTCAGACCTGCTAAAAATGAATTAATATTAACGCAGGTAACGCATTTGGACATTTAATGCGATGGTTAACAATAACTTACCATTAACAGAAATTGATGACTCTTCTGGAAATTACCTCATGCCGTAAACTGATTAACTTAGTAATTCGCAGTATCAGGAAACAACAATAATTTGTTTAATGCTAATGCCCTTAAGAACATACACGATCATGGGTCTCCACAGATTCCTTTCTGTTTTCTATACAGCGAATACGAAACACTAACCTAGTGGATTACAACGTTGGTTCTTGAATTTGATGACAGTCATTGTGAGTTCAATTCCTGAGCCGGGCATTGAGTATTTGGACTCAGTAGAAACAGGATGAGCAATACTAAAAATAAAAACTAGACGATATAGGTCGACAGGGCCATTGGAACGAGAACATTCGATTTTAATTCAGAATTCCCTGTACGTTACCCAGGTCGATATGCTCCTGACGAAGGTCTAAGGACAGAGTACAGGACAGAGTATCGGTTTGCAAACTCCATAGCATTCATGAACAGCTCCTTTGATATCGATTAGTAGTAATTCTCATTATCAAACTGCATTAGTGTACAATGTGTTTTCTCTTTGATAATAGTAAACCAATTAGTTACTTCTTTGGTATTAATCCAAAGTTCCAATACTAGTTAATCCTTAAATTTTAGTTGAAACTTTCTAGGTTATTCTCACTAATGCTGCTGAATTACTACCAATCGATATCAAAGGAAAGTTTCATGAATGATATGGATTTTGCTCCAAATACTCTGATATAACAGAAGAAGAAAAAACATTATTATAATTGCGAAAAATCGGTACTCATTCCTAATGACAAGCAATGGATTAAAAACTCTAATGACCATGTCGACATCATAATGGGATCACTGGACTCTACAGAGTTTCTGACCTTATTTAGCTTTTTATATTATATAATCTCACAGCATATTGCGAAATTAGTATAACTCATATTGGATTGTAGAGAGACGATGGACTTATGGTTTTAAAGAATTCTACAAACTTTATAATTGATAAAATTATAAAAAATTATACAAGGAATTTAAATGCCTGAACTTGAAAATTACTGTAAGTACTAAATTGAAAAGGTGAACTTGCTTGATATGACATTAGATTTAATGAATAACGTATAAATACTTTATAAAAAACAATACTAATCCTTTGTATATACACCCTAAATCTAATCATCCTCCATCTAAAATTAAACATATACCTTCATCTATCGAAAAGAGAATTAGTACAAATTCAGCAAATGAGAAAATTTTCTATGAACATAGTAAGTTCTATAATAAAACTCTAAATATTATTGGCTACAAATGCCCAAAACTCAATTATATAAAAAAAATGAAAGTGGAAAACATAGAAAAAACAGAAGTAGAGACATCATTTGGTTTATACCCCTCCCCCCGCAACAAAATGGTAAAAAACAAGTTAGGACAAAAATGTCCTGCATTAATCGTTAAAATATTTCCTAGAGATAGTAAGCTCAGTACAGTTTTTAATAAAAATACTCTAAAATTAAGTTACAGTTGTACATAATGCTAATATCGTGAGTAAAAACTTAAACCGAAATAAAAAAAGAATAGATTGTATAATAAAAAATAATAAAGATAAACGAAAATTATGTAACTGCAGAAATCCTTAAAATTGTCCTCTTAAAGATAATTGTCTCACTGAATCATTAGTTTACCAATGCAATATCTCATCTTTTGACAAAGTAAAAGTCTACATTGGATGCACAAGACATGAATTAAAAGTATAGTCAATTAATAATTGGAATTAGGAATAATAATTTAAAATTGTATTTTAATACGACGTACTCATATTCAAGCAACCGCTTTTGGAGAAAAAAATCTGTGTGTATACAATTACAAATTTAACGTCAAAACAAAAGTCCGAAAACTTTTTTGTCATTGAAAAAAAAAAAACAGACAACGTCAAAAATCCGATGCCATCATTTGTTGAATAGACACCGCTATACTACCCTGAATTAACTACATTTGGAAAGTAACTCATGTTGTGACACACAAGTTGTCAGTGAAGTTGAATACCCTACCGTCCCTTGTCAAAATCATTGAATTTCCCCGTAATCTTAGCAACTAATACCAAGAATGTTTGTGCTTATGAACTCAGTAAATTTCAAAATAAGATATTCCAAACATTGCTTAAAAATAAACAGTACTAATGATTTTAATATAATTCTATAATTAAATTTGAAGTTTTTATTTTCTGTTTGTGAAGCATGGTAATTCCTGTGTAGCTTTGGGACCATATTTTTAAATCAGTAAATTTACAATATATATATATATATATATATATATATATATATATATATATATATATATATATATATATATATATATATATATATATACTTAAGCCGCTCCATCCAGTGTATTAGAAGCTGGTTCAGGAAATGATATAGAAGTGAAAGAAATTATTAAGAGAATTTGAAATAATAGATAGATAGATAGATAGATAGATAGATAGATAGATAGATAGATAGATAGATAGATAGATAGATAGATTCGCACAAGAAAATATTACAAGATAAAATATTCAAGAAGGGAAACAATCCAAAAGACGCCGTTTTGAAGAGATCAATCTTCTGTCGAAGAATAAGAAACTTGTTTAATTGCTTCTGAAATGACAAATTTGTTTCATTGAATCTACGTATTTCAAATTATTTTTACGTTGGTAGAATAGAAACCGACTATATGCAACCAATGCTGTTGTACTAAAGCATAGCTGGTGAATTAAAGGCAGTGTATGTCAAAATATTCTCGGTGATTCTTATATTTAAGGCTTCTGAAAGCCAATCCGTAGTGTTATTTATGATAATGAGCCCTTTCCCGTGAATGAGTACGCGGTTGGCCAATGACCAAGCAGTTAATTCATTAATGTTCCCAGCTTTTCTCACTAAAGACATATCCGACTTAACGAAGAAGTTTATACAGTATCGGCTAAAGGAGACATTCGTATGTCAAATGTTCCAAACTTCTTTACACTATTCACATCGTTTGAACTGTTGTCCCCATCTTTGTTGCCAAATGTTTCGGCTGTTGTACGCACCGGGCCTTCTTCAATTGATTGGAATTTCGAACCGGACCCTTTATTTCGTCGACTCAGGTAGAATGATCTAGTTCCACATGCCATACCTATTCCGGATACCTTAATTTCAGTCTCAGTATATTTCTCTTTAGTAACTCACATCTTCAAATTTTATTCACCTCTTCTGTGACCAGGTATTGGACTCACAGCTCTTTGGGTCAAGTCACTGGATTGCTTCAAACAGCACTTTTATCCACTGTCCTTCTGGACATCACTATATGAGTTTTGGGGAGTTATAAAATTATTGGATTACTAACCATTTTTTTCATTTTACCGGAGCTCATATTACAATTTGTTGTTTTTGTTTTTCTTACGTACTCCATATTGTTAAAGTTTTTCTTACGTTCCCATATTGTATTGATGTCTGTATTTGTCCGGCTTAGGAGATTATTGTAGCTTAGCATATACGCTGATTACTTCAGGTTTCGTATTTTCCAGTGATGTTCTCTGCCTATTATTTCAAACTCATTCAACATGAGGCAATTATCTCCCTTTTCCCTCCATATATGTTCGGCTTATTTACCAGATTTTTCTATTTCTATTCGACGGCTTTACAGTGTTCCTGCATACTTAGGGGATTGGCCTGTTTCTCTTTTATGTTTTTTGCCACAGACGCAGTCAGTGAGGTATTGTCCGATGAATTTTGGCTGCGGTATACGAATGTCATGAACGCTTGATCTGTTCGAGATATTAGAACATCCAGGATTGCTAGTTTGTTGTTGCTTTGATCCTACATACTGAACTCTATCGATGATCTTATTGAGTTCACCTGGTCACGTAATAGATGGACGTCGTCTTTGTGCGGCCAGAGTATGAAGGTGTCATCTATATAGCTCAGTCATAGAGTTGGCTTTCGTATTGTTAATTCAAATGTCATTTCTTCGAAGAAATCCATGTATATGCTAGCCATTGCTGGTGATAATATCGAGCCCACTGATAAAACTTCATCCTGCAGATATATGTCTGACCCCATTCTGAACTGTGTTGTTTATGTAGAGAAAGTTAGTATCTCCATCTGGTTAGCTATTCGTATACTGATACGTTCGCCTAGAGATGAATCCGAAGCTCGTTTGTCCTTGACGACTGGTAATAATTTCAATATTTCGTCTCAGAAATATAGACAGATATAGCAAACTTCGTGTGTAAGTGTTCGAATTATTCATGTTTGATTGTTTGCAAATTTATGTTCAGACATTTCGTTTCGAATATTCTATATATGTCAGGGGTTAAGAAAATGAAGAAAATGGTAAAAATCTAAAGAAACGAAAATCTGTTAATATTTAATATTCCCGGTCAAGTTCTTTCAAGTTTGAACAGAAAATGCGACGTAAATTTTAATCACCAGATATAAACAAATCATTTGTTTTGCATAACGTTTGGACGCACACACGGACGCACACACGGAAGCACACACACACACACACACACACACACACACACACACACACACACACACACACTCATATATATAGAAACATTTTTTCTCTCTCCCGATGATGGCAATGTTGGCCGAAACTAGTCGAGGAATCTAAATGTAATAATAATAATAAAAACATAAGAATATTAATCTACAACCCAGTATGTCTGAAGATTTTAATTAATTTTTTTAATAATTTTTATCGTTCAATATATATATATATATATATATATATATATATATATATATGTGTGTGTGTGTATGTGTATATATATATATATATGTGTATGTGTGTATATATATATATATATATATATATATATATATATATATATATATATATATATGTATATATATATATGTGTGCGTGTGTGTGTGTGTGTTTTAGCGAGTGCGCGTGTGTGTATTTAATGAATATGCATAAAAATACATCTAGAGATTAACCAAAAATGTTGACATTTAAATGTCAAGTTTAGTCTAGTCAAAACAATTCAGAAGCCTTAAATCACAATCTACAAACTTGTAGATGGTACTTAGATCGTCAAAGAAATATTATACTTTCTTGAATCAAGCTTTTTTATGTGTCTGAATACTTCTGAAAATTATTCACTTATATATGAGCGTGTGTGAACTGATCTGTGGGATCTGATGCAGGAATTAGCTAAAATTTGTTACAACATTTTTGCAGTTAATATTTGATCGATGAGCTTAATATTCCCGAGTGAATCTAGAGCATTTACAAGGAAATTTATTTTATTATTAAGTAAATACTAGTTCAAAATAAACGCTTTTTCTCATTATGCATTTAACTGTATACAATATTCTCTCTCTCTCTCTCTAGCTCACTCTCTCGCTCTCACTTGCCCGCGCCATCACTTTATCCCCAATATATATATATATATATATATATATATATATATATATATATATATATATACATATATATATGAACAAAATGTACAGAGGAAAACTATTCATAAGGGCCGCGTTTCATACTCTTAGGGACATTATCAAGGCAAAAATAGTATTTATTTTGTTAAGGATGTAATTGGTTTATCAGGGATATTAATATTTGGGAAAGTTCACGAATATTCATCAGATGCTTGAGCATTTCAGATGGTTCATGAATATTCATGAGATAGTTGAGCGGGCGGCAAAAATATGTGTTGCTAGAATTCAAAATCTGGTAAGGCAACAGTAAGCTATTAATATTCAAGAATTTTAGTTTTTCAATAAATGAACATTGCTTAAATTGTGATCAGCAACAACACATATTATACATTTGCCTCGAGGAAGCCCATGAGAGGACGAAGCTAAGATTATTTTGTTACTCTTGTGTTTTTATTAATTTTGTCCCTGTATACACCCTACCTGAAAATTATTTACACACACAAACAGTTATATATATATATATATATATATATATATGTGTGTGTGTGTGTGTGTGTGTTTGTGTGTATTTAGGCAGCAACCCTTCTTTCATGCACATTTCATTGAATACGACAGAAAGGTGCTTTTATTTAGTTTTTATAGAAATTGTATAAAAGAAAACGAATAAAAGTACCTTGTCTGTCGTATTAAATGAAATGTGTGTACAATGTGCAATATATATACTCCATCGATTCGACGTATGAGGGTCAAGCAGATCAGTTCCTACGAAACCGACAGCCCGACAACAACGCATGAGATTTGATTATAGTGGTGAAAGTTTCGTGCCGGACCATCCACACGTTTTGAAGGGCCGAATACGTAGACCTGTTGCACTAAGCGCCCCAAGGTCCCCAAACGACCCTCCGCAGGTTTTGAATCCAGAGTTGTCCTTCTCATAGACCAGTTGCCATCCAAGGCTATAGAACCCAGTCTGTCCTGTTATTTACCCATATCTGGAGGGAGAAGTAGGGGATTCACACATTTCCCAAAGGTATTAGCACCTAAGTGAATGCAATGGATTCGACTGGAATTTGAACATAGCCCTCCGATTCCTCAATCCAAGCCGCTATACATTATTCCACCGTGCCTCCTCTTATTTTTCTCTCTATTTCTCTCTCTCTCTCTCTCTCTCTCTCTCTATATATATATATATATATATATATATATATATATATATATATATATATATATATATATATATATATATATATTTATATTTATATATATATATATATTTATTTAAATATTATAACATTATATTAAATAAATTGTATATATTAAAATATGGTATACACAGATAACATATCAAATAATTGTCGTACTGAAGGCCTTTTATTACATATATATGTATATATATATATATATGTTTCTGTATCAAGAACAGTATTAGAGAAACTGTATGACTGAAAAAAAGTATGCATCTGGCGGATTTCGTCCTAATGACTTAATCGGATTATATCAGATTATGTTGGTACGACAAAACATGCATAGAGATGGGGAGTGCTGGAGATTTCAGAATATATATATATATGACAGAAAGTCTAAAAATATTCAAAAATCCATTAGGTCCCTCATTTGTGCGCATGTTTACTCGTACCAACTTAAGAAATTTAGTCTGACGTAACGCCTCACAAGTAAACTATTTACACTTTTTCAAATATATATATATATATATATATATATATATATATATGATGTGCACATTGATAGCTAAGTAGTTATGGGACTGTCAGTTACACGTTTTAGACATTCAGGCCAGATTGCTGATTTTAATGCAAATGCTATATCTTTGACGTTGAGCCATGTTCTGCCATAATATAAAACATTTAATATATATAAATATATATATATATATATATATATATATATATATATATATATATATATATATATATATATATATATAGAGAGAGAGAGAGAGAGAGAGATATAGATAGATAGATAGATAGATAGATATGTGTATGTGCGCGTGTATGTGTACGTATATATATATATATTTTTTAATGTAATATATTTTATAATAAGAAAAAATATTGTCAGATTAAATAAAACATTACTTGCTTAAAAATTAATTTGTTTGCATTTCGTGTAGTAAATATATTTACGAATTATACACCTCTACATTTTACAACGAGAAATGGGCATGCGATATAATAACAAGACCAGATCAAGCATATGCAGCTTTATAAGACGAAGCCACCTTTTGCACTGAAAAACATATTTATTGTAATGAATATTTACAAGTGACAGGGGATATGGGATAATTTATTTTTATTACAACAGGACACTACTAAAACAAACTGATTACGTCTCTTTTTTACTGTAATGCCTTATCGTAACACAATGGTACATCACGCCTGGGTTGAAAGTGGTTTCTAAGTTTAAAAAATAATACACTTGAAAAACCCGGCGTGGACCGAATTAACTTTAATAAAACTTTCGATATCTAGGCCGGCATATATTTTCATTGTTTAAAGAATAAAATATAATATCTTCCCGTTATAGCAAATTAAATATATCGTTTCCGGTAGTCAGGAAATATATTTATATCTTAATGCAAACTGAAACAGACATTTGCGCGTAAAAAAGAATATATGATTTCTGGCTTTTCCGAATGGAACTTCAGAAAGAATCGATGGCTGATTTGAAAATCTATGAGAGGAAAAGACAATTAGAAATGGAAAAAATGCAATGAATGAATAATGGAAAAGAAAAAGAAATATTGAAGAAATTGAGGACTGAAAAAAATTATCAAGGACAAGAAAAGAGAAAATAAAGCCATTTGATGTGCAGGCTGTAACTCTCTAAGAGTTATGAAACAGCAGGTGTTTCTCGTGTAAGGCCTAAGTCGAATAGGCAAACTCATTATAGCCAGTTTTATTTAATTGATCGTCAAATGACGTAACACTCCAGCCTTGTGTTCGCAGCCATCAGCTTCCTCTCTCATTCCAATAACAATGAATCACGTATTGTTATTTATTTATTCCATCAGTTTGACTTTTTTTCTTTTCCATTTGCTTTTAACTTCTTTATTAGGCTGCCAGTCGGTTTGTTAATGTCCAGAACAACACTGAGCTGTTTTGCTGTTTTGTTTATGAACTTTCTTTCGGGAAATTCGTTTTTTTATTTGCATCACACACTTTGTTCTTTTTCCTGTCTTTTTCCTTACAATTTTTTATTGTCTTTATTTTGTTTATTATTCTTATTTCATTGTTATTATTTTCTTCTCTTAACTTTTTTTTATTTCTAACTTTAAAAAAGTGCTTCCGCTTTTCATTCTTTCTTAGAAATCTTATTTTCTTATTGATTGCCTCGTTTTCGATTCTTTCCCACTCGTCATCATCCCTTCCGCCATTTATCTTGCAAGATTACTTTGACAAAACTTTTGCAGCCTCTCGCAATTTTAAAACCATTAAGGTCACTTGCTATGAGAAATTCGACAGACTATTTCTTTTTATCTTTTAATGACCTCGTCTTACTTTGCTTCAAATTTTCGTTCTTTCTGTTTTGCCATTATTACATTATCCTCTTTTATGTTAATTCATGCTCTTTCTCACTGTCTAGAAGAATGGACACTTGAACGGAAAGTCTGAGACTTACATTCGTCCTAATCAATGCCCTTAAGCGGATATTTCTTTTACTTCGAAATGAAAAAAATGTTTTGCTCACTCTATTTATTCTGTGTCTAATTTAAATCCTAAATACAGATTTTTTTTATTATTTAGAGATACCGGCTGCTTTTTCATTTAATGATGCCTTTTGAATCTACAATTATTTACTCTTTGATTTTATACCAGCTGCGCAATCAGTTACAGATTTAGATGTCTCTGCATAAATCACAGGTTTGTAGTTTCATCTCTATATTGTCATTTTTTTAACGCAGTAATCTTACTTTTGACAGATATAATTTCTGAATTCGGTGTTAATTATAATTATTTTAAGATAAAAACAGAAGTCAACATATGTCGTCTCCATACTTGAGTGAATGTCACAGAAGGGTACAGACGAAATCTAACGATATTTCATATTTGTTTCAATTATATTGGTAAATGAAGATCTCAACGTGATTTTTTTCTTATAGATGTAAAATAATAAGCGAAAAACAGTAATATTGTTTTAATTCTTAGCAAATTTGATTTCGGGACGATTTGAATATTTAGTATTAAAACATCTCATAGATGCTAATTTTAAATGTAAATAGCGGATCAACTACTTGTCAGTTATTCTTTTTCTTCATTTCTGGAAATGCAGTGGATGAATATTGTATATATTGCATATATAATATGATTCAATTCTGACTTGAAAACGCAATCATTGTATCTTATTAACATTCCTTTTTTCATCACTAAATTCTTTGATTCATTTATTTAATTTGCGAAGTGATAACGGCTCTCCTCAATTTCCTTTTAATAAATGTTTGAACATTTGATATCATCTTTTACACCTGTTCTTCCATCCATTCAAACAAACGCATTATTCGCTATTTTTGTCTTCATATTTTCCCTTTACTATGGACGATGTTGAAATTTCTGCAAGCTTTCTTGGTCATTATGTGTCCCACAAATTTCACTTTTTTCGTTCAGGGTTTGGTTTCAGTTACGCTCGTTGATCATATTTTCATAAAGATGTTTTTTTTTTCTATTTTGTCCAGGGTATTCTTAGCATTAGTGACACACACATACACACACACACAAACACGCGTGCGCGCACACACACACACAAACACACACATATATAGGTTTTTTGTTGTTGTTTTTTTAAAAGGGTCGTGTTTCGTCACCGTTTTTTGTGTGTATATATATCTAAATATGTGTGGGCGCTTATGTATTATAACCTGAGTGTGTTTGGATTGTTTTACGTGAGAGGTGGTCATCATCGTTGGAGTAAACTGTAAAATGTATACATTTTTGTCTGGAGCTATCAACATCCTTTTTAACGTAATTTCAATGAAAAAATAAATTAAA
>OZ038490.1:119854003-119881503 GCA_964036315.1 Acanthosepion esculentum | reverse complement strand
CGAAGCACTGTTACAGTTGTAGCAGGCACATATGCGCACTTAAAACAATATTTTGTAAGGGAAATAAGCCTATCTGGATAAATTGCAAAGGTACGTTGCTCATCCTGATAATGCCTGACACCATTTATGAATGATTACAGCTGTAAATGCTTTAAGACCTCCACCGGGAAAATTTCTTAAACCTGCTCGAATATCTCATGCTTCATCTGACTCTTACCTTTCCGGGAGTTTATTGATCCAATTTAATGAACGAGATCTTAATATACATGAAGATATGGAAAATAACATCACGATCTCCTGTTTATTAAATGTAAAATATTAGTTTAAATAAAGATATTAAGCAGGATTTATTACTATTTATAAAAATTCTAATGAAAGATACACCTGAATATAACATATCAAGAAATATATGTATATTAATTTAAATTACATCAGAACAAAACTGTCATTTTGCCGAAGTTTCTGGAGACATTATATCGGGTGGTGTAATGGTTAGCGACGTGCATTTTGAGATGAGTTCGAATACTAGTTGAATTAGTTACATTCACTTACGTGCAAATGCCCTTGTGAAACGTATGAATCCATAGTAATTCCCCTCCCCCAGCTACGGGTAAATATCAGAATCAATGCCCTTAAGCGGATATTTTCTTTTACTTCGAAATGAAGGAATGTTTGCTCGCTCTATTTATTCTGTGTCTAATTTAAATTTTTAAATAAAGTTTTTTTATTATCATTTAGAGAGATCGGCTGCTTTTCCATTCAATGATGTTTTTGTAATATAAAATTATTTACTCTTTCATTGTAAACCGGCTGCGCGATCATTGACAGAGAAGTAGATTTGTCTGAACAAATTACAGCTTTATAGAATTCTTTTTAATATTAATTGATTTTTTTAACGCAGTAGTTTTAAGTTTGGCAGATATACATATATAATTTTCGAAATCGGTGTTGATTAAATTTATTTTAGAATAATAACAGAATTCAACACATGCAGTCTCGATATTTGATTGAATACCACAGTAAATGTCAGAAGAAAAATACTTCATATTTGGTTCAATCATATTGGTAAATGCAGATTTCAAAGTGTATTTTATTTCATATGGATGTAAGATAATAAACAATAATATAGTAGTATTGTTTTAATTCTTAGTAAATTTGAAATTTGTCTGGATCCTATAGACTAGTGAAGCGGCCAGTTTAAAAGGGAAATTCTGAATTCAAAACCCTGAGCCATCGAGTTTTCGGAGACTAAACCGGATCCTTCACCAGTTCCTGGCTTGCTAAGGAGGGTAAGTGGAACACCAGTAGCACAAAAATACACGTGCTTTTAAAAGGAGGATTGACTCAGTCACCATCAATTCCAACTCTAGTTTAAATAACCTCACCAACCTGCAATTGGCTATAAAATTGAAGACATGGTCAATAAGGGAGGGTTACCCCCCAACAAGAGTGAGACTATGCTGGAGTTGGCTATTAGAAATGTCTTGTTATTGTGTATACTCTCAGGGATATTTAGAAAGATCGAGTTCAAATGTTGTGAGAATGTAGTTGGCAAATGGAATTTAAGCAGGCAAAGGCGTTTTATAAATTGAATATGAAAGACAAATAGGCGTAAGATTTTAAATTGCAACTAATAATAGAAGGACAAGAATAATGACATTTGGAAGAATAGAAGGCAGGAAAAAAGACAGACTGTTCAAATGATGTCAAAATCAGTAGAAAGAAAAAAATCACAACGTCTAAAAATGAAAACGAAAGCAAATTAAAAAAGAGAATAAAAATGAAAGACATATTTAACAAAGTGATAAAAATAAGATATATGAGCTAGAAGGAAGTCAAAGAAATGAAAAATAAATAGGAAATAAATAAGCAAAACGCAAAGCGCAAACAGGAAAGAAAAGCCAAAAATAAAAATAAAAGCAAAGATGGCAAAAAGTAAGACCTTAGATTAATGAGAAAACGCATATTATTTACATACATCATTCGTGAATCTATAAATTCTCTGCAGAAGTCTTGATGTTTCTGTTATAATCTATTGACACAGAGAAAGCGGAAACGGCGAAATCAAGAAGGTTGTCATTGGAACGTATCAGGTTTGAACAAAAAGTAAAAGAACATTTTCCTAACTTTGATCTTCGTCCTAAATGGACTAATTCTAGAGATATCATATGAAGAAACGCACAGAAGTTCATAAAGAAAATATTTGTTTAGACTCACAGTCGATATAAAAACCGAAAAGCCATTTAAAATGCATAAGCTGCTGATACAACGTCCTGAAACTATTTCCACACCCACAGATATATGATTATAGGGCTAAAAAATGTATGCAGTAAGCAAAACATTTAAATCATATATGCCATAAAAATATATTAAATGAGTAAATTGCATTTGTGTATGCTTAAACATAATATTTTTTAATGTATATTTGTTTATATTTTCTTTATCATATTTACGATTTATTACAAATATTAGATTCCGAGATGGAATTTCTGTACGAGAGTAATTTGATAAAAATGTTCATATTTATATCTAGTCTGAAATTTTTATATTTCTGTCATTTCTTTGTTTAATTAGAGGGACATATACTTTAAGCCAAACTTTAAAAAAAAAACAAAAAAAAGAAAAGAAACATTCTGATATTTCAAATCAGAATTGTCTACGGATTTTGAAAATCAACATAGGAAAACTTGTTATTGATTGAATTCGGAACACAATAAATGGGGCTAAATACGCTATTGCCTCAAATACGAGTCGCGTCTTTGTGGAACAAGAGTAGATATTGCTGTAATACGTAAAATATTCATAAGAAAAGACAGTGAGTGACAAATAGAGAGGAAGAGAGATAGCGAAAGAGACAGATGGAGAGAGAAAAAGAGAGGGGATGATTTGATTACATTTTGGCGTACATTTTTTAAAAGCTTCACTGAATGAATTTAGCGCAATGACAACTGTACAATGGCGCCATTTTATTTAAAACTTCTAGTGCTTTCCTATTTAAAAGAAATGAAGGATCAATTATTAAGCGAGAAAAGCCATTTGATGGAGAAGAAGAGGTTAATACATTTTCTGGCTTACTACGACAATGTCTCTGCATGTGAAAATTAAAAGTATATCTGCATCGATTCTGTCTTCCAGTTTCTCTCCTTTTCGTTCATCCCGTTATATATGTGCACTCAACGATGTATCTAACATTAACATTATCTTAGGCACGCTTATACTCCATTTTCTTATCACGAAATGATTTCTTAATTAAATTCTCTGAAAATCCCATTTGTCGTATGAAGCGATTTTGAGTCGCCAAAGTTTATCCCATTTAATTTCAGTCCGGTATATATGTCTGCTCAGTTCCTCGCGCTCGTGATTCCTCCCTTCTAGTTATAATCGCTATAGTATTTAGGAAATGATAATAATAAATGCTTGGAATAGAATAGAATGTTAAGATTTGAAAACCACCTACAAATGTAGATTTTACAAACCTGATCTTTTTACCAAACCGACTTCAATTTGTCTTGAATTCTTTCTTAATAGCAAATATCACAATTCTGCAACCGCATGATATTTTCCTTGTTTTGTGTGTAGTTAATCACATACAATAACAAGTATGAATAGTTAAAATATTCACTTTTTCATTTACTCTACTTTGTTTTAATTAATGAGTTATGTTTAATCCTCAAAAATATAGGAATCAAATAATGAAATCAAACATCTAATTAATTAAGTGATTAAGTTTTAATTAAATTTTATTTAAAGGATTCATTTATTTGCATTGGAATGTTAGTTTCTGTCTTCCTACGTTATTTTGTTTGATCTTGTGAAACATGAATGAGTTTTCTTAAAATGATCTGACTTAAATCAGAACGCGTTTGGGGTTATTTGGCATATCCTGCTTTGTCATACCTCTTTCCAACCAGACAAAATGAAGATCTATTCCAAACTTAATGCGAAATTATAGAATCTGAATCCTGTGAGGAAAAGGAATATGAATGGAAATTTGTGTGTTATCGTGACTGACCTACGTTATTGTTTACTAAACATGAGGTCATTAAAACACTTCTCACGCGGAAAATTTAAAAATCACAAACATACTCACACACGCACATTTATATATATATATATATATATATATATATATATATATATATATGTATGTATGTATGTGTGTGTGTGTGTGTGTGTGTGTGTGTGTGTGTGTGTGTGTGTGAGAGAGAGAAATTTCTGAAAATGTTAGCAACCTTTTCCTAGGTGCTATTTGAACAGGTGGATTTCTTTCAAACATAAATTAAATTTAAGTTGCATATATATTGCACAATTTTATATCTGAACGCGTCTTTACATACGATTCATATTGGGTTAGTGAATTTTAAATGTTTGTGCATTACAAGTGACATTGGAGAAAAATTAAGTGTATTTTTATCGTTTGATGCTTTTTTTATTTACAGAAAATGAAAGAACGCTGTACAAGCAGCCAAATATTATGTGTCATTTATAGAACCTGAGCCATAAGTGACAGTACTGTGCGTAAGAAGTTCGACGGATGGAAAGTGGATGTTTTCAGCAGGAAGCCTAAAAAAATATTCCGTCAGGTATTTAAACGAATATTTTGACCAAATTGAAACGTTGTCTAAAAATAATCTACATCATAAGACACGATGTATTACAGAGATATTTCACACTCATACTATGAGTAACGTTAGGCATTTAAAGACAAACTGGATAAGTGAATCACGATGAGGTTTTAGGGCCTTGTGTATTAACTACAAAAATATAATGACCCGCATTTGCATCTACTAATTTACAAAGACATTGGCCCCTTTTAAAGGAAATTGCAGAAATCTCGTTGGAGAAAACTGAAACACGTTCTGCATACAATGTAGATGATATTGAGTATCTGGTGGATACGGAATAGGAGTTTGTCTTACGTTTTCCTTCTGCAAAATTTTACATGTTCAATTCAGAAAGTTACTCTTTTCTAGGGAACTAATCAATGCCATCAATCGATGGAAAGCTTCTTCCATCAGAACAATGACTGGCCTCGCTTAACTTTGCAGACACAGAAATACTGGTAGAAGTTAGCTTCGATGTCATACAATAATCGCTGTAATCGACGATCTTACACATTCGATTAACATATTTGGATCTCTATAAAATTCGCTTAATTAGAAGAAATACGATTCTCAGCACGATTATAAGAAAGACTTCAACTAGATTATCACCCAGAATTATTCCAATATCTGTGAGCATGTAATTATGAAGAGGACTCAAAGACGGTAACAGGGAGTCGAATATAAATGTAGATAATTTTTAAAAATTTATCCATGGATAAATATTTAATATTGATTTTTTTTCAAATTCACTCATAAACCCTAGAAACGTTTGTGGCGTCACAATATATATATATATATATATATATATATATATATATATATATGTGTGTGTGTGTGTGTGTGTGTGTGTGTGTGTGTGTGTGTGTGTATATTTATATAAATCTGTATATATATATATATACATATATATATATATATATATAAATCTGTATATATATATATATATATATATATATATATATATATATATATATATATATATATTCAGGTAGGATAAGAGCGAATAGAGTCATGTTTCGATGCGTGTCAATCCATTATCACCAGGCGAGTGTAACAATCTCCGGAAGAGACGCATCTAAACACGACTGTAATTGTTTAGCGATTCTGATATGGTTTTTGTAGTATCCTAATATATATATATATATATATATTCATATATATATATATATATATATATATATATATATATATATATATATATATGTATGTATATATATATATATATATATATATATATATATATATATATATACATATATATATATATATATATATATGTAAAGAGAAAGAACAGCCAACTTAAGAATTCTCCGTTCTTAGCATTTACTTTTTTTTTAAAGTGAGCAGTACAACTTAGGGCAAATTATTATTATATATTTATTATAATATTTTACAGCGATACACAAAATCTTCCATACTTAAGAACTATAGTGTTACTTTATCGGGCGATGATAGCTAACTTATGATGAAAATGATTTTGGGGGGGAACTAGGCAAGAAAGTATTACCTCATTTAGAAGTCATAATAAATGAGGAAACTCTAACTTCAAAAATTAAAAAGAAACAAGAACATGTCGAATTATCAAGAGAGGGATCTAAGCTAAAAGGGAAAATGAAAAAAATACGGTCGAATTGTCTAGGTAGGTAGGTTACTAATTCATGTCTACATAAAATGTCATTTTAGGCACATCCAACAGCAGACAAACTTGCAAACAAATTTTAGATATGGTGAAGTAGACAGGTTTATATTAAATAAAATACATTTTTAAAGGAATTGCAAATTATTTTATACTAGAAAACCATTTCAAAGTGTTCTCTAGTATAATTATAACCTTTTTATTTCATATATATGGAAACTGAAATGCCATACTTATTGTATATGCAACAAGGCAATATTAAAGTTGGAAAAAATCAAGCACTAAGTAAAAATTATGTGGACTATTATATACTAATAAAATAATTGATATGTAATTGTAATGCGTAAATATTTGAAAATTTGTTTAACCATAGTTTAAAGTAAACATTATACAATGCCTACATATTACCGCTAGTTTATTTCTTTGATTTAGGAGAACTTTATTTGTCCGGAACTTTATAATATGCAGTTTTTCATGTAAAAAGCCATTTAACGATTTACAGATTTTAGTTTTTTCTAATATTTTCCATTTTATGGTAGGGCTTTTGTTAATTTCTTTTAAATGCCAAAAATATTTAGAAAGATAAGTGCAGTTACGGTACAAACTGTTGATTAAAGAAGAGATAAGTTGATACCACCTCTGTTTAAAGGTTCTTTTCTTTGTTTCCTTTTTTGTACTACCAATATACAATTTCTCAACAGTCGGATTTTCGCTAGATAAAATGGTACATTGGTATAAAATAGATTCAGTAAGAAACCTATGTGGCAATCGACAAATGTTAAGATTTCTGCAATGAAACTCTTTATTAACATTATTGATTTCAGTTTTGGAATTACGATTTCTCATTGGATTTAATTGTTGATTTAAAATTTATTATTATTTTTTTAATAATTTATTTCTAGATTATCTGCACTTGAAAGTTTTCTGAAATCCTCTGTACTTCGAATTGTATTGTGTAGCGACGTAAAATATATAATAATATATATATATATATATATATATATATATATATATATATATATATATATATATATATATATATATACATAAGGGTGGGCGTAATCAAAATATAGTTCAATACCAAGAATAGAGCGGGTGTATATAACAAGTGAATAAAAAAAAGTGTACACTGATGTCAACGCCGCGTGACGACAAACTGTTTCATGCTTGAAAGCAATCTTGAAGTCATGTCTGTTATGTGGTGGCTCGACTATTTATATATTCGTCTCAATGGGCTATTATGGGTAGCAAGATTTTCCTTTGTTTATTGTATCAACAGGTATTTTAGGTTTATTATATGAAAAGTTAAATTTCATATTATTCTAAAGTCTATCTAGTAGAAATAATTGTTGGTTAGAACCTGGTTATTTGTTGATATTGTATAGGTTGTTTTGTTAATTTTAACTTAAGAAGATCTATACCGAAAACCAAACATATTTTGTTTATATAAAGAAGATTAATCTTTTTTTCAATAAATTAATAAATCAAAATATTTTTGATAGACCAACCAACTTCCGTTATTGTTTAATGTTTAGTATTAAACAAAACGAACTCTACAGGCACAATCAATTTTGTCATAATCTATTTTTCTTTATAAAATAAGTAATGCGTTAAGACTTTTCATCTGAATAACAAATTATTTTAACGTCCAATTTTTATAGAATATAATGTTCATAGATCATAGATGTAATCTTTTCTCCCTCTCGCTGTACAAACACACACACACACACACAGACACACACACACAGACACACACACACACACACACACACACACACACACACACACACATATATATATATATATATATATATATATATATATATGACTGTCGGTGTGTGTTTGTGTATTTGAGCAGTAACCATTTAAATATGTTTCGTTCGATATGACAGACGATGAATGATTCATTTTTAAATTAGTTTTTCTAATATTCTTACATTTTTCCGTTTGGTGGGGGTTAAGTAGTTTAATAATAATAATTGTTCTTCGTACGCAGTTTTTTGTCAAAAGTTTATTTTAAATTTATAATTTCATCCTTGCTTTTATCAAAATAAAAATGTCGTCATCTTACCTTGTGTAATTTTGTTGTTGTTGTTGTTGATTAGAACACTTTGTATTCGACACACATACACACGGATGTATGCACTACACCTCGCAAAAATACATGCATATAAACAATCCGAGGCTAGGCGCAGACCCACATGCACGCGTTCGAGCATGCATACATACGCAATTGTCACTCCAACTCAGTGTCGAAACCACAGCGCTCAAATATATGTAGCGATGTTCTCTCAACAAGGAACAGGTTTGGGGTGTTCTTGGCGCACCTCGGATCAGTCATACCAAATTATATCCACCCAACTGAATATATTAGCTCTATCATTGATACTGAGCACTTTCCACCGCATATAATATATATATATATATATATATATATATATATATATATATATATATGTGTGTGTGTGTGTGTGTGTGTGTGTGTGTGCGTGTGTGTGTGTGTGTGTGTTAGAAGATTGTTTGCTTCAGTTGGCAAAATGTAAAACATTCTGAAGAATTAATTAATTAATATGAATATACATGATATTTACTCATTGTTATTTAGAGCAGAATTGGTAGCGCCAATCTTCCAACTTAAAATAGTTTGAGTTTTAGCAGCTTTCCCAATATGGCGCTTGTCTAAAGGCGAATACCGATTATTGCTATCGGTGGATAATGACACTCTTATTTAAATGAGTTTACAAGGCTGCATGTTGTTCATTAACTTATTTTTGTTGAGAATATGAAAAAATGATATGCTTCAAAGCCGTGTATATGGATGTTTCTATAGAATAAAGATTTAAACTCCCATTTGTATTTCCTCTGTTATGAGCAATAATTTTATCCGTGATATAATAACAGCGTTGTTCACGGACGGTATGGAATCGCTGAAAGAATAAATAATGAAAAACATACATTGTTCTTAGACAGGTTTTTATATTACTAAGACATACGCAAAACCATATGTACATATATAAACGTGTGTCATGCAGGGATATTCCATGATACACGCACATACACACACATACACACACACACACACACACACACACACACACACATATATATATATATATATATATATATATATATATATATATATATATATATATATATATATGTATATGTCTGAATAAGCAAAGTAGAAGGAGAAACGAAAGGAATAGTTTTACATATAATATGGAGATTCTTCTGCGTCTGGAGTAGCCATTTTTAGGATTCCAAATTCAAACCAACTAGATTCATCTATGTCCCAGGCGAGGACATATTCCATTAGTGGGAAACAGAGACTCTTGGGTTTTCCCAAATGCGAGCTGGATTTTCATTTTATATCTGGGAAAGATATATTCCCAAAGGGAAACGGCACCATGGACTTGTCAGCTGCTGAGAAGGCTGATTTAGCCTCTGCCCAGGCCAGAGGGGGTTGTCTCAAGAAAACAACCTTACTATTTAGCTAGTGAAACCATGACTGAACTTTACAAACCCTTTCGTGACTGTATGGAGTGACGTCATTAACCGGTCGGTCACATTACCTATGTTATTAATCTCCATCAAAAGGAGATAATCGCCTTCTGTATCTTTCTTAATTCCCTTGGAAAGAACAGAGTATGCGTTCCTGTATTTGCTTCTGAAATACTTATTACCTGCTTGATTTACAAATGATATGGCTGACCATGAATATTTTCTTCGCTTGAATGTTTCTGCTGTTTTTATAACAACAAAACTTTTTACACTAATTACATCGTTCGAACTGTTGTCCTCATATTTATTACCAATATCTGTAACTTTCACAAATATATTATCATACATTTCATCCAAAAATGCTGGGACTTAATTAATATAATTTCTACACTTGACATGATAAAGTCTTTTGATGAACAAAAACATTCGTTGGTATGTTTTCCACTTGCCATTTCTTTCATGAGTATTGTCTTCACAGATACATTTTAATTATATTTATACACACACACGCATATATATATATATATATATATATATATATATATATATATATATATATATATATATATATATATATATATATATATATGGGTGTGTGACCGAGTGGTTAGAACGTGGAATCTCACCACGGTTAATCAGAGAACCATACCATGGGTTGACTTTTTCAGTGAAATTTGAAAACTAGTGACGGAGGGTTTGATTATGCTGTCCTTGTCCAGATTTTGGATCATGCTAGATAACACACTTTCTCCCAGAAATCTGTAACTAATTTCTCGTTAGCATAGTTGCCGTATAAACCACAGATAAACACTATTGTGCTGTGATACAGCTAAGCAGTCTGTGGATTAATTAAGACGGATCAAAGTCAGCAGTAAATGTTATTGATGAGAATGTATTTCTTTCTCTATTGGTTCATATTATTTAAGTCGTGGCAATTATGTGTGAAAAATAATATCGTCCAAATGTCCGCCAAAGCTTTGACAGCAAACATCCACTCGATGGTTAAAATGTTTGGTGATGTCTTTGCATAGTTGCTCCTCAATTTCAACAATATGCATCCATATCTCATCCTTTACCTAAAATTTTGTTGGCTTGTTGGGTAGAAAGCTTACTTTTGAGATGACCCCAAAGGCAGAAATCTAAAGACGTTAAGTTGTACGATCGTGGGGTACCAACAAATCTTCAACATCCATAGCATTCAATTCAAATTGAATTTACCAAAGACTAAACTTGTTAAATCTGAAAGAAAAAAATCATTACACTCTTAAAATTAATTCACATTTAAATTCGGTCCAAGTTCCTGGGACACACTTTATATATATATATATATATATATATATATATATATATATATATATATATATATGGCCCGATGATTGCATCTAGCATGAAACAGACTGTCGCGTCTAAGTGTTGACTTCTATGTTCACTTTTATATTTACACACGCTCTATCACTGATATTGAACACTATATCCCATAAATATAGCTTACTTTAAGACTATATTTCTTCATATATATATATATATATATACATATATATATATATATATATATATATATATATACATATATATATATATATGCACACACACATACACACACAAACACACACACATACACACACACACACACACACACATATATATATATATATATATATATATATATATATATATATATATATATATATATATATATACATATATGTATATGCAGAAATATAGTCTTAAAGTGTGCTATATTTATGGGATAAAGTGCTCAATATCAGAGATAGAGCGTGTGTAAATATATAAGTGGACATGGAAGTCAGCTTTTAGAGGCGACAGTCTGTTTCATGCTAGTGCAATCGTCAGGCGACTCTCTCTCTCTCTCTCTCTATATATATTCATGTTATTATGGAAAGCTTGCCCGTCCTTCAATATATTTGAAATTTTTAATCATTTACTCAGAATTTTGAATGTGAATCGGGCCAATAATCTTTCAACAGAACTACCCGCACTTCCGCTCACACACACACACACACACACACAAGCTCACACAGACACACACAAACACACACACGCACAAGCTCACACACGCACACAAACAGGCATACACAATCATACATATTGCTGCGTATAAATTCTATATTGATCGAGCGAAATAAGCGTAGTTGTCTGATATACCCCGCACACCGTTATTTATGGCCATTCAAAATAATCTCGTTAATACATTAATGGAACAATCTGTCTTAATCTATAAATTATTTTAATGAAGAAATTTATTTTTGCTTCTCAGATTTTTTCATTATATTTCTTTTTCCAAACTTTTCTTTTTGTCTACCGTTCACCGCACATTTATTTTCAAGTTAGTTTTTATCCATTAGTCGTTCTGTTTTCTTTTCAAGTTTCTTCTTTCCTTCTTCCTACTTCGTTTTCCTTTCTCACGATCTCCTCAAAGAAGCTATTAGTTAAAATTTGGCTAATTCCCTTGAGCGTTTGGGGGGCTTTATGCTGCATATATTGATACATGTTTCTCCTTCATTTCTTTCATTTTTATAGTTTAGGATTACAAATTCTTCTGTTCTGCCCCTTGACTTTGTGATAATTTGCAAATCCTTCTCATTGGTTCTTTGCAAGGTCTTTGAAAAATGCCCCATTGAGAATTTCTCTGCTATTTTTTTCTTTTATTTACATTGATTATACTTTATTTATTTTATTCATATACCCATTTATTTACTGTCTTTTCTTACATCTGGCGAGTAGTTTCTTCAGCGACCCACGCTTAATTGTTATCCGTGTCGTCTTTCAACTACTCATTCAACTGCTTTATTTAATTACGCGACGACTGAAGTATATTTGATGATGACGTCAGCAATGCCTAGTCATATCTATTGAACTGAAGTATCCATTGTCTACATTTGAAGCGCTGTCCTCGCTCAAGCTACCAAGAAAGAATGTCTTTAGTTCATTTTAAAATGTGTTTATTACCTCACATTTTTCTTTACATATTTTTCTCATTAATATTAATAAAGAACCTTGCTTTGATTCTAAGCATTTTATTGTTTTAACCCTTTGAGTCCTGCGTTCCTGAATAATTTTAACCTGCTACTTGAGATCCGGAGTGTTTTTCTTGTAGTGATGATGCCAGTTGATTCAGTTTCGGTCTTGTTTCTCAAACGATATAGTCTCAATTCCAGTAGCTTTCAGCATTGTTTTCGTTTGGTCCTTGACGCTTTGTAGAGGGTAACTCCGTGGTTTTTTTTCTCTGACGTGTGCTTACTGAATAAAACTTGACGAACATTGCTTTGATTCTAAGCATTTTATTGTTTTAACCCTTTGAGTCCTGCGTTCCTGAATAATTTTAACCTTCTACTTGAGATCCGGAGTCAAAATTCGCAAATAATAGATATGTAATGATTCACGGTAGATATAAAAATAGTTACAAGTGTTTACCCACTGTTCAACCGGTGGATGGGCATTACAGCGGTGGTCAGGTCTCAAAAGGTTAAACGAAAAAGTTAATAACACGTGGATTTCAACAAGGAAATATCATTATTTACAGTATTTCTATTAGGATTTTGTCCTCATCTTTGTTGTTTTTATCACAACGTTTTCGCCGTTGACCACTCCGGATGTCCACATGTGTAAATTTAGCTGGATAACCTACAGGGAATTCAAAACTGAACCCTTCATTTCATGTACATTATTTATTTGATTTACCCCTATTAAGTTATTCAGACAAAGATTAAGGAAATATCAGTATGTAATAATTGCTACGTAAGTCATGGTGAGAAAACAGAGTCAGATAATATTAGTTAAGTTTTCAGAATATAATTGACATTAAGCAAATAATGGTCCTAAAGATATTAACAATATTTTAAAATGAGCAATATTTTTTTTTTAAGCGTATGACCCCAAGCAAGGCTGGAGTCATCTATCACGCAAGGGGTTATAGAAGGGTTGGAGGAAGAGCAGATAGGAGTGGTAAAGGAGAGGATGTGGAGAAAGAGAAAGACAGTGGGTCGATCAAGGCAAGGGGGTTACAGAAGATTTGGAGCGAGAGCAGATAGGAATGAAAGGTGAAAGATGTGGAGAAGGGAAGTGGATAGATCAAGGCAACTGGAGATGTCGATTGACGTTACACTTAAATAGTTGGAGATTGTATTTGTCAGGGAAACAGGAATAGGGAAGGGAGTTCCACAGGCGAGGTGTGCAAAACATGAAGCTATTGGAGTAGAAGAGACGTCTACATCTAACAGTTTCAACGGTGAAGGGGTGGGAACGGGATGCCAGCCTCGTAGGACGTTTAAATTCATGAGGCCTAGGGACAAGCGAAAGCAGCTCCTCGGAGCAATTACCGTGAAAGTATTTGTAAAAAAGACAGAGCGAGGCAACATCGCGTCTGTGAGAGAGCGACTGCAGACGAGATATATATCAGGGGTTTTTAGTCTTATAATATCTAACTTCATTAATTTGATAATTTCTTGGTGAGTGTCAACATATATTATTTTTTTGATTACCTTTTTAATCATTTCACCGAAGCTAGTCCGCAGGGGTTTACAAAGACTGAAGGTGAGAGAAAAGATTGACGTTGGATTTAAGTTTATGGTGATTGTAGTTATCGGAGAAGCAAATAAACGGAAGTGAGTTCCACAGTCGAGAAGTGCTTGAAAATAAATTCTTGGAGTAGAAATGTCGGTTACATTTAACTAGTTCAACAGTAAAAGGGTGGAATCTAGATGTCTTGAATTCACCTGATCCAGGCACCAGAGAAAAAAGCTCATTAGCGCAGTAGCCATGAAAATATTTGTTGAAAAGACAGAAACAAGTAAATGTAAATTTATAAATAACATCAAAAGATATAGACCCAAAAATATTTATTTGATAAACACACTATGTGATATACATGAATAAATCCTTTCATTTTTATATTGAATATGTTATTGTTTAACATCCATCAACCTTTCAAATATTGATATTGTTAAATTTTTGTTCCGGTTTAAAATTTAATTGTAAAAATTTGTTATTGCTTTTCCTGAAATTTTAAATTTGGACCAGTAGTTTATTCAGGGAAAGATTTCATAAATTTGAAAACGTCAGATTTGTAGAATGAGATGTTGTCTTGTTTGTCCACATTCTAACTTCAATTTTTATGATTGTGACCGGCAACATTCAAATAATGTTGGATTCAAGAACAAAAAATAATAATCTTTATCTAACATGACACCAACAGCAACTTTTAGTTGCAATCATTCATATTACCGCCGGCAAAACTAACTCAAATTATTATTACAACAGATAGTTGTCTTCTGAGGTAATTGTTAATTTTGAAAGACCCTCTCTATAACTTTGACTAACTTTGTCCTTCACTAAAACTAGAAAATCTGTTTTCACATGCGTTTTCGCCAAAGCGAAATTTAGTATTTTTAGTTTTACTTCACTCATTAATGCTTTCCTTCCCCAAAGTAGACTACAACTTAATGGTTTTACGGTAGAAAAATAGTTGATTTTAAGCATATTTAAATCATATTTTAATTTAAAATTATCATATCATTTTTAGAAACTTATAATTAATAACAGATTTTTAATTTCATAATTAATACCAAATTTTCCGGTATATGTTAATGAGTAAAACTTGCGAGTCTTGTTAAGTACTGACTTCCATGTCCACTTTTATATTTACACACGCTCTCTCCTCTCTCTCTCCTCTCTCTCTCTCTCTCTCTCTCTCTCTCTCTCTCTATATATATATATATATATATATATATATATATATATATATATATATATATATATATATATATATCGACCAGAACAAGGAAATTATACGATCTATTTTAAAAAAATTAAAACAGCTAACCTTATAATAATAACTATACAAAAGGAAAATAAAGAAAAACTAATATTATTAGTTCAAATGGCCTGTTGTGCGTGAAGATATGGTATTGGCTTCCTTTACAAAGCGAATAGCTATGCAACATAAACATATAAAATGTTCAAGTAAACCACATTTTTCTTCATCTAAAAACATGAATATATATCCATATATATATATATATATATATATATATATATATATATATATATATATATATATATATATATATATATATATATATGTATGTATATATAATTTGAAAATTCATGGAAGTTGTACATGTATTTCTTTGTAAGGTACTTGATATTTGCAATAATATATAATGTCTGTACTTATCTTATGTTGATTGTCACAATTCTGAATACGTACGTCTTTCTAGCTTGACTGCCAGGAACTAAAGAAGATGTTTGACCTTCGCACCTAACGATCTCCCGTGCAGTTCTCGTGATGGTATTCTATTCTCGTAAATATCTATATATCTATTTTTAGCTTTTTAAATACTTAGTCAGGGGGAGACAAATTTTGTCTCTCGCAACAGCCCCTTAGGGTATTGTGTTTCTGATCAAACCAAATTCATTTAAAGACATACGAAAATCTACCAAACTCTGTTCGAAAGAGACTAGTAGAAAACACAAATATAATAGCCTCATCCACATTCAAAAAAATAAAAATTAAAACAATAAAAAAGGAAAAGTCAACATACAATAACATTATCTACGAACACAGCCATATTTTCCTGACAGAGTTTGCAAATAAAAGATTCAGATAACTTCAGGTACATACATAAAAATACCACACATTCAATTACAAATAAATAATAAAAAATAGTCCTTAATAATAGCTAAATGAATCGCCGAAATCGCTCGGATATGCCGAAATCTTTGACGGTCTTTAGACACTTTCTGTCCAGAAAAGAAAACACTTGAAAACACGCGAAAAATGCAATAAAAAGATTAGTCGCCGTACCTTGTCAGGCTTCTTGAACGAAAATTCTACAAAAGAGAGTTTACACACCACGCATACACATACACACATACACACACAAACACACACACACACAGATATATATATATGTGTGTGTGTGTGTGTGTGTGTGTGTGTGTGTCCGTGTGTGTGTGCGCGCGCGCGCGCGCGCGTGTGTGTGTACTTGCACAGTATATACATAAAACAACGCTTCTACATATATTTCAATATATGATTGGCATTGACTAAACATGGCTATTTGGCACTCGGTGTGAACTGAACCGAGCTGTAATATGTTATTCTCAGCTTTTGCTTAAAGTAGATCCACGGCATATTATGGTGTACGTATATTGATATATTCCAGTCACTGAGAATTTAACTCATCTCTGCGTGTTTTCCATAAAGAAAAACGCATGTAAAGATTTCTAATCACTACGTTTACTTTAGTTTGTCCTGGAAATTTTCTAAAAAATCACTGGATGCTTATGTATATATCATGCATATATCTCTAGATATATCAAAATCTCTGAACAGATTGAAATAATTGACTACAAAAATTGATTAATTAATTAGCAGTTATGAACATAAATCGATATAAAGAATTTCATAAGATAAATAGAGAAGCACGAGTTAGATGCAAAACGTCGGTGTCCATATTATAAAGAATTAGTTAAAAAGATAGACTGATCAACAGATGTTATTCATTGCATGATTCACGCGGAATCATTTTCAAATAATGTTCTGATGACTGGATATATTGGCTCAACCTACGACGATGTATATTGATCCCACATTAACCGGAAAAAATAAATATAATTAAGAAATTAATGAAATCGATGTACAGATTGGACTTAATGATTGACTCGGCTGAATCATAATATCAATGACCAGGTAAATTGATTTATGCCCAAAACATTATAAAAATTAGTTTTACGGAACGATCAACCAACGCCGTAGGATCAAATTCTATTCTGGCGGTGAATGGCGAAAGAAAAGGAAAAAATGTAATAAAATTTATTCCTCAGGGGGCACAGAAATTAAATAAACAAACAAATGTTTCTTCTTTCTCTCTTTGCTTTCACATGTGCCATCTTTGCCATCATAAAATGTAATCATCACTGCCATAAAAAGCGGGATATTGTCTACCATGGAAAGTCGATTGTAGTGTGGTGGGGTTTGATTTTTATCAGACAATGTCGTCTTCTCTTTAACTTTCTTCCAATAATTACAGCTTCGTTTCGTTGTTATTCACTCAATCTGTGTCTGTCTGTCCTTCTGACCAGCTTTGATGTTTAATTCAGCAAATTAATTGTGGGGAAAAAGGTTCGCGTAAGGGCAGGTCGGGGTGGCTTGCTACTAACAACATGATGTTGAACCAAGATAGAATACGGAGCCGGGTCACGTGCTGGAAAAGTGGGTAGATACATCGATTGGAAGTAGAGGAAGAGTTAACCTATTACTTAATGAATAGATTTTTTTCCTCTAATTAACACCGCGCAATTAAGCTTCTAAGTAATGGAGAAACCGAATTTCTTTAAGAATGCGTCAAATTCCTTGAATATTGGAAAGAAAAGGAATGTTTTGAGGAAGGTAACTTGGACTGCGATGTCTTAAAGCGGGAAAAAGTTTACGAGTCTTCGTTGTCATTGTTGCAATGGAGAGAAAACCAAAAGTTGTAAGTAGCGTTGATAAGAGAGCAAAGGATATGTGATAATGATATATAATAAAATTGATTAAAAATACAGAATAAAGAAAGGGCAAAAGAAGAAGAACTACAGGAAATATAGAATCGGGGGTATGTATGAGAATCGACGAAAAAAAAACTGACGAAGAGAGAAGAATGCGGAAATAAAGTTTAAAGGGAAAATACTAATAAGAAAGATGAGGAAAATTTAAAGAATTTAAAGAAAAAAAAGAGGAGGAGAGATGATCCTAAATGGAAATGATAAAGAAACGAAAAGAAAAAAGATAAAAAAGATATGTGAAAACGACTAAATGCAACAATGATATGAGCGTATACAGTTGAATATGTATACGCGTGTGAGGAGACAATTGCAAGGAAGCGTAATGAAGGGATAACATGAATATAAGAATGTATTCAATATGTAAATGTTACTTATTATGTGAACAATATGTGAATCTTAAAAATTAATGATAAAGATATGCACAAAGTTCACTTAGTAAAGTGTAATAAAAAAAAACTAATGTCTAGAATTATACTTAGAATATCTAGACAGTTAAACACACGTCGTCGGAGTGAATTCAAAATACAAATTGCTCAAAGAAAGCGATTTCGTATTTTTAAAAGCGAAGACTTGATTATTTTAATTATCCATTTGTTCTTATAATTTATATATTTCTTTGTTTATTATATCATATTTATTATTATTATATTACTATGTCTCTATAATCTTTAATTTTTAATATAAATATGTATTTATTTTTTTTAAATATGTCGAGGTATGCATCAATTAATTGTTGTTTCAAATGAGTGCTACTTAGTAAGTTTACCTTATTTATTATCACTAAGAATAATTTTATTATATGAATATTTAATAGATTATAACAGTCAAATTACAAATACATTGCCCTAAATACTTTTGGATGTATTTATCCGTAACATTTCCTTTTTTATGAAAGAGGACGTCATTTTCTAAATCAAAGGAAAAGAGTTTTGTGCTGTAAATCTAATTTCTTTTGTTTATCTTTAACAGTTGGTTCATGTAGTAGATTTATTTCCCTATAATTTATCATTCAAACAGTTTGTAAATACATTTATCATTTTATCCTTTTCT
Source organism: Acanthosepion esculentum (assembly GCA_964036315.1). NCBI lineage: Eukaryota > Metazoa > Mollusca > Cephalopoda > Sepiida > Sepiidae > Acanthosepion > Acanthosepion esculentum. The sequence continues at coordinate 119,862,144 of OZ038490.1, read as the reverse complement.
TATTGGCGGCGAATGTGTGATTATCACTCTGCTAATATCCATTGAGTAATTAGGAATCCGCTCCTGTATTCGTCTGTGAACAGGCCTGTTTAGGATTACTGCTGCCCAATTCAGTCGCGGAAGGTTCTAGAAAAGTTGGGCGAAACATTGTTCTAATCCAATCAACGACCAATCTGATGATGGTAACTGGATAACCATTTGTGATATATTCAAAGAAACAATAAACATTGACTGTCATCAGCTTCACTATGATTAAGAATCAAAACTGATTTAATGAAAACAATTTTGAAGTCAACAACTTCATTGAGACAAAGAATAATGATCATTTGGCTAATGAACACGATCGAAGATGCAGGCTAAAAAAACATTTACAAAAGCTTAAATAGGCGTAATACAAAAAATTAAGATAAATACAGAACATATCGTGGCAACAAGAAACAGTCGAAATTCAGGGCTATACAGATGTATGTGGTTTCAGACATTTCTATGCTGCAACGAAGCAACTATTTGGACCAGTATGAACATTAACTTGGTTCCATCTTGTAGCTGAAAATACAAACATACTGGCTGATTCGCAAGACATACTTCTGTTCGGGAAGGAACATCTTCCCACCCTTCTAAATAGAAACATAAACGTCTTTGCTGATTTTAGAAATACTATCTGGATGATTTCAGTTTTATTTTTACATTTAGAACTAAATCAACAAAACTGAAATCATCCAGATAATATTTCTAAAATCACCAAAGACGATGCGTAACTTAGCGAGACTTCCTTTCAATTGATCACCATCGAGTACCACCAGACACAAATGCTATGATAAATTAATAATTTCAAAATAAAATAAATATAAACTGAACTTGAATTAAGAAACGAAATAAATTAAATAGCATGATATGGATAATTGTTCCCATCATCACTGGAGTGCATTGAACAGTTCTCACAAGCCTCACAAAGACGGATTATCTTTCAGAAGACAGATAATACTGAAAAGCTAAAATCCTTAAATGAATGTTCCAGTCAGTATTCGAGTGGGAATAATTGTGGATCTGAATGCAGGGTTATTTATAGTGTTGTCAGTTAACATATTTATTTATTATTTATTATTTTATGTTTGGTTATATTACTACGTTTCCTTCTGTTTATCTATAATGTACGTGGTTTGTTAATTTGGTCATTATTTATTTGTTCGGATTAATCTATTTTACTTGTTTTGTCTGTTTATTTTATTTATTTATTTTCGATTATTCTTCTTCGGTTTCGGTTTTCGATTTTTAAATAACGTTGTAAAAATTTCTTTTCGTGTCTGCATTTTAAGATGAGTTCTGCTCGTTTACTTAGCAGTTTGTTTTGCTCTGGGAAGGTAATTATAGCTATGAATTCCTCCAGGCAGCGTTTAAATTTTGGGATTGATTCTTATAGACTGATGTTGTTTACTTACACTACATGTTAATTATCAACACTATAAATAGTACAAATCTGCACAAGTATTCCCACTCGAATAATTCAAAACACAAACTGTTCATTTCAATCCATGGGAATGGGTATTTACACACAGGCGCGGGATGTGATACAGAGTCAGTTATTTAACGTAGGGAACCAAAGGGCGTACACTGGGGCTAGTGGTCAACCCATGGGAATGCTAAACACTTGTCGCCCACTTTTATAGGGAAAAGCGCACAAATGCATGCTGGGATTTTTTCTTAGCCAATAGAATAGACCTGTGTGCAGTTTGACATGACTCAGTCCCGATCTGCCTTGTCTAGAAGTCAGAACGCTTTCATCCGCCCTTGTTTTTTTGTCGACGCCAATTCTAAGTTGGCTTTCTTACTGTTAATTTGCCTTGCATATATTATTTGCTTGCTTGTTTGATATTATTTCATTTTTGCACTGTTCAGTTATATTGCAAAATTTGTTAATTCTATTCATTGATCAGTTCTGTTATTATATTGCATTTGACCATTGCTACTCACTCCACACAACGGTTACTGGCCAACAAAATATCCATTTGAATAAAACAGACTACCCACAATGCAATAAAATAGATATATTTCTATAAATCAAAGGTTTTTTTCAGTGATTAATACGAAAAATGGCCAAATGGATAAACGTCCGAAAACCTAAAAAAAAAAGAAACTCAATTAGTTATTAATTATATATATTAGGTAGTTTGGTTTAAATTTACTATATTACAGCTCTTATTTTCTGATAATGCCACGTTTGAATATTCGTATTTACAAAAATAAACACGTTTATATACACATAACTCTCCCCTCACGTGCCGGACGTGTTATGGATTGAGTTGCATTCATTTCTAATTGATCTCTCTAGCTTTAAGTTGAAGTGATGATCCCCCTTATTGTGTGACCCCCTTATCCAGATTTCGTCACTACATTTCCCGCTTTCTTAAAAAAATAATTCACAATTTTCTTGGTGATTCTTGAGTGGACTTTGAAGATGGAAGGCAGATTATGAATGTTGGTACCATTACTGAAAGCCTGAATGATCATTTTCCTCTCACAACACTAACACAAAAACGTTTTTGACCTGTTCTCTTTCTAGCTGAATAAATCAAAGGTTTTTGCCAGAGATTATTATGAAAGATGTTGTCAAGATGGCGAAACGTCTTGTCTGAAAACAAAGGAAAATGAAACTCAATTAGTTTAGTGGTTTTTAGATATTACACATTTTGTGGGATGGATAATTTTGCTGTTGCACGATTTAGACATTTTTTCTCTTACACGTAGTATATGGAGAGAAAGAGGGAAATAGTGAGATCATACAATTCATCACTTCTTATTGGCTGCTCTTAAGCGATGCTCAGATCATCTGTTACACGTCGTGTATTTGGATGTTATGTTTTATTTAACATTATTTTAATTATTCCATTGGATTTTTTAAATATTTCTTTCGAATTTCAGTTTAGTTATTTGAAATAAGTTTTATTAGTATTAACTTATGCCATACTAATTGTTGACTCATTCGAATAATGTTGTAGTTGTAGGTAGCGTATTACGAATTGGTTTCGTACCTTCCTTTGAAAATGAACCCCAATTATTTGTTTATGTTTTTAACTTGTTTTGGAAAAGCGACTGTAGCTATTATATCTTATAGGAAAAGGCTACATCTTTTACGTTGTCGTTGGACGCTAACCCTATTTTTTCGCGTTGATTGTAAAGACTTTTGATTTGCCATTTTCATGTTCCATGTGATTTAAGTGTTTCCCATATTTTTCATATGCCCTCTATGGCCTTTATATAGATATCCTATTGACATAAGCCCCTAGTTAACAATATATGGATTCGACAGAAAAAGGAAGATCTCATACTTTTAACATCTCTTCTTCGTCCCTAGAAATTAGTGACTAAAAATATCATGCAAGCTCCATATTATCCTACTAAATTTTCCTTCAGTATCTCTCGATATTTCTGAGATGAGGTATTATGTATACTATTTATATTATGTGGATTATTGTCCTCATCTTTGTCGCTACATTAATTACAACGTTTCGGCCTTTCAGTATCTGTCTATATTTCTGACATGAGGTATTATGTACATTATTTATATTATTCGGAGTATTGTCCTCATCTTTGTCGTCATATTTATTACACAGTTTCGGCCTTTCAGTATCTGTCTATATTTCTGAGATGAGGTATTATGTATGCTATTTATATTATTCGGACTATTGTCCACATCTTTGTCGCCATATTTATTATAAACGTTTCGGCCGTTGTAGCTCCGGCCTTCTTCAAGTGGTTGGAATGTCGAACTGAACCCTTTATTTTGCTCACTGGGGTAGACAGTTCTAGTTCCACGTGCCATGTTTAATGGATGTCAGTTATCATTTATCTCCTGTTAATTCACCTCTCCAAGTTCTCCACTGCCTTAACCGGGTATTGAACTCACACTTTTTTGGGCATGTCACCTAAAACATGGCATAGTGTAGATTTTCCTTTAATTCTACTAGTTTGGCGAAAGTAGACAGAAAAAGAGTTTTTCTTCGTTTCAAAGACCTCTAGTATAACCTGGTATTTTTACAGGCATCAAAAATACTGCAATGAGAAATACAAGTCTTCTTTTTCCATAAAATTCGTATTCTTGTTTATGTGGCTGGTTGTTCTGAGGCAACGTTTCGACTCTTCGTATTATTCTCTTCCTTGATATTATTGGGCATTAAACAGAATAAGTCGTAAAAATATCAAGAGTTTGTTAAGAGGCTGTTTGGATATTTTACCCTTCATCTCCGTCATATTTTGTTTTTTCTATGTTCTTACCCCTATTGTTGAGGGTTAGGGATCATGGACATTTTTTATGGTTTTGTCTTCAGAGTTTTCCTTCTCCTAGGCTAGTTGCTAACAAACGGGAAGTGTCCATAGTGCAGTGGCGTAAAAGGGTATTTGCGTGTAAGTGAATACAATAAATTCGATTTGAATTTGAACACGGCTCCCTGATTTCTCATTCCAAGGTGCTATCCTTTACGCATGAGTGCATCTGTCATTTTTTATGTCCAGCAGTCTCATTGGGAAAAACGATATCGGTGAGTTCCGAATCCTATGCCAACCGTTGCTAGGAAGCCGGTTACTCAGCCCCAGCTCTTCTACCCTTGTCACAAGACGCACTTGTGCCCACTTGACGGGTTTTCATCCTGATGACTAAGGAAGAGGAGCTTTTGAAATCTGAGAACTCCCTCTCATAGACAGTGAAATATGCAAGACAGAGACGTTCGTTTCTCTGAGGTATTTGATATACCCACATACACACTTTGCAAAATTCTTAAATTAAGTGGTTTTATACAAATCCGACGTTAACCGAATTTTGTTCATCTTTCGAAATATGCCATCACTTCAAAGCTCTGCATGATTGTTCAGGATGTCAAATTCATCGTTATCAAGTGCATATAGGGATTTCAATCGAAATATATTCACAGAATCCTACAAAAATTTTCAAGCTTTATTTATATCTATATGATAACTGTACTATGCTGATTTCATTTGAAAGTATTTGTTTTTGTTAGAATGTTTTTTAAAGTAAACTTATTTTGTGTGATATTTTATAAAGAACCTGCACTGCTTAATATCACGGTGAAAGTAATCATATACATACATACAAACATACATATATATATATATATATATATATATATATATATATATATATATATATATATATATATATATATATATAGAGAGAGAGAGAGAGAGAGAGAGAGAGAGAGAGATAGATAGATAGATAGATAGATAGATAGATAGATAGATAGATAGATAGATAGATATGATAGAAATTGTTAGGAGGATTTGAGTCTGAAAGAAACCTCAACAGAATGCAGAAAGCACTGGACGGCTTCAAATGCTTCAGTTTGAGCGGCTTGGTGATAGTAGTCGTGGCTCCTGGGGACACAGTCCTATGGTTACAGAGAATTTCAGTTGAATTCCACCACGGAATATGTGAGCGAGCGGCGCTATATTAAGTCTGATTTGCTACCTGTTCATCACTGACGCCCGTTGGAACAGTTGGTACGACGTTTGCTTGATAACTCAACCGTCAGGGTTTCAATTCTCGATAGTGGATGCGCACTGCTGATGAGTCCCAAATATAGGACGAAATGGCCGTCCAGTGCTTTCTGCATTCTGTTGCGGTTTCTTTCAGACTCAATGAATTACTTAAATATATATTTAGATTGATAGATATAAGCAAGCATGGAATAAGGACAATTGATGTAAAATTCCACTGTCTATAACAAGTAAATATTTTTTATAAGGACTTAATATAGAGTAGAGCATAATAATATTTATTATAGGAGATTACAACGAGAACATTTTAAAAATTGCTACATAATAGCTTTCATTTTCAGCACTACACTTGTGCTTCCTTAAATTTATAAGTTAGTTTTTAATTTAGCGTCGGTCTTACAACTAATTACTTGTTCAGACCAAACCCACAAGACTTATTTTAATTTTGATTTGTTGTTATCTGCTATTGAAATTAAAAAAAAAACTTTTATACACCAGTTATTTACTATCGCCTGAGGATACACAACTATATTGCTGAAGCATGACATCTGTCGTGTAGCAATTTTAACATTTTTTTAAAATCTGAATATATATATGTATATATATATATGTATAATTATTTATTTAAAAATTATAACATAAATATGGTATAAAATCACTACAAAAATAGCCATTTTGTTTCAACACCTACAGTTTTCTTATCAATGTCATTCAACATCATCACTTGTTAAGACACCGGAGGTGTTGAAACAAAATGGCTATTTTTGTAGTGATTTTATAACATATTTATGTTATAATTTTTAAATAAATAATTATATCTGTTCTTCTCTGTATTGACCCCTCTTTTAAGAATAATATTTGTTGTTTATTGGAATTTATTCCGTATATACCGATCCTATAAGACTCGCAAGTGGAAAGACGCCGAGTCTAGTGCAAGAAGCCGGGCTAGTGCAATCGTCAGGCGAGTCGCCTGACGATTGCACTAGCATGAAACAGACTGTCGCCTCTAAGTGCTGACTTCCATGTCCACTTTTATATTTACACACGCTCTATCTCTGATATTGAGCACTTTATCCCATAAATATAGCACACTTTAAGACTATATTTCTTCATATATATATATATATATATATATATATATATATATATATATATATATATATATAGTGGAACCTAGGTTCACGAATTAAATTAATTCCTGAAAGCCGTTCGTAACCCGAAATGTTCGTAAACCGAAACTATTTTCCCAATAGTAATCAATGTAGAGAAAAAAAAGGCACAGTCCAATAAAATTAGAAACGAAAAGGACAGTCACAACTCACGAATGTATCCAATACGGTGGTCGACTTCTGTTCAAGAACCGAAATTTTGTTCGATAACTTTATCATCTCGAATTTTCTGTTCGAAAGCCGATTTGTTCGACATGTAAGACTTTCGATAACCGAGGTTTCTCTCTCTCTCCCTCTCTCCCTCTCTCCCTCTGCCTATATATATATATATATATATATATATATATATATATATATATATATATATATATATATGTAACGTAAATCATTCAAACGAAAAACAAACACTGAAGCTAGTTATATGGCCATATAACTAGCTTCAGTGTTTGTTTTTCGTTTGAATGATTTACGTTACATAAATTGAATACGCACTACAAAACCGATATATATATATATATATATATATATATATATATATATATATATATATATATATATATGTATGTATGTAAACACAGTGACCGATATATATATATATATATATATAGAGAGAGAGAGAGAGACAGAGAGAGGCAGAGACAGAGACAGAGATATGGATGTATGTGGAAAAACATGGAAAAACAAAAATTTTAAAATATAGCAAAGTTTTTAAAATATATTCATAATAAAAATCTCAGACGGATTTATGAGGCAGGCATAATATCTATCTCGCGCACGGTGAATACTAGACCCGGCTTCTTTAATATTTCCCCTTTTCTGGCAAGATTAATGCTGGACAAACGTACTTATAAACTTTAGATTCTAGTAAGATTCTTCTTTTTCATTAATAATAAACTCTATTTTAGGAATACGTTTTCACAACATGACGCACGTGACGCCGACATGATCGTATTTCAAAACGGAACGCTGATCTTAAAATTCAGTCATTTTCTTTTGATTATTCTTATGTCTATCGTCTTTTCATGTTGACTTGAATATCGTCTAATTTTGATTATGTTTTAATAACTATGTCCTGAAGAAGGTCTACTAGACCGAAACGTCTGACGTCGACATTGAAACAACATTAAAACCAGTAAACTTCCATATTCGGATTTTTTGTTTTTCCATATTTTTCCTCATACTGTCGGATCTCTAACAACATATTTGCTTACATATGCATGTATGTTTGTATAATTAGTGAAAATGTTTGACTGCGTCATTTTGACTGTCTCTCTTGAATATCCGGATTAGAAATGTTTATAAAATAATCGGTTGAATGTCCACATATACAAAAAGAAAAATTTTATTAAATTTTGACAATATATTCATAATTCCGTTTCAATTGTGGAGAGTATATCCACCATAATCCCGAATTCTGATATTTTCAATACTTTTTCGAAAATTGGGAAAAATAATTGAATTTTA
>OZ038490.1:119774003-119849003 GCA_964036315.1 Acanthosepion esculentum | reverse complement strand
TTTTTACATGACGGTTGTAGCAGTGCCTGGGCAAACATTGTCCACTTTGTCGCATACACACAATCCATGAAGGGATGTAAATATCAACACATCCTTGACAGACACGCGGGAATTCTGCTAAAATCTATATTTTAAAGTTTAATGAAATATTCAAGCAGGAAATGTTTTACCCGTCCTGATGGTGTGTCGCCTTGGCGTAGTAGGACGGCTTGCTTCAACGACCCCCAGAGCTATGTTGGCGGGGGCTTCGGCCCTTAGAAGGTCCAACTAAGCTCAGCATGTTTGTGTGGAAAGAGACAAACGAAAGACACACCCTTGTCCTCCAGGCTGGTTGTTGCGCATTAGGCTAACGTTCTACTCACTTAAGTACTAGCTTGTTACAGAAACCTCAACCATATCTTCAAACAACGACATGGTGGAGGAAGAGTCCTCCAAAGTGGAGCGTATGAAGCGTGCTAGTGAATATCCCCCGGGAATGTAACCGGCGCGACATTGCCCGAGCTGAAGTGAATTGCTAGATCCTCGTCTGTTGGAGAGTTGTTGTTGCGCCCCTGTCCTCAAAGGAATTAAGACGTATAATAATGAAATCACAGGACTATTTATCTCCAAGTTGAACTGACGAATGGAGGTACGATCGACTAGTTAATTTTGCAAATATTTTTGACTAGCAGCATGGCCCGGCGTTGTCCGTGCTTGATTCAAAAATCGGACGACTCATACAGCAATCGCTATCACTTGACTTAAAATATTTTTCCCTGTCTTGCCTTTAAAAGAGTGTCCTTTGCCGTGCTGATGTTGCTACATGCCTTACTTCTTCACACTTGAATTTTTCTAAGCTCTATACTAAACATTAAATCTGTTACGAAAAAAGAACTAAACAAAATGAACACAAAATGATCAGCTTTAAAAAAGGACTCGTCACTGGAAAAACCGAATGAAAAAAGAATGTTAACAACAAATACTTTTTCACACTCAACCCAGTTCTGCGGAATCAGAATCAACGTTGAGTTTAAGCAAGCGAATGAGCCAATTGGAGTAAAGTGCCATGCAGATTTAAATTTTTCCCACTTTTCCCACGAATGCAGCTATCGATTTTTTTGCATGCTAGCATGCTAGTTAACATTCATGTCAATCAGCTGTTGGCTCTAGCGCTGGACAATAGAATCTTCCTGCCTGTTCGTGGCAGCCAGCTATAGGCTCTCACTCTGGCCAGTAGAAAATGGCCGCAAACTACATGAAAACTGCCGTAGAAGCATGAAAAAATCGATTGTTTTCCACTATCGATGGGAGTTGGGAAATGCAATGGCGTCCTTGGCCTCTGCACTAACTTGGAGTATGTGCATGCAAACTTTGGTGTAAATCCGTCGAAAATTGCGGCCGTGCATTCATTACACACAGACACACACACACACATCCAGCCTTTTATAGAAAGAGATTAATCCTGATAGAATGTCTGAGAAATAATAATAGATTAAATACCTGCAACATTTCTTTCTATTAGGTAATAGTTTATATTTACTCACAATAGATAACGACAAATTTTATGTTGCACTTGTTCAAGATTTTACTTGAGCAATCTCGTTTTTTATAATTGTTTTTATTGCCGAATGCAAGACAGAGCTTTGCTTTTTAAATCATTAACAAAGAATAGCGAAGAAAAACAAACACGTCTCTTTAATTAATTACTGAAAGAATTCAAGTTTTATATTATCCGATTCATTGAGTTGATGAATTTCTTTTTTTGTTATTTCATTTTAAATTGAGAAATATTTTACTTGGCCTGGTGTCGAAAGTCGACTTTTAAACATTATTACATTTTGTTATTTTATCTTTCTTACAGTTTACAGTTTATTACAATTTTATCACAAATGTTAATCGAATCTTTTCTTTCCTCACTCCTGTACGTAAAATCAAAATGACTTTTCGAATAATCAAAAACTGGTACAAAATCCAAGTATATTCCATTTTATTGTTCTAATCTAAATAATTCCAACCGTTCTATAATTCTGCAATGTCCGGTTATTAACTTGTTTTCTTTTATATATTCGGTGACATAAGAAAGCCATTATTAAAATGCACCAGCTTACCTCATGTTTATAAACCATGTAGTGTATCTTCACATGTAAGGAATTTGATTTGAGAAACATAAAAAGAAGATAAAAATAACCTTTTCAGTTATACTATATTTATGGGCAAAATCTTCAGTAGCAGAGATAGAATTTATGTAAATAGAAAGGTGGACACTGAGGTCAACATCGCGTTGCTTCTTGGTTTTCTTAAATTGCTAAAGTCAGTTTACAAAAGCGTATAAATCATGAGAAATTATTTATTAAAATGGTACGGGGAAGGGGTTCCGCGGCGTTAGGAATGTAACTGAAGCCGGCATGACAGATCAGAACTAGGAAACTTGCAGATGCGTCTTTGGAGGTTATTATGAATATCTAAACACATAAATGAAGCACCAAACCAGATATGACAACAATATTCAATGCATGATGGAATTGTAAGTCTCTACTTGAAAATATATTTTCTTTTGAGTAAGATAAATTGAATGAGGGACATTTAAGCTAAAGAGTATAAATTCTCAAGACAATGTTCAGCTACATTCCGTGAAAAATAGCCCAATTTGCTAAAAAAATTAAAAGACACCAACTCAAGTGCTAGGCTCCAGCTTTTCCCAAAGTATCTCTAGTTGTAATATTGTGGCATGCCATTAAAGGTAACGTATATTAAGATGGAAGTCAATATTTATTCATTGAATGTTTCTGGAAGAAAACAATGTAAAAGTTAACAAAATCGATAAATGAAAGATTGATGTATGTTATAGAATATGAAGCAGTTAGTATTAATTTATAAAATAATATAATAATATTTTAATCCGATATATGGATTATTTCATCCATCAATTTATTTTCTCTGTGTCATACATCTTTGGACTTTATTCAGAAATACAACTTGTTGTTCTTAGTTTCTAAAAATCCTTCGAAAACTATTATAACGCTATCCAGAAAACTTTATCAACATCGGTTGTTTTGTAATGTTTTGTAAAAAAATACGTATTATTTAAACATATATTACTAAACAACCGATGTTGATAAGGTCTTCAGGATAGCGTTATAATGGTTTGAACAATATATCGTGTCAGATTATAAACGGTTTTCCAATAAATTCGACCGATTTTAAATGTGAATAAAGTTGAAACGTCTAATGATTTTTTCTTTTTCTCTCTGATTTGGGTGATATTATTTTTCACACAAAATTGCCATGACTTAAAAAATATAATCAAATAGAGAAATAAATAATTATTCACCTCTAACACTGATTTATTTACTTTGATAAGTCTTAATGAAACGGCATTACATATAATCCGTCTTAATGAAACACCCTTTATTATTTAGAGTTATATAAAATACTGATAATTTAATTCACAACTGATAATTCTGTGTCACTTTTTGGTTTTCTTGAATTCGAATAGTCAATTTACCAAAGAAGATAAATCATGAGAAAGGACGCATTCCTAACTTATTATCATGGAACAATTGTTACAAATCGTTGTACACATAATTCCTATTTTAGAAATAATACGTATAACGTAACATGTTTAATAATAACCCTATTTTGCATGCATATACATTTTTTTCACTGTGGGCAGTTAATATACGATCGATTCGTCGACCGTCATCAGAGGGCGTTGTATGTACACTTCCTGGACATATCAGCGCCTATTTGATCAAAACTTGTTAATTGATGGCGCTTGTTCGCAGGATTAGACTTCACGGGCTTTATGGTGTGATTGCTGGCCCGTATAATATTTGGATTTGTAATGGTGACAGAGAGAATAAAAGAGGCCAATACATAACACGCCCTAGCCAACCCTTAAACAATCGCCTCACAGCCCCAATGAAATGCTTTTGTCCCCCTTCTTCTCGTGGGGCTTTTACTCCACTTCAACAGCTTTGATACATAAAAAGAACACTCAGATTTGGTAGTGAGTTGGAGAATATTTTGTAAAGTGAATGCAAGTGAATAATAAAGGGATTCATTCTTGAGATGGTCGCCAAGGAATCGGCGAGCAATGTTGACGCTGGCAAAATTATAACGGCAGTAATGACGCAGCAGTATTTGCAAAGAGAGTAAAAGGTTGGGTCGGGATGGTCGGAAAGAAGTTGTGAGTCAAACGTTGTAATCATTTCCGGGCTACAAAGCAGGGCATAAAATCGACAGTGGGAAAAATTTATAACTCAATAAAAAAAAATAGAGGAACACTAAAAAAAAACAAAAAACGAACAATCAAAACAAACAAAAAAAGAATAAGAAACGTGGTGATGTCGGTGGCAATATGGCGGGAACAGATGAAAATTTTTGAAAAGTCGACATGAACTGGAAAATCTAAAGGAAATTAGATATACGATTATAGCGACAGAAATCCATCACGTACGTACATGGGATATAATATTTTAAAAACATTATCAAGCAAAGATATATATATATATATATATATATATATATATATAAGAGTGAACATAGAAGTCAACACTTAGTGGCGACAGTCTGTTTTATACTAGACGCAATTGTGGTCTGACGATTGCGTGTAGCATGAAACAGCCTGTCACCTCTAAGTGTTGACTTCAATGTTCACTTTTATATTTACAAACGCTCTATCTCTGATATTGAGCACTTTACCCCATAAATATAGCACATCTTAAGATTATATTTCTTCATATATATATATATATATATATATATATATATATATATATATATATATATATATATATATATATATATAATATGCAAAATGTGTATTTATATAAATATATACATACATGTATATGCAATTTTATATATATATTATTTCTTTATATTTATTATATATGCGCTGTACTTGGAAAACGCTCAATATCAGTGATATATATATATATATATATACATATATATATATATATATATATATATATATATATATATATATATATGCAACCTGTTAAGTAATAGACTATAATAAACACGTAAATTCCCTCTCATTCTGCATATAAAACACACACACAAATATACGATGAAATATAGTTTTAAGGCATGCAATATTTATGGGTTAAAGTGCTCAATATCTGGAACAGAGCGTGTATAAAATTAAATACATATATTTTATTTTTTACATAGTATGATTGAATCGTACATCCAATTTTCTTTCTTATTTTCTTTCTACATATAACGTGTGAAAGCGCTTGCGATACCCTGCCCTCGTCAGTCGTCAACCAGGGGTGGTAACACAATTTTTGTGGCTAAGCTAATATTGAATATAGTTCAGGAGTTAGTCATCAAAAATTACTCCGATCATCACTCTACGACCGCAAAAATGCAGCACAGACATTAAAAGTTACGTAATTCATTTCTCAAATAATTTGAGCTGAAAATAAATGAAAAAATCAAAATCAAAATAATAATGGTTGTTTAGGCAACATTTAATAAAAACAACAATATCATTCATAAATGAGTTTAGGTGGAAAGAAGTTGTGAGGATTGATTTCTCTGCTGTTTGGATCAGGGGACGTGAATAATGATCACACTCAGTCTTGTATCAATAGTTTAGCACAACTAACGCCCTAAACTTTGAAGCATATATGAAGTGAAAACTTATGTCTTAATAGTTCTTCAGTAAAAAATAAAACTAAAACTAGAAGTATAATTTAGTTGATCCCGTCTTCCGAGAGGCTAAGCAGAGATTACGTTAAACATAATCATTTGAAATCACTCGACGTATACTTACTTCAGGTACTATTTATCTCTCCCTTTCTCCATCTCTCTTTCTCTTTTCTCATATATATATTATGTTAAAAATCAAAATCAAAAATGTCCTCGATAATGGCTAAAGAAATGGCCAACAACATCTGGATATGCAGAAGATTTTGACAATTATTACACACTTTATATCTAGAATAGAAGACAGACAATTATATGAACACAGGAAAAATTCACTAAAACGTTTAACTATCGAACCTTGTCAAGCGTGTTTAATGAAACATCTTTCTTTCCCTTTCTCGCTCTCTCTCTCCATATATATATATATATACATACACACACACACACACACACACACACACACACACACACACACACACACACATATATATATATATATATATATATATGTGGAGGAGCTTTTAGTTGTTCCAACGAATGAAAAGTTATATTTAAAAAGAAGATAGACCGCAAACGTTTTTGGTTGAAATTTTTTTTTTATTCTTAAAATATATATTATACTTTATTTTCCATAATTCTGCTACACAGATTTGTGGTTGACCTTATTCAAGCAAAGAGTAGATATTTCCTCATATAAAAATTATTATTTTACGTGGTAGTGGTTCAAATGTCTTTCATGAACCGGTGATATATCATCAGTTTAAGAAAGATATTTGAATCTCTCTCTCTCTCTCTCTCTCTCTCTCTCACACACACACACACACACTCTTATATATATATATATATATATATATATATATATATATATATATATATATATATATATATATATATATACAAGGTTTATTCTACATTCAACATCATCACTTGATAAGTCACCGGTGGTGTTGAAACAAAATGGATATTTTTGTAGTGATTTTATAACATATTTATGTCAGAATTTTTAAATAAGCAATTATATATATATATATATATATATATATATATATATATATATATATATATATATATATAAGGATAGAGTATGGATGTAAATAAAACAATTTGTTTACGCGATCGATTATACCTGAATAGCGATGTGAATATTCGAAATGATTTCATGTACAAGAAGATGGGTCCTATAATAGAACCTGCCGAATTCACAGACTACGAGATTAATAAGGACAGGAGATGAGTCCTTCCCTCTTCAAAAACATACTTCTATTTTCTTCTAGTCACGTCCATATTTCCATCTTCAATATTCGTCTCCTCAATAATAATTCTTGATCACTCTCCAGTGATTCGACAATGACCTGAGACGAAAAATGTTTTGTCTGAGTGAATCGAAAACTTATAAACTGTCTGAATGATCACGTTTTTGTTTTATTTTTATTTTGTTTCTTTTTTTATGTATGGCAAACGTTTTTCCAGGCGTACAACCTAATTGTCACCTTTAGCGGCAACATCGCTATACCGTAGAGTGTCCAGAGCACAAAATAGAGAAGATTTTGCTCAAGGAATGTCAACACTGAACTTTAATAACCATTTACTTGCAGCCAGAATACGGGCATGTGAGCCGCTGGCCAGAATTCCACTTAAACTACAATACTGACCAGCATATCTCCATTGATTTCATATCAGTGGGTGGATGTCGTTTGGCGGTCTCTGGTGTTCGAATCTTAAGAAAGGTTTTGTATTTATCAAGAAATGGTTGTTTGCATATGCTATCAAACCTGATGTATGTTATGTTCGAGGCAGGTTTGGCCGCGAAACAGACCCCAACACATTGTCCCAATATAATGGTGGCAATCATAAATTGCGTTACTTGCTGTTTTTGTTTGCTGTGTGAACAACAGAATCACAAGTCGGGCTAGGACATTGCTCAACACAGGAAGCTGATATAATGTTCCAGCAGGAAAAGGCCAACATGATATCTATGTTGCAAAAAACGATTCGGAATATGTTTGAAAACTTACCAGGGCAGCACAATCATTAAACTGATCCCACTGATAATGTATTAAACAAGATTTGAAGACGCAACACTATTACAATTAGGTCAGCTATATCTACTGAGTTATTGGGTTAACAGGTAAAAGGGGCGTGCGATAATATATACGAGCGATGTTGACGTCATCCCTAGGTGGCAATGATGCAAGAGTACAGACCTCTTTTGAAGACACAGCGGTATATCGGCATATCTCAACCAAACTTGTGGTGCACTGGGAAGCTTCATTAGTGATGTTTATTTCTCGTGCCTCTGGGAGTGTGGGCCTCTCATCCCTAACACCCAAACAGAAACCATCACCTCCTTTTCAGCTCCCGGGCTTCTGTCGTTTGAATCAGCGAAATTTGGTCTGAGCTTAAATTGTTTTGTTTATTTAGGAATTCAGCCAATGAAAATTGGTTTTACAGTGACAGCTGTCTCCGTCTGCCGTTTACTTCTATCCCGGCATTATTTTTTCCATAATTGGCGGGATAAGTCGGCTGTACATTTATTGATTTGTTTTCCTGTTAACTTCCTTTGGTATTTGGTAAAATCTGTATTATGGATTACAACATATATAAATGTAATATTATTAAGGTGATCAATGTTTAATATTAATGCTCATGTGTGAGAAAAATGGCAGTAACTCTGATTATGCTTTTATTTTGTAGTACATACTAACGCATTATTGATGTGTAAACTCCTGGTTCTTCAGATTATATTGTGGCGGACTTCACCACATTAATTTAACTTTAGATTAGGAAACAAGGCTGATGCAGAAAAGGATAAGCAAAAGACATTGTTACACATAACATATGTATTTAACAAGATGTACAATATCAAACAACGATGTGAAAGAAAGCATGCATTTAAGTAAGAAAAGGTTGAAATAAACAAGTGTTGTCTCTCTTTAACTGTTATTTTAGTATTTCAAAGTTCACTGGAATAATGTTCATGAGAGTCTCTTATAATGACTGTTCTTAAAAGATTTGCTGTGTTAGAAAAGATTATGCGAGTATATACAAGGTATGTTCAGCATGTGAGTGGTGTGTGTGAGTGAGAAGGTTGGCGCATGGTTTCAACTGTCGTGGATTCGTTTGGCAGCTGAATTGTTACTAAAAAGGGTTAGATAATTCTTGCTTAAATAAGTGACTATATGCTGCAGATCGCTGCACGGGAAGAATTATTCTTCACGTGCAGACGATCTGATTGGTTGGCATAGACCAATCAGCGAGCGAGACTTTGGGAGGCATAAGAAAGCTTCTGTCATCCGGTTCTCCCAAAGGTGCACAAAACTGACTGAATAAAAATAGACCGATTGCAAAATTGTCGCATTGCTGCGATTTTTAAAATGTCTATAATAACGTAGTGGTGATTAATTATTTATTTATTTTCGTCTGCCGGCCTAAATATTCAAGAATCATATGATGAATATGCTCTCCTGCGCAGGCTTAGAACTTTCTCAGGATGTAGTGGGAATCGATGTTAAATCCGACGGGCTCGAGACCGACTGAGCTACGATGAACTTAACCGATCAGACAATCCTGAATAGTGTCTTAAAGTGAAAATCTCCTCGTCATAGACTCTTGAAATATTCTACTCAGATACGAATATACATTAAAATAACATTTAAAGTGATAAAACATGTCGTATTAATGTATTAAAAGGAATTAAATCTTTAGAAAATTGCTTTCTTTATGTTTTAATACGAAACTGCGCAGATATGATAATTCCAAGAGCCTAAACGAGACGGCTTTGGTGGTGTAGTGTAAGGGAAACTGAGAAATCGGAAAGACAACGTGGTGAGATTCACAGGACAAAATGTGTCAAGAATCTCTGAGAAGGACAACTCTGATTTCAAAACCTGAAAATGGTCGTTTGGAAACCACATGACACACTAACTTCACCAGTTGTCTCTATTCCGTTTTTATTCCGAAATGTGTGGATGAGTTTGAACAAGTCTATATCATTGACATTTCAGTTTTAGGATCTGAATCTTTAGACACTTATACCGAAGACGACGAGAAAGCCCATCATATATGTACCTATAACATATTCAGTTGATACAATATATATTTAATTAGTTCATGGTGCATTTTAAAATCTGACAACGAATTAGGATGGAGAACTTAATATTATTTTAAAAGACATTTTAAAATGTCATCCTCTATGGTAAATGATATTTTGTTTCCTTTGTGTTGTTTCATTCGTATAAGGACACATTCAGATATTTTAAGTCTTTCTTTACAATGAGAGCTATAGTAGATTTTTGTAGTTTTTCTCATAATATTTACTGTTTGTTCTTATTTGGATGATTATATATTTAGTGCTTATTTGGTTACCTTGGAGCAAAACTTGTGTTTTCGAGAGATTAGAGTATCATAAAATTTTACATGTGATAAGACAATATATTACAGTCTCAGGTACGTAAAATAAATCAAGAGTAAACTTTCGACAGAAAACACAAGGCTCTGTAATATCTAAAGCCAAGGTCTCCTGCTTTTACGTCATCGTTGTAACGGGCACATCCTCGTTAATTTCTTGAACGTGGAAAACCGTGTAGCGTCACTGAGAGCCATCAGCGCATAAGTTTTTAAAAGTATAATTCTGTACGATTGTGTTCTGACTCTATTTTACGACCCCTTTTATGTGGCGGAGACTTTTGACAATTCCATTCTTTAGCAAAATCTCTCAGCTCACATCTTGTAACCTAAGTCAGGATAACGAGATTAATTTACCGATTTTTTTCGAATTTCTGTTATCTCAGAAGGGGACAATTTATTCTCGTTGCTTCTCTTGTCAAAAGCAATTTTAGCAATAAACGGGATATATACATATCTTGATCGAACCGTACGTCTTTTTTTTCTGTTTAGGCCCACGTACTTAAACTTAATCTTTCTTCATTCATTTTTTTTACTTTAAATATTTTCCACATTCCATGTAGTTCAGAAATCTTTGAAACTTCCCAACAGAAATAGTCAATAGATGTCGACATAATTACCTGCAGACGTTTACAATCATCAAGATGACATGTGAATAACGGTTCATCAGGGTCGGAATTACGTGTTGTCAATTTGATCAGTGTTTTTGTCACTCTCAGATACCACGATTTCAAATATCACGGTTTCAAATACGAGCATCTAGAAATTCATGTTCTCAAAAACTACGGCCTGAAATACCACGTTCTCAAATTTCATGGTCTTAAATAAGAAGGTTTCAAATTCAACGGTCTTAAATACCACAGTCTCAAATTACGTGGTCTCTCATACCGTGTTTTCAAATACCACGGCCTGACTGCATCATTTAAGACATATCTTTCCAAAGCTTTCCATGTTGAAAATTGGCACCCGCGGGAGGAACTAAATACACATTTCTTTGTAATTCTTTACTTTGGAGAAACACAATTTTAATATCCCTTGAATTATTTTACTACACATTAGAAGTCATAATGGATAACAGTGAACATAGTCTTGTTCAGAACATGTGACAGATTCAGATCTAACAAAAATATTGATAGTTATTTTTGTATATATCAATATGTAAAGCTAATTTCCTTTTTTTATGAAAGCTTGAGAAGAGAGGGTTAATAAGTGTTTATTTTACGTTGCTCAATTTTTTTCTAAAATATAAAACTTACACGATTAGCCATGCACATAAAGCATTTCTTTCTTATCATCAGAAAGTGATACATTAGAATAAAAAGTGTTACAGATATTTCTACAATTCTTAGCCTATGTTGTTGTTATGGGAACTCACCCATAATAATAATGGACTATTCCGGACATCATAAATACTGCGCCTAAAGTGGGAGCAGCAGTTCAGGTTCAGAGTCAACAGTCAGTCAGAGACAGAGTCGCGTCAGACGATTACCGTAAACATTAGAATAGTGATACGTGTCGGGACAACAAAGTTAATTCTAACCTAACCTGATTGGTATTACTAATATTTCTACTTCTTTGTACATATTTCTGTTTGTAATATATCTGTGTTATTCCATAACTGTGTTCGAGTTATTCTTCATTGGTTCTACCTTGGACCATCACCATGGTACAAGGGACTTGGACCATAACAGATATTAAAAATGGACTGTATACAGATAACTATCAAGCGTCCTATGAGGCTAGCCAACGAGATAGATAGATAGATAGATAGATAGATAGATAGATAGATTGGAAATACCTTTGGGCCTCATACTTACACCTGACCTCAAGTGGACCTCATACATTGCTGAGAAGGCAGGTAACATGGCCGACTCGCTGTATCACCCAAGTGCCTCGTCTAGCTATCCTCTAAATTTGCAAGAGCTAGACCAGGTCTAAAATAGAGCATTGTTGTCATATTTCTGCGGGAGCTCCACAGGCCTTACTCTCCAGCCTTGATAGAGTTCAAAAGTGTCTAAAACTGTACCTCGAGTAGATCCTGGGCGTTGTAACTAGTGAACCGCGCTGCACAAAAGATAGATAAGATGTGAGCAGACTGACAAATGTCCTTTCCGTAAAGTCATCCTGTTTAAGAGAGTAAATAATTTAAATGATATTTTCTGCGACGTAAACACTAGAAATGATTATTAGAAGAAAACGTTTTGCTGATATTTCCACAATTTGTAGGCAATGTTGTTAAAACTGCCCTGTAAGATTACATGCGTCATTTTTTTGTTTAAATCGAAGGTCGAACTGTTTGCGTTCTGAAACTTCCGTAAACATCCTTTAATTGTTTTTGTGCTGACAGCTAATAATCAGCCCACTTAATTAGCTGTCAGTCGGGTTAGAACTTGGCCGGCCGACGTACAGACAACCACTCAATTTCAACAAGGCGGCGATGCTTTAAGCTATTCAAGTGTGTTAATTAGCAAACGGCGATTAGGTTAATAGGTAGCTCGAATAGACGACGTAGGTATTAATAGGAAAAAGGAAGGAGACTGAACACTTTGACAGGTCATTGCTTGAGATAAGGAATCAGTTTTAAAATGTGCAATACTGGAGACCTTAGCAATTATTTTGTTATAGGAGTCTAGAAATAAATGCAATTTAACTTTGAAGCAAGAAATAAAATGTTTTTTATCCAATAAAAGTTTCACATATTCACACACAAATCAGAAGCGTATAATTTACTGTTAGATAATGGTTGTTATATGTCTAATATTTCCTGCAATACTCACGGAGAATCTAAATCATTGTATAGTATTGATTATTTGCTTGTCTAATACTTGGCATATTATCATACCGCGCGAGTTGGTAATAAGGGTTGAGCCCATTACACTTTCGCAAACCATGACCATCAAGATATTTTAACAGCATTTTAAAGTAATGCTTTGACGCTGTTTGGTAGAAAATAGGGTCCTTTATTAATATATAAAAAAAACTTTCCAATGGAAATTATTATGTTCTCCGAGCGAATGTTGATAATAGTTTACAATGCAGTTTCACAGTAAAGCACAAAATATGCAATTTATTTGAATCAGCAGAGACTTCATCATAATTATAGTCAATTCAAAGAAATAAACGTGTACTTAATTTTAAAAGTTCTTGTGATTACTATTACTACTTTCTCTTGCATATTTCTCAGTTCAACCGTATGAATTTCAACATTGTTATTCTGATAATATCAGAAAATGATTATGGTTGAATATTTGCACTAGTAAGAAGATTTATCTCTTTAAAATGTTAAATTTATTTTCACTTAATCTTACATCAACTTAATTTTTTTTTCAATTAATTAATCGACGGATCTTAGAATGTAGAAATTGCTTGGACGTCACAATGCAGTAATGAAATCCTAAGTAATAAACTCACCAAACTTACAAATGATCCGATGAAAATTATCCACAAAAATTAATTTCTTACGTTTCGATTATTGTATATAGGGAAGTAAATAAAAATACATTGTTTAAATGTACGATTATATTTATACATTGTTGAACTTTTCTAAAAATAAAGAAAATTGAATTTAAAATTTATATGGTTTGAGAAAATTATGAAAAAATACAACAATATATTCAGGATACTTTATAATATTGAATTAATATCAAATGCTGACCTAGGAAAATGGGTTCAGAGAATGTTCATAAATATAAAATATATGATAAATTGTGTAGCTCGTAAATATAGCTATGTGACAAGATTATGATTGTATTAATAAGATCTACGATTTGAATTAATATGATTTAGTGATACTAACAATAATCGATCGTCGAAATTGATTAAGTATCACTAGCTCTTTACCCGTTATTCCGATATATTAACAGATTTCGTTAATTAACGTCAGTCCGTTTTAGTCGAAAGCAAAAATGAAACAAAATAGGTTCTGTGCATTTCAATCAAGATATGATTTATTAAATTAAATTGATTCCTAAAAATCTTTAATTTCCTTAATTGAATGAAGGAATGTCATGTGAGAGTAACTGGAAAAGAAAAATACTCCCTAATTAACAACTTTACACATATGAGACAAAACAAATAAGTTAGTAAAATAACTACGAATGCTAAAAGTTACGCTGTACGTTGGGTCCGATGATGACGCGTGCTCAAATTTCGTCAGTGAGTAGCAGTGGAAACAGTATACACGTCCTCTCTAGCAGATATCTAAGGTGGATGTTTCCACAATAGGTGTGTGCTAGAGAGGGCGTGTGTATAAACTGATAAATTCTATTTCAAAGATTATTCCATTATATTGAATATATATATATATATATATATATATATATATATATATATATATATATATATATATATATATATATATATATATATATATATATGTATGTATGTATGTATGTATATATATATATTTTAAATAAAAATAGATTGCTTTAAGGTTCCATATAATAAATTATTTCACCACAGCCCTTTTAAAGGACAGTGGATCATCAGATTTATTTACAAATTTTGAAATGAAAATAAATTTACACATTTATGACGGGCAATATATATATATGATGTAAGACACCAGCATATATGATTTGATTACAGTGGTGATGGCTTTGTGCAGAATTAACCATACTTTTCGGAGGCCCAAATACAGAGATACGTGCCATAAGTTCCCCAAACGACCCACCGCAGGTTTTGAATTCAGCGTTCTCCTTCTCCTAGAGAATAGATATCTGTTTATATTTCTGAGATGAGTTATTACGTACACTATTTACCTTACTCGGACTATTGTTCTCAACTTTATTGACATATTTATCACAACGTTTCGACCGTTGTACGCCCGGGCCTTCTTCAGGAGGTTGAAATGTCGAACTGAACCCTTTATTTCGCTCGCTGGGATAGATTGTTCTAGTTCCACGTGCCATGTCTAATAGATGTCAGTTATCAGTTATCTCCTGTTAATTCCCCTCTTCAAGGTCTCCACTGCCTTAACCACGTATTGAATTCGCACTCATTGGGTCCTGTCACTGGATCTAACTAACACATTTATCCTTGAGGGCACATGGCACAGTGATCTAGAACATTCTACCCCAGCGAGTTAAATAAATCGTTCAGTTCGACATTCAAACCACGTGAGAAGGCTGGAGAGTAAAACGGCCGAAATGTAGAGATAAATATGGCAACAAAGTTGTGGACAATAGTCCGAATAATGTCAATAGTGGAGAATAGATATATCCATATGTGTGTGCATATGTGTGAGTGAATGTATGCATGAGTGAATGTGGATATGCATATCGAAATAACTGAGAAAGCAAACAATATATCAATATGCAAGTGCAGAGCGCTACATAAAATATTTTTCTAAGCGTAAAAAAACAGGAACACACATAGAAATACATATGTGTACGTGTGTGTATTCGCGCGCGTGTGTTTGCTGTGTATTGATTGCGATGGATAAATTGGCAGCTTATTTTAACAGATGTATATACGAAAATTACACAGAATTAGTTTGAAATTCGAAAGTGTAAATTTACTCAGTAAAATCCCCATTGACTTCAACCATGGAATAGCGACGACTACGGAATACCGTGCAACTTTTCTGGACTGTCTCTTTGTTTAATATGGAACATTGTCCTATAATCCTTGCCTTTTTTTCCTTTTTTCAGTTACGAGGAGTTTTGTTGGTCTCTCGCCCAACTGCACTCCACACATAATAATCAAAGATGTTTTCGTCTGCGCAGTTAGGTGGCCAGATGTAAAGTTTAATATGTTCGTAGAAGTTCTCTGTCAGCCATGTAATGTGTACTATTTATTGTTTGCATGATGCAGCGTCCTGTTGCTAGCGGCCACTCTCTGACCAAGTGCAGAACTGCATCCTCAAGGCATTTGATGGAGGCTTCCGTGTATAGTCTGTGGTCCTGTTGAAAGATGAGTGGAGGCATAACGTCACCATCACTAGTGATTACTACAAATACCTTTGTAATTACCATGATATTTATCCAAGTTTTTCCTAGTCCTCTGCACTGTCTATCAAACACTCTAAAATGTTTCGTACTGGAGTTTCCGGCGCGAATGTCAAGAAATACAGCATACATTTTCAAATTTCATGACGAGTAAATGGCTTCACGATGGGCTTTTTTTCACAGACGTTGCTCAACTGACCCAGTAAATTCGACCTTGCCTACCGAACGATCCTTTGTGGCCGAGGCACGTCAGGCTATATGAGGGTTCCGTATAGGATACAGGTTCGAATCCTGTCGAAGGGCGAATATTTTCTGTGGAAATTTCTCGGACATTCAGGCCGGTAAATGTTATTTAATACTGTTTATTATAAAACAGAGCATTTACTTAAATACTAGTATCTATAAAAAAGATGTTAAACATCTTTAAATAATTGTCCGACTTTGTCCATTTCATAATGTGTGACGTCATTTATTTACATTTGAGACGCCACGATCAGTTATGAATGTACGTGAGAGATTGATGGAAGATTGAAGTTTATAAGCAGTAAATTCAACCTTGCCTACCGAACGATCCTTTGTGGCCGAGCGGTAAGGCACGTCAGGCTATGTGAGGGTTCCGTATAGGATACAGGTTCAAATCCTGTGGAAGGACGAATATTTTCTATGAAAATTTCTTTGACATTCAGGCCGGTAAATGTTATTTAATACTGTTTATTATAAAAAACAGAGCATTTACTTAAATACTTGTATCTATCAAAAGAATGTTAAACATAAAAATGTCTTTATATATATATATATATATATATATATATATATATATACATATATATATATATATATATCCACATACGTACACAAAACTAACGGTTAATCCTACCTATTGACCTCATGTATTGTCCAATGTTTATTCATTCATAATTAGAATTTCTCAAGGATCAGTCTCCCAAAAATTTGGTGTGGTTGTGACGTTGTGTCTGCATTTGAATATATTTTCATTGCGACGATTTAGCAATTCGTCAGTTCTATTATATTTAATTGTGGAGATTTTCTCCTTAATGCAGAGATCGCATCAGTCTCTGAAGTTTCTAGGAGTCCGATCCATGGATATGATTCTCCATTTGCTGGGTGGAGCCATATTCATAATATCTAAATAATATTTAGACAGCGGTTTTGAGGTTTAAGTGATTCGTTATTGAAGAAATGGCAAATAAATTTATAAACGCTGTCGATATATATATATATATATATATATATATATATATATATATATATATATACAGACATACACAAATGCACACAAGGAAACACGCACATATAAATAGAGAGAGAGACAGAACAGACAGAGACATAGATAGATGGCGTGGCATGGAATTATGAAACAGGGTAATAGTAAGAAGAAAGTAATAAGTCATATTAATAATTAAACATTTAATATAACAGAATAACACTGAAAAAAGCGAGACTATAGCGATAAGTAATGGCAAATATTGCAATAAAAAAAGAAAAGAGATGGACTATATTTTCAAAATTACAACATACGAGATAGCGAAATTGAAACGAAGGGAAGTTGGTGAGAGTAAGAGAGAAAATTAGGAAAGGACATCGTACTAAAAGAAAATTACAAAATTGAGTAATTCAGCCACTATTGAAGTATAGCCAAAAGTAAAGATTTCAACAAAACACGAAACCATTTTCTGAAGACAATTGGAAATTTCAGCTGGAAGATGGATTCCTCATTCGATTTCTTTCGAAAGCAATTACAGTTAGGAAGCCGACGCGTGACAGATTTTAAATTCCATACCAACTGTGCATCGCGCTAGGAAATAAAACTTATTGAAATTTGGAAGATGTAACGAAAAAAATAAAGATTTGAAAACAAACAGTGAATATCAAAATATTCAAAGTAAAAAATTCAAAGAAATCATTAGAATCTCTCAATTACTTTTCAAAACTCTGTCATTCGTGAACGTGGCAGACATATTTTACATAAGCGACCGACACATAAAACTAACCTATATAGTCCTCGTTTCATGTTTCTTATGTCTGTGATGTCACTTCTCCACTTTTCGATTGATTTTGACCTAGTCACTTACTACTAGTGTATGGCGACGAAGTTTTTGTCTTATATAACGAACGAAGATAAATAAATCACCCTTTCTGCTTTCATGAAAAAGATCCCCACGTGATATTTTAAGCTTCTGCGTAATATGTTGCTCTGGATTTGGAATTAGTTTTGAATTCTCTCACTCTTAATGTTTTACACACACACACACACACACACACACACACACACACACACACACACATATATATATATATATATATATATATATATATATATATATATATATATATATATATATATATTATTCACCAGTAGTACGACTATTAGTTTCATGCACAGCGCAATCTTCTCTTGCTGAATTGAGAGTTCCATTTGTCAATTTGTCTCAAATCAGCACCTGAAGTTTGCGTTTTGCAGGAAGCTCTGAGTTGTACTGTTGGGGAAAAATATAAATTTTAACTCTAAATGTAATATAATATCAATATCTCAATATCTATGTTATATTATATCGCGGACTATTTTCATTAACACCAGAACCCAATGTGATATATATATATAAATTTTACTTGGATTATATACCGACGGATTTATTCGCGGTAATATATATATATGAACCCAAAATACCCATCAGATCTATTGTGTCCGGAATCAACAGTGTCCCTAGCAATTTAGATAGAGCTATTGACAAAGCCCTAACTCCGTTATTGGGAACCATTAACACAACGCATATCAAACACGCTGGTGACCTAATCCAGAGAATACGAAACTTAAATATGTAAAAAATCGTCATGCCGAGCTTAGACACGAAATCATGATGCACAAACATACCTATCATGAAATGCCTCAACATACTGAGAAACCAACTGAAAAATCTGAAGAAAAGTTTCCTCTACCCGTCTACAAAATTATAAAAATATGCAAACTAATCACTATCTCTATGTTTAGTTCTTAATGGTTAGTTAATATTCATATATATATATATATATATATATATATATATATATATATATATATATATATATATATATATATATATATATATTGCATTGTTCTTATGGGTGAGATACGTCGTATAAACCACGTATCTCACCAATAATAACATACCAGTACTCTGTCCCTTTCATTTCTATCTCGATCACGGACGAAGATTTATTAAACGTCTGACATTTTATATTGATACATTTCCGAATTTTTCTTCATTTTATTTTATCATCATATCGATTTCACATCGATATTTGATATACATTTGATCTTCAACTCATACATACATACATACATTCTGACAATTATTATAAGACAATATTATATTTATATATTCTTTTTTATTGATACAAATATTTAAGTAAATTCTCTGTTTATAATAAACAGTATTGGTATACAGCATTTACTTAAATATTTGTATCTATAAAACGAATGTATAGCCATAAAAATATCTTATAACAATTGTCGGATTGTGTCCATTTCATAATGTGTAGCGTCATTTGCTTTCATTTGTAGGTGCTTTGAGCAGATATGAATGTACGTGACGGAATCATGGAAGATTGAAGTTTAAAAGCAGTAAAATTGACCTTGCCAATCGAACGATCCTCCGGGTCTCGATCGGTTAAGGTACGTCAGGCTATATGACGGTTCCGTATAGGATACAGGTTCGATTCCTGTCGGAGGACGCATATTTGCTATGAAACTTTCTCGGAAATTAAGGCTGGTAAATGTTGTTAATACTGTTTATTATAAACAGAGAATTTACTTAAATATTTGTATCTATAAAAAGAATGTATAACATAAAAATGTCTTATAATACATACACACATACATACATACATACACACACACATATATATATATATATATATATATATATATGTGTGTGTGTGTGTGTGTATGAGGGCTGAGTGTGTGTGTGTGTGTGTGCATGTTTGTGTCTGTGTATAATTCAAATGGTATTATCAAGTTAATTCATCTTCTATAAGTGAATCACAGTCTAAATGAAGAATATTCTGTTTGTAAGATTTAAATCCAAATAAGTAATGCAAATCATCAGAATCTTCGTTCTGGTCAATGTTGTGTTAAATTTAAACATGGCGAGTGATAGGTGTTGATTAAATTTCCCCAGATGTAATGTGATCCTAACACTGTCATTCTGATAAAGTTCTGATCAGTATAACTTTAACATGGCACATCTTATTCACGACCAGAAACTAATCAAAACAACGTGCGTATATACTAGACAGAATTGAATGAAATCGCACGAAACATAATATAATATTGCCTGCGTGAGGATAAATCGTCAATTCCTGTTGACACCTGAATGAAATTAGAATTAAGAGAAATAAATAGATGCAATCTCTGAAAGTTCTTAAATGAACAAAAATGGAAATACGACCAAACAAGTTGTCCCTATTAAAAATAACTGCATTCCATGGAGTTAAACAGGTTAGCATGTGTTGACATCAAGAATATCTATTTTACTCGAGGAAAAATTGTCTAATATGAAATTAACTCAAGCTGCAAGTATTTTAAACGCATCCAGATCAGTTATGCTTTCAACCAATGAGAAAAGTTTATTTTCGTCCAGAAATGAAATAAATAAATTGTGATTTAATGAACCCTTTCGTATTTCGTTTAAAATAAATCTCAACGTTTTCAGACATGCTCCTTCTTAAAAATAAAAATAAATCGACGTCTTTATGAATTATTTTTCGATGCATAATTCGCTACCGAATCGCTGAACTACATTAAAATTAAAAAACAGACACCGGAAACGCGTGTATACATTCGTGGTGACACTACGCACAATAAAACAGATATTATCTAAACATAAAATCCAGAAGATGAGAGAGAGAGAGAGGAAAGAAAGAACAAATGATGATTAAAATAAAAACGAAGGGTATATATAAGACAACTGATGTGTAATAAAGAAAAATTGACAAAGCAAGTAATATCACCTACAGGTTACAAATTTTACATAAACATATAAAATCTAATATTTCATCTAGCAATGACCTATTATTTATATGCCCCAAAACACATACGTAGATACACACATAAACAACAACAACATATCTATATCTCGTCGTACATACATACATATGCGTGTGCACATATATCTCAATACACATATACTCATGCATACATACACACATACACATAGACATACACATATGTGCACATAAACATATCTACAGAAAACCACACATTCATACATATGCAACGTATCTATCTATACATATATACGTACACACACACACACACACATATATATATATATATATATATATATATATATATATATACATACATACATATATATGTATACATACACAAATACACATACACACGGATATATATATATATATATATATATATATATATATATATATATATATATATATATATATATATAAACTAAAAAGGATCTTGAGGAGTGGCTTACAAAAATAGACAAATCAGGATTGCCAGGGCGTTTCAAGACATGGCTTTTCCAGCATGCAGTATTGCCCAGGATATTGTGGCCGCTGCTAGTTTATAATGTCCCCATTACCACCGTGGAAATGTTAGAGAGAACTATAAGCAATCGGTTGAGAAGGTGGCTCGGTTTGCCGAGATGCTTAAGTAGTGCGGCCCTCTATGGTAACAGCAACGCATTGCGCCTCCCCTTTAGTAGCATTATAGAAGAATTTAAAGTCACAAAAACAAGAGAACAGCTGCTATATGCAGAATCCAAAGATCCAAAAGTGGCAGCAGCTGGAATTCAGACTAGATCGGGCAGGAAATGGAGCGCTAAGGGAGAGT
Source organism: Acanthosepion esculentum (assembly GCA_964036315.1). Taxonomy (NCBI): domain Eukaryota; kingdom Metazoa; phylum Mollusca; class Cephalopoda; order Sepiida; family Sepiidae; genus Acanthosepion; species Acanthosepion esculentum. Next base: position 119,827,154 of record OZ038490.1, on the reverse strand, counting down.
TGCAAGTGGCGGAAGAGAGACTTAGGCATAAAGCTATACTGGGGTCAATAGCTAAAGGCAAAGCCGGGTTGGGATTTTTTCCCAGCAAACTAAACAAAGTTGCAAAAGGTAAGGAAAGGCGACAACTCATCCAAGATGAAGTCCGTGCAAGCGTAGAAGAAGCACGGTACTGCAGAATGGTCGGCCTAAGTCAGCAGGGAGCCTGGACAAAATGGGAGAACATTGATCGGAAAAAAATTACCTGGTCAGATTGCTGGCGATCAGATTTCAGCCAGATTAGATTTCTGATCAAATCGGTCTACGATGTTCTTCCGAGCCCAACGAACCTGCACATATGGGGGAAGAGCGATACCCCCAATTGCCAACTGTGTGCAAGGAAAGGGTCACTTCAACATGTCTTGAGTAGTTGCCCAAAAGCTTTGGGTGATGGTCGGTACCGGTGGCGCCACGACCAAGCCCTTAAAGTGATTGCAGAGGAGGTGACCAAAGCAATAAGGGCTAATAAACATCAACCCGGGAAGACGCTAAACCGAATTAACTTCATCAAAACTGGAGTAAAGGTTCAGAAACAGAAGAGAGAGAGAACGAGCCTGTTAACTACCGCAAATGATTGGCAGTTGATAGTGGACCTAAAGACCCAGCTGAAATTCCCCAAACACATAGCCGAAACATCACTCAGGCCAGATCTGATATTACACTCCGACAACACGAAGCAGTGTATAATTTGGGAACTGTCGGTGTCGTGGGAGGAGTTTATCACACTGGCCAATGAGAGGAAGAGGTCCAAATACGAAGAACTTGTCGAACAATGTCGTCGCAAGTCATGGAGAATACACTATGATCCGATAGAAGTTGGTTGCAGGGGCTTTGCAGGTCAGTCACTGTGTAGAGCTCTTGCAAAAATAGGCATAGTGGGTACAGAGAGGGGGAGAGCGTTGAAGGACATTACCAATGCAGTTTTAAATGCTTCAAAGTGGATTTGGCTTAAGAGATCAGAGCCATGGAAGAATTAAATGTTCCAAACATGCTTAGGGAAATGGAGGAGGGTCAATCTATAAGGTACATTGAGGAATTTAATTTAAGGTAGTTAATCCAGCATGGAGGGTGTTGAGAAGTGTTAGCGCACGTTGGGGGAGGGTCATAGGAGTTTTTTTTTTTTTTTTTTATCAATTTCAATTCTTATGTATGTAAAATTAGATCATAGTGTTCATAGTTTAAAAGTTAGTGGTAATACTAGTATTAATTTACTAGATTCATGTCGAATAATATTTATAATTAAAAGCGAATATGTTACTTATTTGAGTAGTTTAGCTTTGCTTAGATTTTTTTAATAATTTAAGTATATTTAATTATTATTTTTCCTTGCTTAGATTAGGTCATCGTATTATTTTAATTCATAGATTACAAACTAGTAAGAAATCTCAATAGATAGTACGACGAGACAAGTTTGCAATGAACTGTTTCGTAAATTAGTCTATATTACTTTAGCTTTTTAGGTTTTAAAGTAATATTATTATTATTTTTCCTTGCTTAGATTAGGCCATTGTTCTGTTTTAATTGATAGGTTACAAAACTAGTAAGAAATTTAAAATAAATAGTACAAGATAACTTTGTAATGAACGGTTTCATATAGGGTTAGACTTAAAGATTGTTATAGAATAGTAAGAATTATTGAGGGTTTTTTTTTTTTTTTTTTTTTTTTTTTGGCGGGGGGTAATGTAAGTGGTAGAGTTAAGTTATTGAATTAGTAATTAATGAAATGTAAAACATTGGATTGAACCTTGCAAGAACGAGTCCAGCTTACCTCGTTACGAATTCCAGGAAATAGCGCAAAACCGGATGTAGAAATACAAGACTATATAGGAGGGAAGGGGGGAAAGTCCTTATTTCATTGGCTGATGTTGACTGACGTATGTCAATAAGAACGGTCGGAATCCTAGCCATATTTTATTTATCTTTTTTACAATGTCGAAGTGCGTAGCAAAACACTATCAAGGAGGCGGCCTGAATCTTGTGGAATTAGGTCGGGGTTGCTGTTGGAGCCGATATGATGCAAAACCCGAAATCGGCTATGAAGACAGTGCATCACTGAAGACCTTCCTTGTTGCATCTGAAATGTATTACTCTTTTATATATATATATATATATATATTAGCTCTGATTTACATTGAGCTCTCTGGATTTTATCCTCCTTGGGTCTACCCATACGGATTACCTAGTTTTTCTTAAACTAAATATATATATATATATATATATATATATATATATATATATATATATATATATATATATATGAATTAAAAGGTAAAAAGTAAAAAAAACATATCCATCCATACATTTAACATAAAAAATAGATGGGTAGAATTAAACTAATTTCTACTTAAAAATTTACTGAAGAAGAAAACGTTAATAATATTAAACCCACGGAGTGATTAACGTGTATATATCTCTTAAGTTTACATATATAGCTAGGTACAGAAAACTATCAGAAAACTATCAGATTTTGTATATCAGTTATTTAGGAAAACTTTTAACCTACATACTCACGTACTCATATACCAATACATGAATAAAGTTTGTTAACACAAATTAAATGATCAAAAAATATATAGCGAACCACAACAACATAGACAATGATATATATAAATAATCATAAGAGTCATTCCATTTAAATATCATGATCGATGTGAGTGATCTAAGATATATAGGTAACAACACGTTATAAAACTCTGTTTATGTCTTAAAACGTTTCTTACGCCTAAATTTGGAAATGATCTCACTACGAAGATTTAGCTACTCATCTTGATTTTTATCTTTAATAATAATTATTTTCCGCAATGCATAGATCACATCGATCGCGGAAGTTATTAGGGGTTTCTCCCTCTTGATACGAATCTCCATTCGAAATCCGAGGTTAGTCCAATATCCACCAGATCCCAGTAGAGTTTTCAAAATGAAGTTTGATTTTTAAGTTATCGATATTTAAAGGAGCGTCTATGATTGTACAGACGCTGCTTCCAATTACCAGCTGATATACCTATGTATCTTTTTTTCTGATTGATATTTTCTCTGGAGAAGATTGTTGCTTCATATATTACATTCTCATACATACATTCTACCCCAATTGGACAATTAGCTCTACTTCTACAGTCGCAGGTGGCGCTCATAGATCGAATTTCACTACTATGTTAGTTCCTAAGTATTTTACAATTGTTGGAAGATATAATATTCTCCATATTATTTACACATGAATAACTAATTTTCATTGTCTTCCTATTGAAAATTGTATATAGTAGATGTTTACTACGAAAGTGTTTGTCTATTAAAAAAATTCCTATATCAATGTTGGAAAGCCTGAAATACGGTGGGTTAAACCATATTACTTTCCTCTTTCTGTTTTTAGATTTATTATTACTATGATTTTCTAGTTCTTCGTTATAGTTTAATTCCTGTCTAAAACCACTATTTTTGAGAGCCTGGATGTATATAAATTTATTTTCATTAAATATTTTTTGGATAGATGATTTTTATTCTCGTATTAACAGTTTTGGGGATGTCATCTATTACAGATTTCGTGTGGTTAGAATGGACATTGATGTATAGGGGTGTTTGATCAACTTCATGGAAGGGCTTAAAAGTCCCATTAGGGAGGTTGAGGGTGATATCTAAAAAGTTGACTGTTTTAAGGTTGGAAGATATTTCAATCTTAAGACCTAGGTATTTGAAGGCCCTAATAATCCTCTTATGTAAGATGGAAGTTAAGGGACAATTGCTATTAGGGACAATGATTAAGCTGCCATCTATATAAATTCCAATTTGGTTAAGGTTAACTATTCTACTCAAGGTGTCTAAAATATATATGCCCACTAAATCTGTAATTTTGGCAGAGTCGAATGCTCTCATAGGTTCATTATTCTTCTTCACCCAAGTAGCGTCATTGTATGTAAGTATTGATCTTCTAGAAGTTAAAACAATGTCCAGATCATTTTCCGTTATTTCGGTATATCCTTTAGCGAAATTAAGTCTGGTAACTAATAGTTCTTCCGAAATAGAAAGTTAAAAATCCATGATGTCAAATTGGATGAAAATAGCTTTCCTTTTATTGGTGATCTTTAGGAACCATTTAATCGTCTCAGCTGAGTCCTTCCAAAGGTTGACTGAATATTTATCCAGGACACATGATGTTATTTTCTTAAGAATGCTCTTAGAAATTAATCCCAACTCCGATTTAGCGGGATTTAATAAACTAGACTGCAAGTTATTGATAAAGTTCAGTTCATGATATTTGAATAGAATGTATTCATATTTCATATCAGATTTGTCCATTCTGTCAGCAACTACACATTTGTTAGCAAATCTGCAGATGTTTTCATTGATAGAGTATAAGGTGCTATTGTCTTTGTCTTTTTTATAAGAGCTGGTAATTTTGTCAGTGATGAGTTTGTCATATTCAGAGGGTTTAATTTTATAGATATTTTTGGATTTGTCGGCGTTAATACATGATTTACTGTAGATCTTTTATGTTTTTAATGTCTTTACCAATTTTAGCTTGGAAGAAGTCTGAAGAATTTCTGAACTTAATCTTTTTAATTAAATTAAGCAAATCACCTTCGAAAGGTTCAAGCGGTGGAGTCTCCTGGGATTTCAGGTTATATGTTTCGTGATTTAGCTCTTGTTCATTTTGGGGATTTAGGGCGAAAAATACATCGAATTATACATCGAAAATAATTCATTTTTATCTGTATGCCACTCATTTAAACCATTATGTAACTCCTCTCTTTAAAACTTCTCTCTGTTAAATTTGAAGCCCCATTTACTTTTAGGCCTTCCTGTTCTTCTTTCTTCTATTACACCTTTCTAGAGCGTTCATATACTCTCACTAAAATATTGTTATAACAGGGGTTATATTTTCCGATTTCTTTTTGAATTTGTAGGTCTGATGAATTGTATCGTGATTACAATTCCAATGTAATAAATTATAACCAAGCAATATTAATGTTTGAGCTTTATTATATATATATATATATATATATATATATATATATAATAATAATAATAAGGTATGCTATATATATGTGTAAATGCACTCAGTATAAGAGATACAGCCTATGGGAAAATAAAAGTGGACACTGGTATCAAAACCAAGTGTCGACATCGGTTTCATGCATCAACGTTGACTTCCGGCATGAAAATTGCGTTCAAGCATGTCGACACAAATATACATTTATATATATATATATATATATATATATATATATATATATATATATATATATATATATATATATATATATATATGTGTGTGTGTGTGTGTGTGTGTGCGTGTTTGTTTCTGTGTGTGTGTGTGTGCGTGTTTGTTTCTCTCTGTGTGTGTGTGTGTGTGTGTGTGTGTGTGTGTGTGTGTGTGTGTGTGTGTGTGTGTGTGCAGACGAATGTATATGTTGGATTCCAGATGGCGTGTGGTTAGAATTGGAGTGAATATAAACTGCGTTGGCATTATTTTTCATATAATATTGAAATATATCATAAACGAGATCTAACGAAACATCAAGAAAATCTACTTGTTTAACATTAGTACTTATCTTAACCTTAAGATTTAAGATTTTAGCTCTATTTGAATCATATTTCTTAATTTATATACCTTAATCTTAGTGGAATTTTTTACTAAGAGCATCACCACTATATTTTGTAGGACGTAGGATTAGAAACCTCACATCGGACAAAGATGTGTTTAATAAATATATTGGTGTGTAAATAAAGTTCTAAATAATAGTGGCTATAAGTGCACTGCAATCAACTGTAAATAATCTGATGATATTGGTCCAAAGGAAAGAAATATAAATAAGATCATTTGGTTCACCCTCCCCCATTTAATCAATTAGTACTAAATTAGGCTATCGGTTTCTCCAATTGAATGATAAACATTTTCGTAAAAGTAACACACTTCGTAAAATATTTTACAGAAACACATTAAAACTAAGCTATAGCTGCACCAATAATCTTGAGAAGACCATAAAGTTACACAATAATAAAATGTTAAAACAATTTAATAATCTTAATCGTAATAAAAGTTCCAAGGAGAATATTGTTAGTGATACTGGACAGTGTAATTGTAGGAATTCTGACCAATGCCCATTGCCAATGTTTGACTAAATCTTTTGTTTATCTTTGCAATATCTCTAAAAGAAGAAATCAGGCAGTTGAAAAATTCTATATTGGTACTACTAAGACTTCTCTCAAGATTAGGTGGTATCAACATATGTTTTCCTTTACTAATAATACTTAAAGAAATAATACATCACTTTCTAAATATGTTTTGAGATTGAAAAATGATAATAAAACTCCTAAGGTGAAATGTAATTATTTTAAATGGCAAGAATATGTAGATCCTTGTATGAAACCTGTTTTCTATGCTTACATGACAAATTGGTAATTTATCAGCTTCTGGGATAAAAATCCTTTATTAAACCAAAGATCCGAGTTGACGGAAAATGGTAAACACAGTGTATCTTTTTGTCCTTACAATTCAGTCAGACTTGGAATTCGACAATACTTTTTCATAGATTTCTGTTGAACGGTGTTGCACCATATATGGCTTATCTCTCTATTTGTAAGATTATTTTCGATTTAGTATTATTTTGTATTAATTTCCTGGTAGTATTAGTAGCATTTTGTACTGATGTATTGGTATTTGGTTGGTATTTTTGACATTTTGCATTGTTCTTTGTTATTAACATCGTATATAAAAATAGTTAGTCAATAGTTTTAGATTAATTTACCAAGTAATTCTATACGTTTAATTTATTTTTTTTATGTTGGAAAATCCCTAAACTTATGATTTGTTTAGCATTTTCTTAAATTACTACTCCACTACTGGCATTGTCTAGTGTGTATAATATGTATGCATTAACATCCGCCCGTGTCTAATGTCTGAGCTGCCATTAACTGCCAATCTACGGGCCAGGATCCATTTATAAAAAATAATTTCTTAATTTTTGCCTCTTCGCTTAGTTTAAATTTAGCGAAGGTCATATTCAATTGGTTATTCAACCTGTGTAAAGCCCACAAATCTTATAACTCCCGCCTTATTTCTTTTTTTTTTTCGTAAAAAGTTGTATTTTGATTTTAAATCTAAATAAACCGTTCACTTGCCAGTAATTTACAATTTACAATCGCCTGATGAGACTGCTATTGTGTAGTGATTTTGACACGTTTCGGTGTAATATATATATATATATATATATATATATATATATATATATATATATATATATATATATATATATATATATATATATATCAGTAGACGAGCAACACACCTCGCCTTACTATGCAGAGTTTTATGTAGAGTCAACATCTGAAAATACTTGTATTCGAGCGTGTCACAATTTTATAAGAAATCCGGGTATAATGATACTCAACACAGCCAACACCATATGGAAATGATTCTCTCCAGATAAAATCGGTTTTTCCTTAAACTCGATACATACAAAATCTCGAAAATGACTTGTCATAAAACTATTTAGATATATAAAATTTTATCATAATTTGACAATGGGAATTAAGCCCAAATAAATACAGGGCGTTGTGACTTATTGTATGTTATTGCGCGTAATAAAAGTGAAAAATATATTACTAACAAGAAACTATATTCCAGAAGATATTGCCTCGCGTGAGTAGGTGTTTCATTTAGAGAGGGAAATGTTTATGAGAAAATAAATACACCAAATTTCAAATTTTGATTTATCGGCCAATTCTTAGACCAATGAGTACTTGGTTATCTCTCATTATGAGATCACTAATAAGTTCGTGTATTTTTACTCTTATACTAAACATATATAATCATAAGTTCTATTCTAAAAACGTATTTTCTCGCACTTATCGTTTGTGGAAATCTCTTTCGTTTTCTTGCTTCCCTGTCACTTCTTCAAAAACTGAAATGCAACACCAATCACACTCTTGTCTTCCTTAACAATATTTTTTATAGCCCTTTCTTTTCACTAACGTCTTCTCATTCTCTTTGTCTTTGAGTAATCTCTTATGTCTTAGTGACATTATCGACTTCTCTCGTGGAAATGATTACAAAAATATACATACTGCCGGAATGGATGTCGAGATAAAAATGACTGGGACTGTTTTTGTCGAACTTCATATAAACCACGGTGCACATAATGCTGAATTATCGGAAATTACTTGCTATAATATTGTGCTTACCCGTCTATGGTAGGTATAAGTGATGATCAATTTTTTTTGTCAGAGAGGATTTTGCGATTACAGGATATATGTCCTCCTATATGGATTTGAATGCTGGTCAATCTCCTCAAAAATGAAGAAGTGACTTGAAGCAACAGAAATGCAGTTCTACAGAAAGATGCTGAGGATACCACGGACCGAACATATGAGCAACGACGAGGATTTGGAGAAAATAGAAACAAAAAAAACTTATCCTTATCATCAGTAAGCGGTAGATGAAATTTGGCGGTGGTGGGGGGGGCATATAATGAGGAAGAAGGGCTTGGGAAATCTGATAAACACAGGACAGATTAGGAGAAAAGGGGACAGAGGAGACAGCGCGTAACATACATGATGGTATTATTTACATTATTCGGACTATTGTCTTCATCGCTGCTCTTCATCTATGTCGCCATATTTATTACAAAGTTTCGGCCTTCTTCAGTGGTTGGAATGTCGAACTGAACCCTTTATTTCGCACACTGGGGTAGACTGTTCTATGTTTAATGGATGTCAGTTATCAGTTCTCTACTGATTTAACCGGGTATTGAACTCACACTCTAAGTCCTGTCACTGGATCTATCCAACGCCTTTATGTGCTACGTATCCTTGAGGACATCTGTGTATGAATTTCTGGGTATTATACACCTAATGTCTTCAGGAACTTTTTTTTCTTACCAGTGCTCGTATTGCAATTATTGCTGTTATCATTGCATGTTTTTACCGACAAAGAAGAGGACATTATTTACATTATTCGGACTATTGTCCTCATCTTTGTCGCCATGTTTATCATAACGTTTCGGCCGTTGTACGCTCCGGCCTTCTTCAGGTGGTTGGAATGTCGAAATGAACCCTTTATTTCGCTCACTGGCGTAGACTGTTCTAGTTCCACGTGCCATGTTTAATGGATTAAATAATGTAACTAATGTACAAAATACATAATCTCAGAAATATAGACAGATATTGAAAGATGAGGACAATAGTCCGAATAATGTAAATAATGTACATAATACCTCATCTAAGAAATATAGACAGATAATTGATGGCTTTGAATAAATAGATGGCAGATTAGGGTTTGGAAGTAATAACAGAAAGATAAAACTTATTAAAAGCTACAAAGGAAGATGTGGAGTGTCATGATTGTCTACTTCATGAATTGATGCAACGCATAAAAGAAGACGAATTAGCCAGACAAGTAATGGAAATATCAGATCGAGAAAGTTTTCATTTAATCACAAAAATAATATTACGCCATTTTCCTATTAGCGTCTTTTGACGACTTTTGACAGTAAAGAAAATGGCACCGAATTTCCTTGGTGATTATGAAGATCCACTTCACCATTTTGATTAATCTATCAATAGATTTCGTGCATACCAATGTTTCTAATTTCTTTTTAAAAAGAAAAGTAATCAGGAGTAAGAGAAGACATTGTTATTGGGAACTTTAGGACGCCACTAACTTTAATATAACGCAATGTTATCGAAACGCTTCAATGAATATTTATTAATTTGTTGACTTTTTTTCTTCACAAAATAAAGAATGAATATGAATAAATATAATAAAGAAAACTTCCAATAAATGAATAGACATATGTGTTCATTCACTATAATTTATTAGATTGGTACAAAAATTAACTGAATAATTATATCCAGCATTAGGAGGAATTATTCATTGCGTCATTAGCAGAGTGGGAAATATTTTACTCTTGAAAATAAGATTATGTGTCGTGATGTTTATTCAGAAACAAACACTGAACAATAAAACAGTTTTTAAATTTTATTTAATTGATCTCTCTCCTTTACAGTTTTTTTCCCATATTCTCTAACACCCAGGAACCCCTTTGCGTTATTACCTTGTTTTGGGTAAAATTATTTAAAAAGATCCGTAACTATCCCGATGACATAAAATGCCCTAGCATAAATAAATCCGCACCTTTTTAATTATTACTACGAGATGAAAAACATAAGGATTTTCTATTGTGTCGGACTCAAATTTCGTAGCCTTTTAAGTAAATTGCAAAGAAAATATTTACATATTTTATATAGATTCCCTTCACAGATTTTGTTTCACTAAACTTCGGCACATTTGAGTTACCTTCCTAATTTCAACCTCTAGAACTATGTACCATTCTGATTACTGATCTAATTTAACTAGTTTTTACCCAGCAGCTGGAAACCATTTTGTGAAAATTAAACTTTGTCCTATTTAGATACATTTACAGGGGTCAAAATAAGTGGTAATGCCACATTTAAAGAACCTGGTGAATACGGCCCGTGGTTTGTACCAATGGAAGATGACACCCATTCGATGACACTTTACCTAGTTTTAAATAGGATGTCATAAAAAAGTAATTAAATTAAATATTTATGTTTGCTATATATTTGTACGTATTCTAAACAGAAAGGTTTGTGCCTTTATACTTACCCAGCAGCTGGAAACAAGTAGAACATTCTAAGAGTATTTGCATCAACATATAATCATGAAAAATTCAACTTAATCTTCCGTCTAAAAATATCATTCCTCTCCAGCACCATCACGATGCAAGTTAAGATTAATAGAAATAGAGAAAGTGTTATTAAAATCAAATGGAAATCTCTCTTATTCTTCAGCCATGAATATGACATAAACATGAGGAAAAACTCATATATATATATATATATATATATATATATATATATATATATATATATATGTATATATATATATATATATATATATATATATATATATATATATATATATATATATATATATATATATATATATATATATATATTGGTGTGGATTCCGGGATGAAATCCGATATCAAATAATAACAAACGCCAAGAATGAATATAGGAAATAAATGTATTAATGTAATAATACAAACTGGTAATACAGGTTATTAGTTCCAGGAATGCGGGCTTAGTAGACAAATATATATATATAGTCTTTGATATCGACGTATCGCTGTATGACTTCTTACTGAGTCTACGGGCTCGTTACTGTGACTCTTGCCGCTATGTTATTCTACCGACCGACTCAACGTTCCACTACTACTCTGACCTGACTCAACGTACTCCCGGGTATTCACTGGCAGTAGTATATGTATACCTTGGGTGAGTCCATTTGTGTAAAAAATAGATATTATATTATATTATATAAAACCAAATCAAATATACTCTGCAACACGACGAACAAGATAACTAAGAACATGATGTAAATTATTTGTCACATAGAATTCAATAAAGAAACAGAAAAATCTAAAAATATACTAAATGACAACATAATCAAAATAAACGTAATTCACATACTGTCTTCGTCTCCGACAATACAACTATAAACATATACCGGCTAAAATATAATGAACATAACAAGTTAATTAATTAAAACATAAACAAAACATAAAGGTAGTCACCCAAAATAAGAAAAAATATATTAAAAATATGCTAAGGAAAACACAAAATGTCCCAATCTCGATGATGGAATGAACCGTAACGCAACATCACAAGCATCTGTCAAACTAAAACGAAGTGAACAAATCCTAATCCAATATAAAGACTAATAACCTAAAAAAGAACTGAACTACAAAAATCGATAAAATAAAACCGGAGGAAATTTAATCTCAATTAATAAGGAAATTTGCCATTTAAATCAATGGAAAAAAAATTCAAAATTGTAATAGATTGGTTTCATAAAATAAAAAAGCAGGCATAAATATTCATTTATCCCACATTATTTAAACTATTTCTATCCCTATTGAATCTATATTAGATAAGGCTCTACTCTAAGTAAATGAATAAACATAAAGTGGAACAGATTAACTAATACTTGTAAATAATTTCCGATAATTAATTAATTTCGGCCACCAATCACCATAGAAATGAAGGGAACAGAGAAAATATTTGACTTAAAATTAGAAGATATGAGTACACTTACTAACTAGGATTAAAAGAAAAATGACGAGGCGACAGGATCTTAACCTGAAGAATCCGCAATGGAAAAACAGACAAAATTAAAAAAAAAATTATAATTTTTAAAAGTAATAGGAATATTAATTGACATCAAAATAAACAAAAGCATATCTGCTTCTTATATGAAAATCTCAAACTCCATAAATATCAAGCGCCCACAATGTCTAACGCCAACCCTATTTGTTTATATATTTCTATCGTTCACTTAGCAAACATAACCAAATAAACCCTCTACTCTATGACACAGATGATCGTACAACGCATCAAACAAACAAGAACTATCATTAAAGCCAAAAATGTTTAGAAGTCATAATGGTGCTTTTTGGGCAAAACGTACCTCACATAAAAAAATACAAACGAAGTAAAAACCTCATATGGTTCAATAAAACTTATAATTAAAATGTGATGGCAAATCCAGGTAATATATTCATTAAACACATCAACAAGCACTTCATACACTAAATCAAACTGCATTTGTAGCACAAATACTCTAAATATTATCAATCAAAAACTTGTTAAAAATCATGAAAAAAGGAAAGAAAGAAAATATCATTAGATCTAATCCGCTGACTACAATGACAGAACAACGAAAACGGTAACTGATACACCAATGCTATCGTGAGATAAAAAATAGTGCCATAATATACTTAGTCAAAACAGAAACTCCTTGTAAACAGACAAGGTAAGAATAAATCAAAATGGAAATAAAAACAAGCTAAAAATATCATGGAAAATAACAAAAAATAAATAAACAGTATCAACTTATATCACCAGAAATGAATGTCGTATTTGCCAAGAAGAGAAAAAAACGATAATTACGTTTCCAGAACAAGAAAAACTAGAGATGGTTTCCTAACATAACCATGAAAAGAAATTGATTCTACGTTACCTACAGCCCCATAAAGACTTAAACGAGTCAATAAAATCCAATAACAAAGATATAATACACATATTTAAATTATCAAGTTGTAGAAACGAAGAAAATATAAACAAAAAACAAATAAATAGATAAAATATGTAAATAAAAAAATAAATTAATAAAACAATAAATAAAATAAAATATAACACAATTAATCTATTAGTAGTCTTATGTATGAAATTTATTTTCTATAATACCATGAACATATATCTATATATCTATATATCTCTCTCTATATATATGTGTGTGTGTTCATATATCTATCTATCTATCTATCTATCTATCTATCTATCTATCTATCTATCTATCTATCTCTCTCTCTATATATATATATATATTTATATATATATATATATATATGAATATATATGTATATGTATATATATATGCATATATATATACATATATATATATACACATATGTGTATATATATATATATATTTATATATATATGGGTACCATTAAAAATACCGTTTAAAGTAATAATAATTACAGTAATAATAATAATAAATATGTGTGTGTTTGTGAGTATGTATGTGTAGGGGTGTGGGCTGTGTGGGTGTGTGTATCTGTGTTTGACTGTTTACTTGTGTTTTGTATATGTGTACGTATGAGTGTGTATATATATATATGAGTGTGGGGGAGTATATTTTGTTTGTAGTCAGTGGAGACTTGAAATATTCTTGAGCAAAACCAAAAGATTTACCAAAATCTGACCAAATCCCTAATGATGATAATATTTTTCCAAGTCTTTCATAGCCAACGGAAGGAATTTTTAGAATCGTCTCCCTCACACGCACATGCATACATACACACGCATAGGCACGCTTTTATTTATGTATTTATTTACGCGATTAAATTGTAAATACCAGATGAATTTTCGTCTCTTTTCATTGCACCCCACCCCAGGGATGACTCATCAAAGAGAAAGAAGTTTATTTGTCGGATACGTCATTTACTTTTCAATCTTTATGGATCGTAAGGCTACCATTTCCGTTCGTTTGCAGGAGGAAATAGGAATTTATTTAACGAAAAATTAATCGGAAATTTGAGGAATTGTTCCGGCTCTAACCATGATTCATCTTTTTCCAATCACCAATGTTCCATTGATTGATGTGTACGACTAATTTCCCGGGATTAGGAGAATATCTGGGCGGTTTTGATTTTAATTTTACAAACTAAGCATGATTAAATATCTTATTTACTTGATAACAATCTCGGACCTCGTGATTCATAAATGTGACTGGATAGACGGCGAATATTTCCTGACTTTGAATAGCACTATTTGACACAGTGATGATGTCACACTACCAACTGCTTTTGAAAAATAAATCTCAGGAAATTTGAAATAAATCATGGTGCAGCGTTTAACCCATTAATTAAAAACAGCAACAGTGAATAAAATTCTTCAGTCAACATTCTATGGTCTCATTCCTTACATAATTATTTAGCATCAGTAACACGGGCGTATTTTTCTATATGACTAGCAACAGTTAAACAACAACGACTAGTGTTACCTTTCGATCTGCTGCGAATTCTCAGTTTATATTTGGGTTGATGATATTAAATAAATGTTCAATCAACACAAGGCCCGAAACACTGAAAAGCTGGAGTTTTAGTCGTTGCGATATAGACTAGGATGGGGAACTAATTGCCCGATTAATGGGATGACTAATACAGATTTGATTTGAAGATACTAAGATTGAATTTATCAGGAAAGCATCACCTGATGAGTCTGTCCCACAAATTAATAATTCTTTGACGAATCTAAGTGAAACTTCCTTCTTACGAAGAGAACGAGGATAATTTGACTCGGTGTATGTGGCATAGTGAGTCATTGAAGGAAGCATATATCAGTGTTCAGAGATAGATATTAAAGGCTAAGTAGGCGGCCAATCATCAAATGTGGGTGGAACTAATATGTCACAAGGTCTTGGTAACAATCGTTGTATGTAGAGATACATATATATGAAGGCACATATGCACAAATACGTGCATATCTATAATATTGTCGAATACGGAGATACTGAGATGTATTATATATATATATATATATATATATATATATATATATATATATATATACATATATATATATATATATATATATATGTGTGTGTGTGTGTGTGTGTGTGTGTGTGTGTTTATATATATATATATATATACATATATATATTCTCGGTAGTGGATGCGCACTGCCGATAAGTGCCAAATATAGGACGAAACGGCCGTTCAGTGCTTTCTGCATCCTGTTGAGGTTTCTTTCAGAGAATTTTCTCAAATCATCCTAAGAATTTCTATCATATATATATATATATATATATATATATATATATATATATATGATACAGCTGAGTATCTCAGTATTAGACAATATTAAATATATGTACGTATTTGTGTGTATGTGTATGTGCATGCATGTATCTATACATACAACCATACACACACACACACACACACACATATATATATATAATATATATATATATATATATACATACATACATACATACATACATATACATATATATATATATTCAGTTCAAGGGTGAAGCAGATTATTGTTCAAATATATATTGTTAGCTATAATAAACAATGGATGTATATTATGTTTGATCATGAGCCGTTTTAAGTTACGTATAATGATGATCTCATGTGATCCGAAAGCTTAGATCGAGGAACACCATAATAAAAAAATATCCAAATGTTGGACAGTTTTTGTCTTTATATTGCCCTTAAACTAACGCCACTATATGAAGTTTAGTTCGGCTCATGATCAACGATAATAAACATTCGCTGTCTGTTAATATTTAACAATGTATGTTTGAATATATATATATATATATATATATATATATATATATATATATATATATATATATATATATATATATATATATATATATATATGTATATAAAAGTGAACATAGAAGTCAACACTTAGAGGCGACAGTCTGTTTCATGCTAGATGCAATCGTCAGGGCTGACGATTGCATCTAGCATGAAACAGACTGTCGCCTCTAAGTGTTGACTTCTATGTTCACTTTTATATTTACACATGCTCTATCTCTGATATTGTGCATTTTATCCCATAAATGTAACACACTTTAAGACTATATATTTTCATATATATATATATATATATATATATATATATATATATATATATATATATATATATATATATATATATATATACAACTATACGATTGGTGTATACGGAATAAATTCCATAACCAATAATTATTATTCTTAAAAGAGTACTAAATACAGAGTAGAGCAGATATAATTATTTATTTAAAAATTATAACATATATATTTTATAAAATCACTACAAAAATAACCATTTTGTTTCAACACCTCTGATGTCTTATCAAGTGATGATGTTGAATGTAGAATAAAAAAAGACTTTCTTTTATTGTACATTCAACATCATCACTTTTTTTATTGTACATTCAACATCATCACTTGATAAGACACCAGAAGTGTCGAAACAAAATGGCTATTTTCAAAAATAATCTACTTGTAGTTTCACACAGAAAAAGGGTTGAGTGCGCCATACCACACATCGTGGAGAACTAAGCTTTATAAATTATATTTCCGGTAAAGCAGCCTCGGTCCATGCCTGTCAATATTATGCACAGCGCATAAACTTCAGTCGGTCGGTGTATGTGTTCGGAAATAGACGCCTTTATCAACCCAGGTGAGTTCAAGCTGCCTACAATCATTGTCGGTAATAATACCTACCAAACACGCCCGGCAGTGGGTGGAGTTGGTAGCCCAAACGTTCAAGATAGTAAAAGAAGTTAAAAATATTTTTTCAACGGGTGGATGGGCTTGCCTTTAAGGCTAACAAAGAAACATAGTCTTCAAAGTCCTCTACACCACGGTGGCATAATGAAACCGTAGCTGGCAATGATTTAACAAGGAAACAGAATTGAAATATAAATTCGATATAACAATAATAGATGAAAAGTATAAAGAATGAAGGCGTTGGATTCTGACGTAAATTTATAGAGAGCTTAACTGATGCTTGACATTCGTAGCCTAATCAGTAAGGAGCTACCAACGAAAATCGAGTTCCAAATGTTACCAATTCAGATCTCATCAGAACCTTTTTCTCTGTGTAGCCTGTGATTCAATCCACATAAATATGTTTCAGCACCACTATTTGCACGGTAGAGAAATGGATAGCTGCTCGGGTTGAGGAATCGGAGAGCCGAGTTCGAATTCCGGGCGAGTCCATTTCATGCACTATTGCGCTAATACCCTTGGGAAAGGCATGAATCGTCTTCTCCCTCCAGCCATGGGTAAATAGCAAGACAGACCAGATTCTATATTCTTGGTTGGCAACTGGTCTACCACAGAAAGAAATGGCAACGTATTGGGGGAAAAAATCCGCCTCGTCAGTCATGTATCGAAAGATACATGATCGTCTAAGCGTGTATCACGTATGGTACATGACTGACTGACCAATATTTGTACTGAAGATTGACCGAGAAGATCTCTTTATATACAATTGCAGAGTCGGGTCTCAATGTATGTCGGTGGTTACGTCGACATAAAACAGTCAACTTAGCTGAAATTTGGATTGTCACATACATACAATGGGACGACAGGAACTTATATATATATATATATATATATATATATATATATATATATATATATATATATATATATATATATATATATATATACCTGACCTGGCATCCACGCGAGAAGATGGAATGTTCCAAGTCTCTGCAACAACATATTCGCATAATTGGGAGGAGTCTAGAAATGATTAACAATTAATTTCCGGATATAGTCCCATATTCTGAACGGACTTCATTAACATAAACTTAATCAGGGCAAAGTACTGAGTATCTACGAATCTCGATGAAAAGTACTTCCAATAAGACGAGAGAGATACTATACCAAAAACAGATCAATAAAACTTAGTAGATTATTCCTTTACTCTGATAATGTAATCTTACCACTGGCCAGCGTTTACGGAACTAGTGACTCAGACACTAGCCAGTACTATAATTCCAGTTCTAAATTGGAAACACACTAATACGGCAAAGTGTAAGATCGACTTAATGCAATATATAGTAAACTTGATGACTCACAATGATATTCGAAAACTACTAATACTGATAATGTTAATTTCCTACCATCTACTCTTTCATTGATATGACACACATCGCTCACCATAACCATTTAAATAGATTTCCTCTACTTTGAGGGCCTCTCAAGATTTGTATTAGATGAACGTTTTAATAAAAGAAAATAGCACAATCTGCTTGTATCGTTATTGGTCTTTCCCAGAAGGCCAATGATTAAGGCCTTGTGCAACATTAGCCTAGTACGTATCTATATTATTAGCTAAATATGAGGCGATGCAGAGCGATTCTAGATATCAAAATTTACTACATATCATTTTCCCCCCTCTCTCTCTGGTACCAAACATATGATCCTGTACCATTCTAAATTAATATTTGTACATGGCTGCATCACATGGCCAAATACCAGGCATTTGCGATAAGAAATATGTACATACGAACCAGTGCAGCTTGTTCCACATATTTTCACAATCTGCTTTGTTTAAAAACAATATTTTATATTTGCGTACTGTTTACAATTTTACTGGTTTTTACTTTAAAAATATATATATATATATATATATATATATTTTGACATCCCGTAAAGCTATCGCTAACGGAAATGACTTTAATTTAAAGAATAAAAAAAGAGAACGAGAAGGAAAGTGGAAGAATAGAAATCCGGTTTGTAGACGCCGTGTTAAAAGGATATAGAAAGTAAAGATAACAGAAAAGGAAATTTTGAATAAAATTAGAAAATGTGAGTTGAGGTTTGGCAAGTATGATGGGAAGAGATAAATAGTGGAAAGAAATGCGGAGAAAATTACTGCAAGAAATGGGAGGGGGCATAAATAATTTGAAACAGAATTAAGAATGTGTGACGAAATGCCAGTGAAAAGAAAAGAGCTGGGGGAAAGGAAAATAATTTATAATAGTAGTAGTAGTAGTAGTAGTAGTAGTAGCTGCAGGTCTAAATCTACTACTACTACTATTACTACTAATAATAACAATAATAATAATACTAATAAATCGAAGAAGCAGAAGAGAGACGAAGAAGAGGAAATTGAAGAAGTATTGTAAAAATGGAGGAATAATGAATTAATAGATTGAGAGGAGAGTAAAGAAAACCAGAATTAATACTAAAAATATTAAATGTTTAAAGTAAGTACTAGATTAAAAGATAGGCAAGAGTAATAGAAAGGAATCTAATTGGTTGAATGAAAATAAATATGGCAAGAGAATGAGACGAAATAAATTTAAGAAAAAACCTGTCTAAGGAATTAGGAAGGAAATACGAACACATGGGTAACGGAATGTTGGAGACGAAAATGCGGAAGAAAAAGCTGAGATATTAAAAGAAAGAAGGAAATCCATATGGAGATAGAGCTAAATAAATTGTATAAAAGAAGAGAGAAACTTCATATGCACTAAAGAAATAAAAAAGGAATTAAAAAGATAAAAAAATCATAATTGGTAATTGGGGGAAAAGACAGGAACATCAACAAGAGAGTAAAAAACAAAAATACAAACCCCCAAGAATCGAATTTGAATGACAGAAGCCGGAACTAGCCGGAACGTATTCACGAATGAATAAGAGAATGAATGAATTAGAGAATGAATGAATAAGAGAATTACTGTTTGGTAGAATAAATGAATAATGACTGAAATAAAGTAATGTTTTCTAACATTAAACAAAAAAATCAAAAAACAAGACGAATAGAATGAAATCCGAAAAGCAATATAAGGGACAAAATAACCGGGAATATTTTTTTGCGATTAAACCCTTGATTTCTATGGAAACGAGCACAAAATACACATTTCAATTTTCTGGTCAGATTCAAGTTTCTCAATTGCCTGAGATGGAAACGGGAAAAAAGCGACATAAACAAAAAACAAAAATACGCAGCAGCAGCAGCAGCAGCTAAGATGACGCTGAGAAAGTCATAAAAATCTAAAAATGTAATATGCTAAAAAGAAAGAGATGACGGCGATCATCATCGTCTTCGTTATAATCAGAGAAGCCATATCACTGCTATCACTCGAAAAAGAAAAATTCTAATAAACACATAATAATACCACTAACACAACCAGGAATGACAGCAACAACAACAATAATAGTGATTACTAGTAGAATTATTTTTATATGCAATATTTTCTACCCGAATCTCGAAGCAGATCTAGCAAAATAGATTCAGAAAAGAGGTTGCTTTCTCGAAGTTGAAATGTTACAAATAAGGAGAAAAAAAAAAACTATGAAAATGTCTTCTCCTTTATAATTTTGATGAAGGACATGTAGCTTCAAATACACAGTGCGAAATGGAAAATGGTGAAATAATTAAGAAAATCCACAATATCACCGAGAAAGGAAACATAATAGTCAAAATAAATCATATCGTGTCAGAAGACAAACAGGCAGTACCATCTGCGATGAGAAACAATGAGAAAGAATAAAACGAAAACGAACTCCGTCAGTTATTTAATGGTTAGTTGTTGCGAAAATAGCTGGCAAATAATAAATACCATCAGCTGCGGTTGGTAGATGAGAGAAACCAAAATACAAAATGGAGGAACCTAAACGGACAAATAAAATAGAACAGAATATCTGAGATACAAAGCAGAAAATATTGTTGGGCCTGCAAAAAAAATGAATTTGCAGAGATGGCATCATCAGAATCAAATAAAAAGAAATAGATTTGGTTCTATAGATAATGACAACAATGGAAGAATGATTCTAGCAGACAGAAGTTAGAGCAGAACAAGCAGGAGAATATATGGTGGATTAAAAAACCTCTAAAACAGTATACAAAATTGGCAAGGAAAAAAGCACACCATAGACTTTAACTGCAAAAATATTTATTGGATAAAATGGGGCAGGGAAAGTAAACCCCGAACTCCAACAATGGTGTAAGTTCAAATTCTATCAAAATTAACATAGCACAAAATAGAACCATAAAATATTTCCTCTCTATAAACAATAACAAACCTTCACTCATATAAAAAAAAACAATGCAAAAATTAAATGCCAGACAGAAAATCTCGACATAACCTACAAAGCATTATTAGACATTAATTTATTCGAACTGTTTTACAACAAAGATTTCAAAGACAAGTTCGCATAAAAAAGGCCAATTTTAACCATAATTCATATTTAAAATAAAATAGCATTTCCTTGGTTCAACGTGAAGGCCTGTGGCATATGCAGAATTAAGAATCTATCCTTAAGTGTAGAAAAAAAAAAATTTGATATTAAAATTGAAAGTTATCACTAAAAATGGAAATAAGAAAACGTGAAATACGAACTTTCGGTTCTGTCCATCATTATCAGAAAACTCGTAAATGTCCCCAAAATACCTACTGATTAAATGTCCAAGGAAATTAAGAAAGAAATCAAGCGACTCAGGCCGGCAAATTTCTCAGATAAGCAGGTTAATTTGTCTACTGGAGTTCAGCGGAGTTACAAGTGAGAAATATTGAGATATCAGAAGCATCAAACAAAATATGACAGCAACATTCAATGCATGGACGAATGGTAGGTTTAAAAGGCGCAAAATTGATTCTGACCCGAAAAAGGCCTGGCCGACACAGTGAACCAACTTTTCGTAGCAACTGACCTACCATCTGGCTGCATATACTATTTCTGTTTTATGCCAGCATGTTAGCATCAGGCATGCTGATGGAAGGCAGAAAAGGCCATCGGTGGTGATTAAATGAAGGCATTTCTGTTTTGGCGGTATTAGCAATTTATGGATCATCCAGTTGACCACTAATTGGAAGCCCTTTTCAGGAGCAGATGCCAGTTGTACTTTGACGAACCTGTCGGATGTGCTATTAAGACAGTAATAGTAAATAGTTGTGCCATTAGCATAAATATCTAGTTAGGGTCTGGTGATATCGAGAAGGTCGTTGATGAAGGTAAGAGACAGCGTATGCCCAAGGAGAGAGCCCTGAGTAGAACTCCGCGTTGATGCTATGAGATTTGTTGTCATTTTGTCATAAAAGAGACATTTCCGAAATTATGACTGCGAATATTCAATAATAATAACGATAATAAAATAATAACACTGCAGGCATCCGGTGCAAATTGCATGGTAGAATGGGCCAAAATCTGCACTGAAAAATATGGCCCTTTTACTTGTAGGAAAATCACCCAGATCCAGTTACTGAGAAAGGATTTGCACCAATTTTATGGGACTTCCCAATACACACAGACAGACCAATCAAAACTAATCACCCAGACATCGGGATTAGAGACGGTAAAAACAAAATATGCCTTGTTATTGACATGACATCCCCTGTAGATTGTAATGTGTCTTTGAAGATCTTCAAAAATCTATCAAAATACAAGAATATTGAAATGACAATCTAAAAAATGTGGCACATGAGGACATCACTAATTCCACTTCTGTGATAATGATGAAGAAGGAAAAGAAAGGCAAGTTGAAATCTTAAAATGAAATAGTAACACAAAGGCGTCTTTGTGGTAATATGAATAATTATAAAAGTAAGCAATAAATTTAATTTCTGATGATTTTGTTATTTTTATAAACTATTTAAAAAGAATATGATAAAATAAAAAAATAAAAACTAGACAGCAGTAAAAAAAAAATCGTTGAAAGTTGCAATCCTTAGTTATTTAGCATAATCTGGCAGGAGATCATATTCTGGAAATGCTAAAGAGGAAGAATGTCTTCTACCAACATTCTACATATACTGCGCTTGCATACTTTGGAAATTGACAGTAAAATTCTTGCTTTTTAACACGGAAGAGACAGATATATGGAAGTAATAACAGCGGTAATATTCATAGTATTCGACATTCTGAAAGAAGTGGTGACGAATGTTTAAAAAAATAAGACGTAAAAATGATGAATAAATTTAAAGGCTGTTCTCGAAATGGTATGGATTAGAAAAAAAAACCGGATAGAAAGGGAAGTCGGAATAAGGATAGATAAATAAATAGATAAATAAAACACATATTAATTTCGAAGAAAAACTATACAATAAATATACCAAAAAGATATTATCAACATTCTTCTCGAAGAAAAGAAAACGAAATTAAAATTTCCTGTGGACAAAACACGCTCAAAGGGAGTGGGCTCTTTGGAGATCTCGTTACAAGAAATAAATATCAATGCATTCACAAAAGTATTATTTAAGCACGTTTTGTGCATTTTTTTCTTTTTCATTTATTGTTTGACATTTAGTTCGGTGTTGGTGTTGTCGACGTTGTTGTTGCTCCTGGGGAAATTGACAAGAACAGACACCGTCAGAGAAGGAAAAACTTACACGTCATCGTAATTTACAACCCATCGTAATTTACAACCCCGAACTGGAAAAGGGGGCGGGTTGACTACATATTAACCGTTCAAACAATAGCGAATACTCATTTGATAACAAGAGTATAAAATTAAGCAAGATTAGATTACAAAGTAATTAAAGAAATAACATTCTTCTAAATCACACACTAATCACTACGTGTATTTCCTTTGGTGATTGTTTTAACTAAAGCATTTAATTGGTTTCTTATTCTGTTCCTATTTTTTAATTAGTTGTACTGGGCAAATGAGTAGTAGTTTATTTCAAAACTATATATATATATATATATATATATATATATATATATATATATATATATATATATATATATATATATATATATATAAATGGATAACGATATATATATACATATATATATATATATATATATATATATATATATATATATATATATATATATATATATATATATATATATATATGCATGTATCTATATATATATATATATATATATA
Source organism: Acanthosepion esculentum (assembly GCA_964036315.1). Lineage (NCBI taxonomy): Eukaryota > Metazoa > Mollusca > Cephalopoda > Sepiida > Sepiidae > Acanthosepion > Acanthosepion esculentum. Next base: position 119,803,169 of record OZ038490.1, on the reverse strand, counting down.
TATATATCAAGAACATATTTGAGAAAATTGTAAGACCGAATGGGAAAAAGTTTATATGTGTCGCGTTTCACACATTGGGATTTTATCAGACTGGATTTGTTAACGTTGTTATGACTAAACATCATCATAAACGAGAGACTGGTATTTTCAAAATTTTTGAAAGGATTATTTTTAAGAAAAAAGAATATAGATGAATTTTGCTAGACTGCAGAAAAATTGTTATTAAGATGGACGGTTTGGCATCACTATCTACACACATTTTCTATGAAATCACATCTTACTCTAGCAATCACAAATCACCAGCCTACGTTTTGTGCCCTATAAGTAAGCCACGATCATTTCTCAAACAAAATATATAATACAAGATAAATAAATATCCTACTATAGTTACCAGTTATACTGTGACATTTCGGGCGTAGTTGCAATCGTAATGGATGTATTTGTCATATGGGTGCACAATTTTAAAAATAACGCTTCGACGAATGTGGTGCCAAGCGATTGAAGACAACATCGGGAGCAACAGCATCTTAGTGTCTTTCGATAAACTGTTTCTTTTTCATGTGTTTCAGTGTTTCACGCAATCTGATGCAGTAAGTGTCTGATCTTGCTGTAGAAATTCCACAATCTACATAGTTTTTGTATCCTTGAACACAATTGACATCAATTTCATCTTCGACTGCAGGACTTCAACTGTTTTTGATGGAGTCATGGATTCGGTCTTGATATCCGGGGTTGTATGACTCGTTTAGGTTACATCAACTGTTCTCATCTGATTCAGAATCCACCAATCAGCTCAAAATCTGTCGAACACCTGTAAATAAATATGCATGTACTTTTTTGTGAACTGTATTTAAACATTCTACTTTGGTATTCAAAATGAGTTTTTCCATTGGTATGAAAGTGAGATGTGTTTTTACATCAATTTTTCTGACAGTTAAAATGCACATTGCATATTCCCAGTTGGTTTGTAATGACAGAATTCAAAATATTTCAAAATTTGAAGATTATTTGTGCATTACATTATAGTAATTTTCCTTAATCATTTAAACCACAAACAAGGCGAAAACGCCACGGAAACGCAATTAGTTACTAAGCTTGAAAAAATATGTGAAACTTGCAAAAGGAGAAGATATAATGATTGAGATTGTTTTCAAATTTTTTAAACTAAAATTCAACTGGAATGCAAGAATCCGGAAGAGAGTTTCACAAACGAGAAGTGAGAGTGAAGAAACAGTTAGCATTGAATTTCTGTTTACAATTAGTAATTACAACTATAAAAAGAATAGTTAGCAGCGCTTAAAGTTCATAAAGGCGGGGTTACCAAAGACTAAAGCTCATCAGAACAAATACCATGAAAGTATTTACAGAAAATGTTCATGGACAGTGGCAAGGTGACTGAAGTCTAGATGCCAGGTCAGGACCAATAACATTGCAATTTTATCTTTGGATTTTATAAAAAAAACAACAATTAATACATAGCAAAATGCCACATTAATTTTACTTACATTTACTTAACGCGAAAAATAATTGTCAGCATCATAAAGGAAAATGTATTTTCTAAATTACCCGATATTGCCACATATGTTTAAAAGATGATATATTTGGCGAAGAAAGATCGAATTTCAACATCAAGCAATACTGAAGGTATTTTTCATAACTTCATATTTTCTAAGAATTCTATTTTTAATTTTTGTAAAAAATTTTTATATTTCTTCCGAACCTAGACTTGTAATGGTAATGAAAATAGTAATAGTAGTTTTTCCTTATAAGGAAACATTTGGTATTCATTGACCAATTTATCAGTGCTGCTGTCGTTTGAAATTATTAAATCTTTCTTTTTAAATAATTTGTCTGGAAAAACTCAAATTCAGTATATGTTATTGTTCTTTCCATATTTCCGGGAAGAGACCGCTTAATTCCTTGTCTATTTTTTGAGCTAGGGTAGAGCGTCATCATCTTGATTTTCCTATTATTATCTCTTCGAGATAAATGTGTTTTTAGTTGTTAGCGCTCTTGAACGTGGTTCCAGTTTAACTGACACAATTCTTTCGGATTCTATAACGCTTGTCCACGAGGCCCGACGGAAGATTCTCCTCAATGAGACCTACACATTTCACGAGATCGAAGTCGGTTTTAACCATTGGTCTTAGAAAGAGTTTGAATGCAGCCGATTATTTAGATATTTCCAAACGGGTTTGCATTACATACATATAAAAAATTCGATCTGATGAGGGTACTTAAAAACATGGTTGAATAACCTCCATGAAAATACAATTATTAAGTTCACCGATGTGAGACTGGAATTTAATTTCCTTAGATAAATATTGGTATATTCAAATAATTCAAGATCCAATCTATATAATAAATTCAATCGATAATTTTAATCCGGATATTTATTTTGTTTGATTTATTTATTGTAGGATAATTTTATTTTAAGACTATTTTCTCACCTAAATTAGCTCTGGGTGTATTTTATTTTGTGACTATTTTCTTGCCTAACAATAGCACAGTGTGTGTCTTATTTTGTGACGATTTTCTGGCCTAATAATAGCTTCATCGGTATTTTATTTGATGATTATTTTCATGCCTAATAAAAGCTCTGTGTGTATTTTATTCTATGACTATTTTAAGATGAATAATAGCTCTCTGTGTATATTATTTTATGACTAAATTCTGGCCTCATAATAGCGTATTTTAGTTTATGATTGATTTCTTGCCTAATAATAGCTCAGTGAGTATTTTAATTTATGACTAATTTGTTGCCTAATAATAGCTCTGTGTGTATTATATTTTATGACTATTTTTTGCTTAATAATACCAACTATTTTATTATAATACATGAAAATATACTTTCCTACTATTAGCTCGGTGTGTATTCAATTTTATGACTATTTCCATGCCTAATAATGGCTCTGTGCGTATTTTATTTTATGACTATTTTCTTGCTTAAATAGCTCTGTGTGTATCTTATTTTATGACTATTTTCTGGCCTTATAATAGAACCGTGTATCTTTTATTTTATGACTAATTTCTGGTCTAATAATATTTGTGTGTATAGTAAATTTTATGACAATTTGAAACTAGTAATAGCTATGTGTGTATTTGGATTTAGGAAACATTTCTGGCCTAATAATCGCTCCGTGTGTATTTTATATTATGACTCTTTTCTTGCCTAATAATAGCTCTGTGTGTATTTTATTTTATGACTATTTACGTGCCTAATAATAGCCCTCTTTTTATTTTATTTTATCACTATATACTTGCTTAATATTAGATCTGTGTTTATTTTATTTCATGCCAATTTTGCTGCCTAATAATATCTCTGTGTGTATTATATTTCATGACTAAATCTTGTATAATAATAGCTCTGTGTCTATTTTATTATATGACTATTTCCTTAGAAAAATAATAGCGCCGAGTGTATTTTAATTCATGACAATTTCCTTGCCTAATAATATATTTGTGTATATTTTATTTTATGACTATATACTTGCATAATAATAACTCCGTTCGTTTTATTTTATGGATATTTATTGACAAATAATAGCACTGTGTTTATTTTATTTTATGATTATTTTCTTGCATAATAATAGCTCTGCGTGAATTTTATTTTATGACAGTTTTATTGGCTAATAATATATCTGTGAGTATTTTAATTTATGACTACATTCTGCCCTAGTTATAGCTTCATGAGTATTTTATTTTATGAATAATGTTTTCCCCTAATAATAGATCTGTGTGTATTCTATTTTATGACATATCTCTAGCCTAATCATAGCTACATGTGTATTCTAATTTATGACTATTTTCTTGCCTAATAATAGCTCAGTGTGTATTTTAATTTATGACAATTTTCCTGTCTAATAATTACTCTGTGTGTATCTCATTTTATGACTATTTTCTTGCCTTATAATCGCTATGTGTGTATTTAATTTTATCACTATTTCTTGACTAATAATAGCTCTGTGAGCATTTTAGTTTATTATTATTTTATTACCTAATAGTACCTCTGTGTGTATTTTATATTATGACTATCTTTTGCCTAATAATAGCTTTTTGGTGTATTGTAATGTTTGCTTGTTTTTGTTCCTATTAATAGCTCTCTGTTTATTTTTATGACTATTTTCTTGCCTAATAATATCTCTGTGTGTATCTTATGTTATCACTATTTTCTTGCCTAATAATAGTTCTGTGTGTATTTTATTTTATGACTAGTGTCTTCCATAACAATAGCTCATTGTGTATTTCATTTTCTGACGAATTTCTTGACTACATTCTTTCCTATTAATAGCTCTTTGGGTATTTTGTTTCATGACAATATATTTCACAAATTATAGCTATATGTATTTTTTAATTTCATGACTAATTTCCCTCCTAATATTTGTCGGTGTTCACTCTATTTGATGACATTTTTCTGTCTAATATTAAGACAATTTATATTTTAATTTTTGACAATGTTCCTGCATAAAATATCTCTTTGTTTATTTTATTTTACGAGTATTTTCTTGTCTTATAAAAGCTCCGTTTGGATTTTATTTTATGACTAGTTTCCTGCCTAATAATAGCTCTGTGTGTATTTTAATTTATCACAATTTTATTGCCTAATAATAGCACTGTGTGTATTTTATCTTTCACCTATTTTCTTGCCTATTAATATCTCAGTGTGTATTTAAATTTATAATTATTTTCTTGCCTAAAATACCTCTGCGTGTATTTTGATTTATGAGTATTTTCTTGCGTAATAATATTTCTGTGTGTATCTTATTTTAGTACTATTTTGCATAGTAATAGCTCTGTTGGTATTTTTATGACTATATATTTCTATAATAATAGCTCTGCGTGAATTTCATTTTATGACTATTTTCTTGACTAATATTAGCTCCGGGTTTATTTCATTTTATTACTATATTCTTGCCAAATAATAGCTCCTTGTTTATTTTATGATTATTAACTTGCCTCAAAATTTATGTCAATTGTCCACCTAATAATGGCTCCGTGTGTATTTTATTTCATGACAAATATCTTGGCTTATGATAGCTCACAGCGTATTTTAATTTACGAGTATATTCCTGACTAATAACAGGTCTGTGTATATTTTATTTTATTACTATTTTCTTGCATAATAATAGCTCTGTGTGTATGTTATTTATGACAATAATCTTGCTAAAAATAGCTCCGTGTGTATTACATTCTATGATTATTTTCTTGCCTAATAATAGGTCGGTGTGTATTTTATTTTAAGACTGTTTGCTTGCCCAATAATAGCTCTCTGTTTATTTCATTTGTTGAATATTTTCTTGCTTAATAATGACACTATGGTACTTTATTTTATGACTATATTATATCCTAACATTTGCTTTTTGTGTTTTTTATTTTATGTTTATTTTCTAGCCGAATGATATCTATGTGTGTATTTTATTTTACGTCAATTTTCTTGCCTAATAACAGCTCTGTGTGTATTTTAATTTCTGATAATTTTTTAGCCTCATAATATCTCTTTTTTATTTTATGTTTCTTTTCTTGGCTAATAATAGCACTGTGTGTATTCTAGTTTATGACTATTTTCTTGCCTAATAATAGCTATGTGTGTATTTAAATTTATGACTACATCCTTGCCTAATAATATTTTTTGCCTTATATTAACACTGTCTGTATTCTATTGTATGACTATTTTTCTGCCTGATAATAACAGGACGAGAATTTTATTTCATGACTATATTCTTGGCTAAAAATAGTTGTATGTTTATTTTATTTTATTACTATTTTTTGCCAAAAAATAGCTCGGTGTGTATGTTATTTCATGATTATTTTCTTGCCTGATAATAGCTCTGCGTATAAGTCATTTTATGACTATTTTCTAGCCTAATAATAGCTCGGTGTGTATTTTATTTTATGATTATTTTCTTGCATAATAATTGCTTTCTGTGTATTTTATTTTTTGACAATTTTCTTGATTAAATAGATTTGTGTGTTCTTTATATTATGTCAATTTTCTTGCCTAATTAAAGCTAGGCATCTTTTTATTTTATGACTATTTTCTTGCCCAATAATAGCAATGTTTGTATTTCAATTTATGAATATTTTCTTTCCTAATAATAGCTCGGGGAGTACTTTATTTAATGACTATTTTCTTGCCAAATAATAACTCAGTGTTTATTTTATATTATGACTATTTTCTTGCGTAATTATAGATCTGAGTGTATTTTATTTGTGACTATTTTCTTGCCTAATAATAGCACTCTGTGTACTTTATTTAATGAGTATATGTTTGCCTAATAATAGGTTTGAGTGTATTTTATTTCATAAAAAATGCCTAGTAACACCTAAGTGAGTATTTTATCTAATGACTATATACTTGACGTATAATAGTTTTGTTTGTATTATATTTTATGACAATTTGCTTCCCTAATAATAGCTCTATGTGAATTTTATTTTATTTCTAAATTCTTGCCTAATAATAGCTTTGTGTGTATTTTTATGACTATTTTCTTGCCTAATAATAGCTACGTCTGTATATTATTTGATGAATATTTGCTTGCCTAATTATAGAACTGGGTGTATTTTATTTTATGAATAATTTCTTGTATAATAATAACGTTGTGTGTATTTTATTTTATTTTATTTTATTACTATTTATCTGCTTAATAATAACTGGGGGAAGTGTTATGGTCCAAGTTCCTTTGTACCACGGTGATGGTCCAAGGTAGAAGCAATGAAGAATAAATCGAACACAGGTATGGAATAACACAGATATATTACAAACAGAAATATGTACAAAGAAATAGAAGTATTAGTGTTGAGTCTTGACTCAATGTTGAATCTCGCCTATTGCATGGAATAATAATGCAACACAAAATGTACTTAGAACAAGAATGTATTATAACAAGAAAGTGTACACAATAAGTACATATAGTATTTCTGTATATTTCTGGGAAGACGTTCCTGGAGAATGCGGTGACTAGTCGCAGTCGATCAGAGTCTCTAGTTGGATCTCGTGATTCCTTCTCCCCTCTTCCGGTACCAACCACTATTTATATAGTTGGTAGTCACCTATGCAGATTAGGTGGATCCTACCACAACACCCCCCTCCCAAGACTTGGAATCCTTTTGGATTTCAAACTGGCTTCTATATGGGATGATGATTATGGTTATTTCTTTGTAGATCCCCTTTGCATAGTTCATATGTATATCTGTTTTTTTTTTCAATATCTTTTTCGTTTTGGATTCACGTCCAATGGGTCCGTGAACTTTCGTTTCCTACCGGATCTTCTCGGTTCAGGAGCACTCTGCGGAGGTTCTACTTGAAAAGTATCATACATTACATCAATGGGATCTTCCTCCTCATCCGGTATACTCTCTTCATGCTCTAGCACGTAGCATTTTTTGAGTTGGTTCTGGTGCCTCTTATGAGTATTCTTCGGCCCTTTCATTATGTAAATCAGGTCACCGATTCTCTTGTCCACTATGCCTCGCTCCCAGAACTCAATGTTGTTTCTATAGCACTTGAAAAAGACCTTCTCTCCGGGGGTGTATCTTTTTCTAGCTGTATACATAGTGTTCTTTATTCTATTTGTTCCTGGCAAAAGCTTGTCAAACACTGACTTAACTTTCCTAGCGAACATTAGTTCAGCTGGTGCCATGTTTGATGGTGTTCTCTGGTTAGGCGTGATTCTGTATACTTGTAGGAAATGCTGAAGCGCCTTTTCCGTTGGAACTCCTGAGGCTTTCTTCAGAGCGCGCTTTAACGTATCTACAAATCTTTCTGCGAGTCCATTGGATCTCGGATGATACGGCGGCGTCGTTATGTGGTTAATTTGATATAACTCACAAAATTCCTTAAAATCGTCAGAAGTGAATTGTGTACCATTGTCACTCACAATACACTCTGGCACACCGAACCGTGCAAATAGTTCATGCAAAAAAGTTATTGTGGTATTGGACGTAGGCTTTTTGCAGCGTAGTACTTCCGGCCATTTTGTAAAGCTATCTACCACTATTAAGTAGTAATAATCTTCTACTGGACCAGCGAAATCAATGTGTAATCTTTCCCACGGATGATCCGTTTTTGGCCATGGTTTTTGTACTATAGGTGGTGCCTTAGCTGCTAACGCACACACCTTACATCGATGAAACATATTTTCGATATACAGATCCATTCCTTTCCAATATACAAAGCTTCGCATTAAGCTTTTTGTTCTATTAATCCCCGGGTAACCCATATGAAAGTCCCGTAGGATTCTTTTCTGCAACTTTTTTGGTACTACTACTTTCTCTATACTTGCGAAAGGCACGTTACGTTTCTTTTTAAATATAGGCATAGTATTTTCCTTTAATTCAAATTTAGCTTCAAACTTGTTACATCTTCCAAGACCAGGTGTAAAGGTTTCCGGAAACTTTTTCTTTAATTCACCTTTAATGTCCTGTCTTGTTTGCGTATTACTTTCTACTTTTCTGCAGAATGAGTTTAAAGGTTTATCCCACAATTCGAATGTTTCAATAAAATCTGTTCCCAACAAGTTTTCTCCATTTCTCAGAATGAAAACTTTTATTTTTTTAACGATCCCATTCAATTTCATTGGAAGTACAACCTCGCCTTCGAAGTTAATTTGCTTTCCAGTTACCGTTCGAGCGAGTTTCGTTGACTTCATTATTGTAGGCCTTTTTAAAATGTTCCATGTTTTATCGTTCATTATTGTTAAATCTGACTCCGAATCGAGTTGAAATTTAATATTCTTTTTTAATATTTCAGTCGTCACATATTTCCTCAAATCTCTATCTGATTTGATATTCGAATTTGTTTGTCTAATTCGGCTCTTGAATTTTTTCGTTTTACAACACGATCCTTTGTGACCATTCTTTTGGCACACGAAACAATTCTTATTTCTATATGGGCAATTTATCTCCCAATGTCTTTCGTTAAAACGTCTGCAATTATATGGTGGGACCTTTTTATTTTCGTTCTTTTTATTTTCTTGTCTATTATTAAAATACGCCGAATTTTTTCTCCAATTTTTCTCTGATGGGTACTGTGACTGCTTTTTTATTTTTTTAATATAAGCAATACCAGCTTCTTCGATTTTTTGCGACTCTTTTTTTAAACTTACGGCCCGGTGACACTCCTCTGCTAACTTTTGCAGGGTAAGGCCTTGTTCAGATTCGAGTTTAGACAAAACTCTACGTCTTATTTCGGCACTCTTACTGGATACCAGTCCTTGAGCAAAAATTAAGCACTTGAATTCTTCAACCGTAATCTCTGCCAATCTGAAATTGTCACAATGTCTATTCACTATAGATGCATATGTTAAGTAATCCTGATCGTCGGATTTAGAGACATTCATGCATAACCATCGCTTATGCCAAAGTGACATATTTGCTCCAAACAGCTCTTTTAGCAATTTCACTGTTTCCGAGAATTCCAATTCAGTTGTTTTTCTCGGTAGAATAAAATCTACAAATTTGCTATGTTCTGCTGTACCTAGCTTTCTTAGTAATAGACTGACTTTTCTTGAATTCGACCAGTTTTCACAGTCTGTGTAGAAAATATCTTCATACCGTTTAAAGTACGCTTCAAACGTTTTTTCTTCGTCTGGCACATAGTTGAAAGTTTCCAGCGAATTAAATATGGTGTTATTAGAATATGAAGAATTTCCCTCATTTGCCTGATAGTTGTTTAATTTCTCCAGTATTAACTTTTGAATTTCCAAAAGTCTTTCATCTTGTTTTTCTTGATATTTTTGTTGTCTTTCATCTTGTTTAACTTGATATTTTTGCATTGCTATCAGTTGTTCTTGCTGTGCTATCTGTTGTTCTTGCTGACGTTGTAGACTCAACTGCTGGGATTTTAATAATTCAGATATGACTTTGGATAGTTCATCCATCTTTAGCTGATAGTGTTCATGCAACAAGGAATATACTTTTAATTTGTGTATCCACGGATATCATATAAGCTGACCAAAAAAATCGAAACAACGTACGACTTTTATATTTTATATCTTGCTTTTACATTCACGCCCGTGCTAATCAACTTTGGTATTTTTTTTTTCGTGAACAGAGAGCTTCGGACTTTTTTTTCGTTTTCGACTACTGTTCGCGTATTTCAATGACAACGTCTGATTTTCTTATCAGAGGTAATTCGTCACTATATTGTTGAACCAATAATTTAAAAACAATAATTTTTTAAAGTTTGTTACCTTTCAAAATCGACACGGTGTATTTGTGCTCCTTTTAATCCATGCATGTTTTTGTAGTCGGCCAATTTTTCTTTTTAGCGGGTGTCTCGTTGTAGATAATTTTTTAATTTAAAATTACCGTTATTCGTTTACGACACCTTTCAATTTTTCTGAGTGAACGTTCCTTTATGCTTAGTCGTCTTTTAACGAGTTCTACATATCCAGAAGTTCAGAATCCTTCATCGGTACGTTAACGTTGGACTTTGAATTAATAGTTTTTTTTTTTCACCCTGGGTCTTCAATGACTTGTCCCAATTGTTGAAAACTCTCACTATTAATTCTTTCTTCTTTCCGTATGGTTCGTTCTACTTCTTTGCCATTGTTGAAACTTGGCGTATGGTTCGTTCTACTTCGTGGCCATTGTTGAAACTTGACGTATGGTTCGTTCTACTTCGTCGACATTGTTGAGTCTTGACTCAATGTTGAATCTCGCCTATTGCATGGAATAATAATGCAACACAAAATGTACTTAGAACAAGAATGTATTATAACAAGAAAGTGTACACAATAAGTACATATAGTATTTCTGTATATTTCTGGGAAGACGTTCCTGGAGAATGTGGTGACTAGTCGCAGTCGATCAGAGTCTCTAGTTGGATCTCGTGATTCCTTCTCCCCTCTTCCGGTACCAACCACTATTTATATAGTTGGTAGTCACCTATGCAGATTAGGTGGATCCTACCACAACAATTAGTAATGACAATCAGATTTGGTTAGAGTGAACAATATTGTCTCGACAAGTATCACTATTCCAAGGTCTTACAGTAATCGTCTGACTCACTCTCTCTGACTGACTCTGAACATGAACGATGTTCAACAACACGCCCACGTGTGTCGAATGTGGCATATGCCTGTAGAACCCGTATAAACGGGATCGGGTTGGTCAACCTCCCCGAACGATGCTCTGCCCTTCGGCGGAGCCTCGTCCGAGTTCGACCGTCTAGCCGAGTCGCCCAAAAACGACTGACTCTGAACTGAACGATGTTCATTAACACGCCCACATGTGTCAAATGTGGCACAAGGCCGGTTTAATGTGGGCTTTCCGAGCCCGTAGGCTCGGGCAAAAATTGCCCGTAGAACCCGTATAAACGGGATCGGGTTGGTCAACCTCCCCGAACGAGGCTCTGCCCTTCGGCGGAGCCTCGTCCGAGTTCCTCTCTGCCCAGAGGCAGAGAGTTCCCCTCTGCCCCAGAGGCAGAGAGTTCGACCGTCTAGCCGAGTCGTCCAAAAAAGACTGACTCTGAACTGAAGTATTTAGTGTCCTCCCCACGAGGGACAGATGTGGCACAAGGCTGGGTTTAAAGTGGAGTACCCGAGCCCGTATGCTCGGCTAAAAAATAGCCCGTAGATCCCGTATAAACGGGTTCGGACCGGTCAACCTCCCCGAACGAGGCTCTGCCCTTCGGCGGAGCCTCATCCGAGTTCCTGTCTGCCCAGAGGCAGAGAGTTCGACCGTCTAGCCGAGTCGTCCAAAAAAGACTCTGAACTGAACTACTGCTTCCTCTTCAGGCGCAATATTTATGATGTACGGAATAGTCCATTATTATTATGGGTAAGTTCCCATAACAGGGATAATTTTATTTCATGACTATTTTCTTGCCTAATAATAGCTATCTGTTTATTTTATTTCATTACTATTTTCTTGCCTAATAATATCTCCGTGCGTATTTTATGAACATTTTCTTGTCTAATAATATCAGTGTACATGTTTTGTATGACTATTTTCGTGCCTGATCATAGCTCGAGGTGTATTTTATTTTATGACAATGTTCTTGCCTAATAATTGATTTCTTTGTATTTTATTTCCTAACTATTTGCTCTCCCTAAAATAGTTTTGTGAATACTTTATTTCATGTCAATTCTCTTGCCTAATAATTGCTGTGTTTATGTCTATTTCCTCCCTAATAATAGCTGTGCGTGTTTTTATTATTACGATTTACTTGCCTAATAATAGCTCTCTGTTTATTTCATTTTATGACTATTTACTTGCCTAATAATACCTCCGTGTGTATCTTATTTTATTACTTATTCCTTAAGTAATAATAGCTCCGTGTGCATTTTATTTGATGATTATTTACTTGACTCATATTATTTCTATGTGTATTTTATGTTATGACTATTTACTTGCTTAAAAATAACACTGTGTGTATTTTATTTTTTGACTATTTTCTTGCCTAATAATATATATATATGCATTTATTTTATGACTTTTTTATGCCTTATAATGGCTCTGCGTTTGTTTTATTTTAGGACTATTTTCTTTCCTCTGTGTTATTTTATGACTGTTTTCTTTCCACTGTGCGTATTTTATTTGATGACTAATTTCTTGCCTAATAATAGCTCTGTCTATATTTTATTTGATGACAATATTTGGCCTAATAATAGCTCTGTTTGTATTTTATTTTATGATTATATTCTTGCCTAATAATAGCTCTGTGTGTATTCTATTTTATGACTATATTCTTCGCTAATAATAGCTCTGCGTGTATTTTATATTATGACAAAATTCTTACCTCATTATAGCTCTGCGTGTATTTTATTTCATGACAATTTACTTGTCTAATCAGAGCTCTTTGTTTATTATATTTTATGAATATTTTCTTGCATAATAATAGTTCCGGATGTATTTTAATTTATGAGACTTTTCCTGCTTAATTTTAGCTCTGTGGCTATTTTATTTTATGACTATTTTCTGGCCAAATAATAGCTTTTTGTTTATTTTATATTATGACTGATTTCTGGCCTATAATAGCTCTATGTGTATTTTATTTTATGTGTATTTTCTTGCCGATCTTTAGCTACCAGTCTATTTTATGTCTTTTTTCTTGGATAATAATAGCACTGTGTGTCCAGTTTTTATGACAACATTCTTGCCTAATAATAGCTCTGTGTGTATTTTATTTCACATCTATTTCCTGCATTATAATAGTTGTTTGTGTTTTTACTCATTGCCATTTTTTGCCTAATAATACATCTGTGTGTATTTTATGACTATTTTCTTGCCTCATATTATCTTTGTGTGTATTTTATTTTATGTATATTTTCTTGTCTAATAATACCTATGTGTGTATTTTTTTGTATAACTGTTTACTTGCCCAATAATAGCTCCCTGTTTATTTTATTTTATGACTATTTTCTTGCCTAATAATACCTCTGTATGCATTTTATAACATGACTTTTTTTCTTTCAAATAATTGGTTCGTGTTTATTTTATTTTATGACTGTTTTCATGCCTAATAATAGCTCTCTGTGTATTTTATTTTATGACTATTTTCTTCCCTAGTAATACCTCTTTGTGTCTTTTATTTTATGGCTATTTTCTTGCCTAATAGTAGATCTCCGTGTATTTTATTTTATGACTATTTTCTTGCGTCATAATAGCCCTCCGTGTATTTCATTTTATGACAAATTCTTGGCTCTGTGTTTATTTTCTTTTATGAGTATTTTCTTGTATAATATTAGTTCCAGATTTATTGTAATTTTTGACACATTTCTTGCCTAATTTTACCTCTGTGTTACCTTATTTTATTACTATGTCCTTGCCTAATAATAGCTCTGTGTGTATCTTAATTCATAATTAATTTCATTCCTAATAATTTCTCTGTGTTTATTTTATTTTATCACTATTTTCTGGCCTAATAATACCTTTGTGTATATTTTATTTTATGACTAATTTCTTTCCTATTATAGCTCAGTGGGTATTTTATTTTATCTCTATGTACTTGCCTAATAATTGCTCCGTGTTGTTTCATTTTATGACTATATTCTTGCCTAATAATTTGCACTGTGTGGACTTTAATTTATGATAATTCTCTTGCCTATTAATAGCACTGTGTGTATTCCATTCTATGTCTATTTTCCAGACTAATAATAACTATGTGTGTTTTTATTTATTACTATTTTCTTGCCTAATAATAGCTCTGTGTGTATTCTATTTTATGACTATTTTAATGCGTAACGATAGCCCTAAGGGAATCTTAATTTACGACTATTTTCTTACTTTATAATAGCTCCATTTAAATTTTATTTTATGACTATTTTCTTCCCTCATATTGTATCTGTGAGTATTTTATTTTATGACTTTTTTCTTGCTTAATAATACCTCTGTGTTTATTTTATTTTAAGACTATTTTCCTTCCTAACAATAGCTCTGTTTGTATTTTATTTTATGATTATTTTCTTGTTTAATAATAGCTCTGCGTGTATTGTTTTTGTGACTATTTTTATTTAGGGATCGACATTAGTTTTCACCTGTTCTTAATCTTGACTATCACCAACATTTGAATGGCGAATTTAGCTTAAAAAAGCCAGAAAAGACACGAAAACTAAATTTTCATTAAATAACAATTACAGAGAACATTTTTCTTAAGGAAGGAACTTGTTAATAATGTAAGATAATTAGTTAATTAGCGAATATCCATATTATTAGGGAGGACTTTACAACTATTAAAAGTTATTTGCTTATTTTCATAAATGCAAAAGGAAATAACATAACTAATCTCATTTACTAAAGAAATAAACCAGTAAATCAAGACTATTTTAGTAATAATTGCACAATTAATGAGTCAGTTAGTATATGCTAATTGATTAAAGCCGTGGAAAAATATAATTATATAATACATACAGAAAAAATTACAAAATCATATATTAGATATGTTTGAAGATATGTGAATAAGAAAACGAAATAAACCTCACACAAGCAATAATTTTGATAAATTTTGTAAATTCTATTCGAATATCTGTCTTTGTTTTACAGAAGATGAAGAAAATACTTACTTCAGCAATAGATACGTTGTTATATATTACCAGTATGCATATATTTGATAATAATTAAAACCAATTTTCATTAAAAAGAATAAGTTGGTGAAGTTACCAATTCCTTAGATGTAAAATGGTGGAAAAATTAAAAATAAAAAGTGTCCGATAGATTCTCTTTTGATTGGGTGTCATTTTAATGTATTTTCATGACCATATATTTACTACTTGGAGAAATCTGAATTCTTAATATTAAGTAATAATGAAAAATGTATAACATTAATAATTAAGATTTAAGAGAATTTGAAAGCTTTTGGTGATGGTTCATGCGTTGCCTTAGCAGAATCAAACAAACATTTTTAAAACATATATTTAACAATATTAGCTCATGCGTTCATTTCATATTAAAATGTTTAATTTCAGATATTGATATAAAATTCTATGTCAAAATCTTCTTGCAAATATTCAATTTAGAATATCTAAAATTATAAAACAGAAAAAATAGACTTACTTGTAGCTTCAAGTGGAAATTTAAAATGAGCACATTTCATTTCTTTTAATATATGTCCATGATGTTGAAAATAAAATAGTTGTATTCGTATTTAATCATGCTTCTTCTGTAAGACAAGCATTTCTTTTAAGATATCTTGCTATATAGAAAAGTAACATTTTGATATCTTTAGACATCTCCGTCTCAGTGACTGATTAGTTCCCAAATGGCATAACATTTCATCCGGGAAATATCCATTAGCTGAACGGTAATGGATAAATGGTGTATTCTTTAATATCAACATTTAATTGAAAAAGTTATTTAGATTTTCAATATGAATTACTTAACAACATTTTGCACTTTTATAAAATATGAATCGATTAATAATCTTTTTTTATATTCGTGAAGTTGATTGATTGATCTGCAATAATATGAAAAATATTCCTTCTCCAATTATAGAATTACAAAGAACAACATATTGTTCTTTTTACGTTGGACGATGTAAATTAAATTTCAGCATACATAAAAAGAAATTTAGAGGAACAAAACTTATACATGAAAAATACATTTTATAGTTAATATATTATTTGTTATAGAGAAGAATATTAAATCTATGCAACAAAATTCTTAACGATATTTTTAGTAAATTTCCTAGTTTAAAATAGTTCAACTATACAGAAATGTATTGTTTTCTAGTTTACACTTTTTCAATATGGTTTACAGAACAATTAGAAAAAGTCAAATCTATTTAATTTAATTATAACATTAGCTTTCTGTGAAAATATTCTTAATAAATAACATTGTTCATTAATTTATCAGTGTGAAAATTGATATTTTCGTTTTTTATTCACGAAAGACAGTAAAGATACAATTCAACATAATTTTAAAAATACCTGTTAGAAAAACAAATTATTCATAAAATACTAAATTTCATAATCAATATATTCATTTTTATGAAGAATAGTATCATATTAAAATAATAACTGCGATAGAATTCTCAAATTTTTTCTAAATTTTCCATCAAAAATTAAAACGCTACAAGTTCAAATGAAATAAAAAATAATCAAACTCCAATTAACTTAAATAAACAAATTAATTTAATCAAAGGGTAAAAATATATATTTCTTTATGAAAACTGAATTTGAATTGTATTTTGTCTATATGTCGGTTCCTAGTTGTGGAACCAGGCCTGGTGTTGCTATAATATTTAAGATATTTTATTTCTGTAAACATTTTTTATCAGACGTTTGTGATTTATTCTCTAATCTTATGTGCCAAGTATCATATGTCCCGGAAATTGTAACTCTCTAAAATGGAGGCACCCAATTCAGTCCCGCAGTAAATAATGCCGTCCCACTGAATGGAAGATGTTCAAATTGTTTGCTCTATGTTAGTGCAGAGTCGAGATTACTGGATTTGATTTTGTCTTTTTCTTTTAATTTTATTTCAATTTCGATTTGTTTTTTAACTTTTGTTTTGTTTAATTATCTTTTTTAATGTTTTATTTTTTTTATTGCAGCTTTTTCAAGGTTTATGCGTCCTTCATGACTTTTTTGGTGTAAATTGTTTTCGTCACAGGACATCAGAAGAAAAAAAATCTAACATTACTACTTATATGAATGTATTGCGCGCATGAACTCAAATACAGTAATATATGTGTTTATGTGCGTGTGAACGTGTCCGTGTGTGTATGTGTATAAGGAAGAAATGTGCTGAAATATACAAGGAAAGAGAAAATGGGTGTGAAATTGAGAATAAATTTGCCATGTCTCTCAAAATAGCAAAATAATTTTGCATCATTATATTTCAAAAATTAAGAAAAAGACAACTGAAAAATGCAGCAGACATTTGTGTCAATTAAGGCATTTTTTTCGAAATCCCAAAATAGAAGATAAATTCTTTCTCCTTTAACTTCACTTTTTTACTTTTATATGAATTGCTTTTTCTTTCTCGTTTAGAGAATTTCTTTTTCAAAATGTTTCATTAGATAACTTTTTGTTCAATCGAAGAATAAATTAATTTCCTAAAATTATATTTTTGAATTGATTTCTTAGACGAAAGTTACGAAATTTTAGACTCCAATTTACATCCAAGCGATGTTGTCTGTCTGAAAAAATCATTATTTAGTTTAATTTTCGGTCTCATTAGGGTACAGGAAACTTTTCTAAGATTCTTTATTTTGTGTTGAAATAAATAGTTAAGAGGAAACGTGAAATTTAGACATTATTATTTCCATTGATAATAAAATATTTTATTTAATAATAATTTATATGTCTCTTGTCTCTTATCATGCATAGACAAGCGTACATACATACAAACACGCACAAAGACACGCATATATATATATATATATATATATATATATATATATATATATATATATATATATATATATATATATATATATATATATATATAGAGAGAGAGAGAGAGAGAGAGAGAGAGAGAAAGAAAGAGAGAGACAGAGAGAAACAGGGAGAGAGATAGAGAACGAGCGATAGACAGAGAGAAAGAAATTGAATGGAAGTCAAATTTCTGTAGTTTTCAACTTTATATGTGCTAGTTTATTCATCATTTGTCGATCTACAACTTCCCCCAATAAAAACACACAATATAATCATTATTTATGCATAAAAACAAACTCACCTTTTCTCTTTGTTTTTATGTCCATAACAACTGACTCTCCCTTTTCAATTTGCGAAGTATATATGTATCTATAATTATATATATATATATATATATATATATATATATATATATATAAATATTTGTATCTATAAAAATAAAATTTAAACAATATATATATATATCTACAAACAATATATATATATATATATATATATATATATATATATATATATATATATATACATATACAAACAATATATATATATATATATATATATATACAAACAATATATATATATATATATATATATATATATATATATATATATATATATTTATATACAGGCAACAGGTTTATCACTTACATGATTGATGTTACCTTTAGCATCGCGAGTCCGGAGTTTCGTAGTCGGATATTCCAGGAATTACTGACTCCACTTGTCAGAGGATATCAGCAATTGAGTGCTTATAATTGTTCATTTTTCTTTTTGTATGTACATTTCATTCGAACATAACCCGAAGATACATACGAAACAAGATGAAAAAAAAAGGATTATGGATGACGTCTATTTAAATTATTCTTTCTAAATCCCTGCCGGTCTTTCAGATTATATCACATGCCTGCCCGGCATTTTACAAGAACTCCGTATATTCCTCACACTCATTGGGAATCTAAATGTCAAAATAGCAGATTTAAAGCAACAAATTGAATATTGAAAAATCATAATTAACCATTATAGTCTCGCAATATGGCATTGTAATATTATCAACGAGTTTAAGATCTACATCACTTCGATTATTGATATCATTAGAAAACGGAAGGCCAAGAATCTGTATTGAAAAGAAGGTTTCATATAGGAAGTCAACGAGCAGCTAAATTTATTTTTCAGAAATTAATTCCCATGCTTTTTACATAGATAAATTCAGAATGATATGCATGCACAAGTTTACCGGTGTCTTTGAAAGGTTTGTATATGTTATAAACACACTAGCCTCTACATTCCATTAGTATAAAAAAACTAACAATGTAGGCGATTTTATTTTCGTCAGTGTATATTTTCCTTGAACTATTAAAGTTGAAAATGGGTCAGTTGTTTTGCTACGCGTTCCCGATGAAAATAGCAGGGTTTTTTTAATGGTGGAAAATAGTTTAACTATAAATACTTTCATACAGTATCACACTATTTCAGTATCACAATATTTCAGAATCACAATATTTCAGTATCACAACATGTATTAGAGACAAAGACGAAATACAGCTTCATCTTAGACCTATTCAGATTGAGTTTAGATTAGAAATAAACATCTTTCTGCTTTATACACACACACACACACACACACACACACACACATATATATATATATATATATATATGTGTGTGTGTGTGCGTAGATAGATAGATAGATAGATAGATAGATAGATAGATAGATAGATAGATATTGGAAACAGATAGATAGATAGATAGATGAAACAGGTTGAGATAGATAGATAGATAGATAGATAGATAGATAGATAGATAGATAGATATTGGAAACAGATAGATAGATAGATAGATAGATATTGGAAACAGGCTGAGAAAGATAGATAGATAGATAGATAGATATTGGAAACAGATAGATAGATAGATAGATAGATAGATAGATAGATAGATAGATAGATAGATAGATAGATAGATATTGGAAACAGATAGATAGATAGATAGATAGATATTGGAAACAGGCTGAGAAAGATAGATAGATAGATAGATAGATATTGGACACAGGCTAAGATAGATAGATAGATAGATAGATATTGGAAGCAGATAGATAGTTATTGGAAACAGATAGATAGATAGATAGATAGATAGATAAATAGATAGATAGATAGATAGATAGATAGATATGAAAAGACTTACAAGAAAAAACACTAATCTTCAGATACAAATTGCAATTTATGAGTACATTTTTTCACTATATACAATTAAATTTCTTGAATAAAATCTGTTCATTGATTTTCTACTATGTTTTTGTATCCGTATATGTGTTTGCTATCTAGGTATTTAAAGAGATTTCTTCTTCAAATATATTAATTTACTGAAGAGATACATAGAAAAAAAATAATGAAACGGATTCCGTTATGATGTATTTAATGGCGAGATAATATTTTGACTTCGTTTTTTACAAATTATTTTGATTTGTAAAATATAAATCTTAAACCATTTGTGTATGAAATCAAAATATATTAGTCTCAATTTTGATCAGATTAAGAAATTTGTATATAAATCTATTTCCAAAAGTATAAAGTAAGATGTGCTAAATTTTACTTCGGCAATTTGCTAATAAAATCAGATTCAAATCATTCTTGTCGTGAAATGAAACATTTTGTATATAAAAACGATCGCGCAATATTTGCTACACACTAAGTGAACTGTGACCAGACGAAAAGTTGATAATCTTTTAATTAAAAGAAATGTTCAACCGAATATATATTCTTCACTGTTCTAATGAAACTTATACTTTTGCGTATGGATCTT
The DNA here is from genome assembly GCA_964036315.1 of Acanthosepion esculentum. NCBI lineage: Eukaryota > Metazoa > Mollusca > Cephalopoda > Sepiida > Sepiidae > Acanthosepion > Acanthosepion esculentum. Next base: position 119,782,554 of record OZ038490.1, on the reverse strand, counting down.
GCAAAGAAGATTCGGCAATGTAGGAATGACACCACCCAAATATCTGGATATTGCAGGAAAACACATCATTGCCCTATTTCAATATTTACTTCAAATTATTCACTATTATCCAAGGAAAAACGATCTTACTGATGATCCAAAACCCAGACAGAATTGTCGCTATCAAAATTAAAATCGAACCTCCACTCTAGTCATAAAAGGAAAACGATCGTTCAACATTATTATCGTCATTCCCATCTTCATCATCATCATCATGGTGATCATGTAATGAACTCTGTGTGGTCGCTGAGTCTGACCAGCTCCTTGTTTTCGTTTCGTGCTAATGCCTGAGACTTTTGAATTCTCTTTCAATCCATGCAGTGCAGTTGTCAGCACATTTATTTTTGTCTCATCATCATTAGTGTTGAGGGGTCTCCCCTTTTTACACAAATGGACTCACCCAAGGTATACATATACTACTGCCATTGAATACCCGGTAGTACGATAAGTCAAGTCAATAGAGAGTAGTAGTAGAGTCGAGTCGGTCGAGGTGAACAGTAGAATAACGTAGCGGGCAAGAGTCACAGTAACGAGCACTTAGACTCAGTAAGAAGTCATACAGCGATATATCGATACCAAAGACTTTATATATATATATATATATATGTCTACTAACCCCACATTCCTGGAACTACTAACCTGTATTACCAGTTTGTATTATTACGTTAATACATTTATTTCCTATATTCATTCTTGGCGTTTGTTATTATTTGATACCGGATTTCATCCCGGAATCCACAACAATTAGTATTAGGTAATAACATCTGAGAAGGCGGTAAAATATTTCCGGTTCTAATGACGTGGCCATAACATTCTATCTTTTTGTCTTTCCAAATGGTAGGTACAAGGTCTTCAAACAAGACTGTTCCTTGCCTGATGGAGTCTTTCACTGAATCGTCTACATAGGAGATGCTGTAGCATTTTTAAGGCTTGAATAATTCGGATTAATTCTGCTTTTACTATCTAAAGTTCGAAGATGTCCCCAAAGATTAAGAAGGCCAATTCACGCAACAGTCTGATCTTTGATTTCAGTCAGATTGTCTGGCTGTCCAGATGGAATTAAATGTGCTATAGCTGCCATTGTTTGTGCTGCTCTTAACATTACGTCTATTCAGAAGCTCTCTATTATTATATACTTGAATTGACTGATTAATTTAAGTTCTTGATCATCGACTTCATCTTGTTTTTTAATGCCTCTTCTCTTCCTTCGTCATGGGTTTATGCATAAGAAAATATATATTTCACTGCGCACAAAAGAACGAAGCCAAATTGAACTTTCAAAAATCTTCCAAGTGAAAATAATTAATACATTAACAGATGGTTTCAAGAGTTTTTTTTATGGATGCCCACTTTCTCATGTATACAAAGAATTTAAAAAATATTGTATAGCATTCCCTTTTAGATGTGTTAACCTGAATTAAGAAATTAAAAACAACCCTACTTCTAAAGGCGAAATAAGCGGACTCATATATTATTTCGCATTAAAATGTTTCAACGCAAACATTTCACCAATTTTCCCATTAGAAAAGCTTACTACCATAAACTAAAGAGTTCACTGTGGCCATTAAATTATTCGAATTTCATATGGAGAGGTCATCCTCACAGGGGTTACGGGAGATTCAGACACATGCACATGTAAACATAGACATATAGACACCCTGTGGCTACTTAATTAAGTATATGAACATATTTCTAATTCGACAATGATGTGACAGCATTTTAAAATGTACACGCTTTTAAACATGGTCACGTTGAGTTGCCTAATTTAGTTTTATTAGTAATGTAAATGGCTTTGAAAACAGTAAGATTGTTGGTGACAGACGAGCGGATCTGAGTATTTGATAAAACACTGATACATTAGACTTTTCACGGAAATCCACTTGTATTGTTTACAGAGAATGAACAGAAAAAATTCCGAAAATTATTCGTTGATGAATGGGGTCGCTTGAGAATGCGCAGACTCGTACAAACTGATACGAAATGTAACAGTAGGCCGAGTATCCAATCTGTACAATTGATATAGAGATAAGATGATTTATGAACGCACAACACGTTGAACCTTTTGTACACGGCGTCCCTAAAATCTGGACACATAGGCGGAAATGGATATTGTCAAGAAATTAAACTTTCAATAACATTTTATTGAATTGAAATATTAACAAATAAAATCTTCAATGATAATTCGGTCGTTTGTGATGCAACTTTTGATTGCAAGATTCACGTGAACTCGATGCAACAACAAATTGCCGTCAATTCTAGCACATTCAGGTTGCATTTGTGATTTTCAATGACTACACCTCCTCCTTTAACATGCCCCAGAAAATGAAGCTACTACTTTCTTCTTTCGACAAAACGTGTTTAATATGTGGAGGTAAAAAAAATATTGTTAATGAGATTTGCTATGTGTCCAGACCTTCCGGTCACCTTCTATACTGTGTTTCATTTGTACTCATATTCATGCTATAGAAGGCAAAAGACCCACTCAAGTTAGAGGCTTACCGAATGATTTTATGTGCGTATTTGTAGAGGTGATGTAATCATATGGGAAATATTACCATTGAATTGAGGCAGTTTTAAAAGAGAAAAAGTCGGTTCAAATATCAAAGTGATGAGTGAGTGAATCTTTGGCGCTGATTTATTCTTTCATACATTCTCAATAATGCAGATATTGAAACGCATCGATAGTTCACTAATTTAAGCGCACAATTCGATTTTCAGTTTGTACCCATTATTTCCCTGTTGAACTCGCCAGCTGTAAACATAGATTCGACATAGTTTCGTATAGTTTCTTCTTCTGCATTTTCCCCTTTGACTCTTTTCCAGCTTCTGATTTTATTGTCAGCTTCGATCTTGAATAAGTCAAATGCAACGACAATTTTTATCTTCTGTCACATAGAATCATTTTTTCCCTCTTTTTCTTTCACTCTCGGTAACCTTTTGCATCCTTTGTGGCTTTATTGCATTGCTTGACGTGGAATGACCAACAATATCACAATAAATGATACAGCCAAATAGTTATTTTGTTATGTAATTGTTGTGAATTCCGGGAATGGAAACCTGCACAAATAAATAAACAACGCCAGTAATTGAGATAGAAAAATAAGTGTATTAAACATAAGAATACAGAATTGAAGTGAAGATTAGTAGTCCAGGAATGCGGGTTAGTAGAAAATATATGTACAAGTCTCTGTAAGTGAAGCCGTATTTATCTCTCTCGCTGGACTCTCGTATAACTCTCTGTGAACACACTGTCTGGTGTCTCCGTATCTCTCACCCTGACTCAACGTATCTCAACCCGCATGTATTCTCTCTGTCAGTATAAGTATACTTTGGACGAGTCCATCTTGTGTAAAATGGGTCTTCCCTACAACAGTAATGATTTTTAAAATAGGATTTCCATTGACTGTTATTACTATTCTAATAAAAATGCGTAATATTAATATCTTAACCGAGAAACGTTTTTATTCTATGACCCACAGATCTATTCAACATAATACTAGTATCTTAGTTATGAAGGATTTCTATTGTTGAATGTCTTCCTGATTGTTACAATATTCCATTTAGTATTCATTGGTCTGTGTGGAAATCGGATTAATTCTACCGGGCAATGAATTGAAAGGCAATCATTATAAGCAGTTTAAGACGAACGCTGTGACGTGGAACCGAGTTCAGGATTATTAATCTTTGAGATTTTGTTCCTTACTGAGTCTCCTGTACGTGACACTTTGTGCTGTCCTTTGATGAGCTTATAAAATCGAAATTTTGGTCAACAAGGAAATCTTATAAACGATTTAAAATTGTGGCAACTTAGATCCACACATAGTGTCCGATCAGTAAGCATTTTTGCGAAGGTTTACCAACATTCCATAAAACTATTCACTGTAGATCACCGAGCAAGTACGTCCCTCAAATCATGAATAATGATTAATTGTTGATCCTCGTAGATTTGTTTGTGTAACTTTCGTTCGCTTTTTTAAATACCCTATCCCCGCAGATGGTAGGAGATTATGAAATCTGAATAGATTTATTTTCTTCATGGTCTGGGAATTGTCACGCTTTCTTGGAAATGATAATAGATTGGTTTCACGTTGGCATTTCCTGATTTGGGTGGAGATCTCAGTCTACCCTGCTATTTATGCCTAGAGTAGGGAGTGATTCCCAGAGACATTGGTGTAAAAGGGAGCGTAACAGATTAAGGCGGAATTTGAATTCGACTTGTACATTCAAGTTTATGCGCCAATATCCGTAGCAATAGCCACTCATCCTGTTAGCTAAGCTTTCTCAATGATAACGTATTGGGACGTTGATAAATAAAAAGAGGGAAACCTCTTAAACAATTTTAATGAAGTGAAATCGATCATCGCACGATCCTCCTTTCTTTCGTTTTAAAGCAGTCCAATTTAAATACCAAAAACTATTCCCGAACATTTAATGCAAACTCAAGTATTTCCTTCTATACATTTTTTGCCGTATTTTAAACTTGGCTTTATCAAATCTACCTCAGTTTTAAAGAAGTAAAAAAAAGAAAAAGAACAACATTTGTGACGTAACATTTACGAGGAGCATATTATGAATGTACAGAGTATAAATGCGGAGCATGTGTAAAAAAAAAAAAAAGGCTGTTGGTAAAAAAACAAAATGTATCAGTTGGGGTGGATTTCAAGTCAGATAACAATTGGTGTGCAGTTACCGTAGACCACCCATGGTGGTATGCAATATGTCCCCACCAAGAATCACGTCGTTTCTTTTTACAACATGATGGAATTTAGACTACCTGATTCTACTGCCTGCGTAAATCATGTTTTATGATATATATTTTCTACTTTTCTTAGCATGACTCATCCTCTCATTCATCTTCTTCCTTCTTTCACTTCAACGTCCCATTACAATTTGCTTCTTACTTTTTATCTATTTTCGCTCATTTATTTAAAGAAAAAAAGGGAACTGTATTCTTTGTTTTATTCTTTGTCTAACTGTTCACATGGTGAATAACATGACTGTAAATATATTCAGTACAACTGCACTCTCCATAATATTGTCAGCGATTTTAATAACATGCACATTTGAAGAGTTTAAATTAAGTATCCAACATATATATTCTTTAGTATTGTCTTTAAAGGAAGCTTATACTATTTAAATGTGTCCCGTTATTTACGAATGCAGATTGCATCTTCTGCTTTTATATAATTTTTATGAATTATATATATATATATATATATATATATATATATATATATATATATATAATACACACACACACACACATATATATATATATAAATACACACACACACACACACATATATATATATATATATATATATATATATAGTCTTAAGCTGTGCTATATTTATGGGATAAAGTGTTCAGTATAAGAGATAGAGCGTATGTAAAAATAAAAGTGAACATTGGAGTCAAAACTCAGAGGCGACAGGGTGTTTCATGTTAGACGCAATGGTCAATATATATATATATATATATATATATATATATATATATATATATATATATATATATATATAAATAAAAGTGAACATAGAAGTCAAAACTTAGAGGCGACAGTCTGTTTCATGCTAGATGCAATCATCGGGCCGATGATTTCATCTAGCATTAAACAGACTGTCGCCGCTAAGTGTTGACTTCTATGTTCACTTTTATATTTACACACGCTCTAGCTCTGATATTGAGCAATTTATCCCATAAATATAGCACACTTTAAGACTATATTTCTTCATATATATATATATATATATATATATATATATATATATATATATATATATATATATATATATATATATATATATATTCGATTTTATTCCAAGTTGCTGAGGTGTAATTTTATGAAATATATTTTACAGGTGTATGTCATAGATTCAAATCTTACACATATTAAAAAGCAAAAGTAAAAGAAAATCACTTCCTGTCTCTAATATCCTTATACATTCCAGTGAACAAGAGTTTTATTTTTATTTCGACTATACTCCGAAAACTCCTAAAGTTTGTCTACGAGAGACATCTTGATAAAGAATCGGCAGCCATCCACCATCTTTCCCGAACCAAGCGTCTTTGAGAACAGAAGAATTCCATGAACTACGAATATTTCAGTGATTGCAAGCGAAATTGTCCGAGACGATATAAGGTTTGGTTAAGTCACTATAGTATCGATTTTTTCGTGGGTACTATGCATGGGTCAATTAGTGCAAAACGTTATATATTCTTGTTACGCGGATGAAACAAATAAATAAAACTGGGGTAAATTGCTGCTAAGAGAGGTTTTCTGACGAACAGTGAAATGACAACAACCATCGCGCGCGAATTAAACAGTGAACTTTGTCCAAGTTTCCAGAAAATTCGTTGCATAAAATAGACTCATAAAAATGCTCGGAGATTCAAAGCTTGAACTTTTCTGAAGAAAAGAATTTGGACGTACGTTCCAGTTATTCAAATTCTAATAATGATAGTTCAACATCACAAAATCTAAAACAGTATGATCCTCTTATCTGTACTGGCCTATCCGTCTGAATTAAAGATCCTTTAACATTTACTTATATAAAAGAAATTCTTAATTGTGATTAAACTATTTGACTTAAATCCCATTCATTTGTAGACGTCACATAGGATCATCGGTTGTACTCTTTTATACATAAGCTAATTAGACAGATTCATTATTATCGGATTAGTACTTATAATCTCAGTATTATTATTATGACATGCTTGTCCACAGAAGTCATCTAAAAGCGGTCAATAAGATCAGAGATCAAAGTCCTTAATATTTCCCAGTTATAGCCGTTGAACTTAGAAAGTCTTTTTATCAAATCTTTTATCAAATGTTCACTTATTTACATGAAAATATTGTTTTGATCGTCATTTGAAAACATTGGACAAATTACTTAATTAAATTCCCGCTCGGTCTTCATGCCGACTGTATTGATGCGCTCTGAATTTTGTCAGACTTAAGTGAATGTCTCATTGATTCTTCTTGTAAAACTGAAATGATTTGTAATCCTGCAGCTATTATTTTCATCGCTCACAATTTTCAGAGCTCACGCGATGAGCATTGATCTATTTTGTCACACAATGTCGCTGTTAGATTGTTTAGAAAATAATGGCCTATTTTAGAATCAATTTTATTCACGAATTTACACTGTGTTTAAATTGGTTAAAAATCGGTTGAGCCCTGAGCATGTATATATGTCTGCCATAGAATTACAAGATTATTTGTTATACCCAAAGCTGTATTGGCTATCGCCAATGGCGGACCACCAAATGAACGCCAAGAAATATTTGAATGCAATTTCTGTATTTTTGCAGCAGAATGTCTATGGGTCAAATTATTGTCAATATGATTGCAAAAGTCGTAATCAGTGGGCGGAAGATATGGGTATATGTGACAAAATCTCGTATTCTAAGTAAGGGAGCTTCTGCAATGCCAGCATGCGGCCAAGTATTTTCATGAAGCAGAACTGAACCTCGTCGATTAACAAGTGCCGGACGTATTTTGCGTAACTCAGTCTGCATTTCATCCGGTTACTGGCAATACACGTCGGCTGGGATAGTCTGGTTAGATTCCAGAATTCTGTAATAGATAATACCAATGACAGATCAGCAGAGAGTCAACATAATCTTCTTTTGTTCCAATTTCGTTTAGGAAAATGTTTGTATCCGTTACGTTTAAGCAATTCACCCGATCGATTATGATTGTCATAACGGCTGTATTTCTCAGCAAAAAAAAAAAATGTTCAATCTGAAAATTTGTCAAACTTCTTATAGATGTAGCACTGAAAGTTAAATTTCAATGATCTCATGAGTCTAAATATTTATCTTCACCTTGCCAGGTTTTTGCGATGGTTGGATATTTTTGAAACACCCATTATCTGAAACCTTTATCTCACGTTTTAACATAGGTTTATTAGACCGTTGTTTACAGATGATGGTTGCCTATTGCAGAAACATATTCTTTACAAGCTTGATCTCCAAGACTCGTATCTCCAATGTTCGATTACAACTGGAGTATTTCCTACATGTTAGTTTTGGCAAGGATTTTACAAGCTTGAACTCATGCAAATAAGTAAACGCATCTATTTTTCTTTGTTCAGTATGAATGGATATATAATGAATTAAGTAAACATGAAAAAGTGATAGATACGAAAATAACAGAGGATAAACTTTAATAAGTTGGAATTGGTAATATATTTTTGTTTAACTGTTATAATAATATATTAGAACTCAATTGAATTTCTATTCAAAACCAAACATTATTCTCTGAATAGCCTAACAGCATATGTGATATTTGGTATGCCTATATCCAGGATTTAATATATTTTGATTTGCACAATTCCTGTGGAATTACTGATTCAGACTCTTTGCTTTTGTTTTTTTATATACGTCGCTTTTTAAGAATTTAGTTGAAGTCATTCATAATACAAACCAGTACCTCCTCTGTTTTCTATACAGAAGCGATATTTGTTGTTGTTTTGTGTCCTAATTTTACAGTGTGATATAATTATAC
>OZ038490.1:119738501-119773803 GCA_964036315.1 Acanthosepion esculentum | reverse complement strand
GAAGAAGAAGAAGAAGAAGAAGAAGAAGAAGAAGAAGAAGAAGAAGAAGAAGAAGAAGAAGAAGAAGAAGAAGAAGAAGAAGAAGAAGAAGAAGAAGAAGAAGAAGAAGAAGAAGAAGTCCATGCCTGAAAGTGATAAAAAAATTGTTCTGACAAGTACAGCCCACACTTTACGAAGGACTTTATCTATGTAATTATTTTATTTATTTATTCTTTGCAGTGGAAAGTGTCATGATGCCATTTCTAACCTTAGGACCCTGGGGGGAACCCGGAAAGAAATGTGTAAACGCCAGATATCAAAGAAAATAATAATAATAATAATAATAATAATAATAATAATAATAATAATAATAATAATAATAACAATAATAATAACAATAATAATAAAGATAGTTTACGGCATTTATAAAGAAACCAATACTTTCCTAAATGAACTCAACTTCACTGTCAAAGTAACTACTAAATCTCAAGTCTTAAAAGATTTTAAAAGATATACATGGAAAGTTTTCAACATGTAACTTTGCCGATAAACATATAACTGAAGCCAGTGAAATTAAAATCAGAGACAGAAGCATTTACAATGGCAGCATATATCAAACTAGAAAGAAGCATAATAAAATAACTCCGCATATACAAATTGCTTGAACAACATTCTTAGACAGTTGACCAATCTGTGTCTAATTATTCATTTCTAACACCGAATAAATTAAAAGATGACCTTGTTAAGATCGGACAGTATATTCGATGGAATATGTCAGTATTACTGAACGGCACATAAAAAAACATCAACATCAAAATCATCCCACACCAGTGATAGAAAGCCATGAGGTCATTATTCTTTAGGGATTTACCATTCATATTAACACGCATATAAAACTAATAGACCAGATATTGCGATTAAAGATTAAAAACATAATTTTCTTCTCATACATATGAGATCAGATAAAGCTCTATCTTGTAAAGAATAAGAATAATAAGTGAATATAAGTATTTCGAAATTGCAATTGAAAAAAAAACGTGGCACGTTAAAACTACTGTAATACGTACATTAATTATCACCTTGGGTCAGTCAAGTAAAAGGCAAGAACATGAACAATATCTCTGCCAGCCCCGGCTTACCAGAGATTTAAAAATATGCACTGTGTTAAACTGTTTGTCTATTGAGAAAAGTATTATCGGCCTAAAAATAAATCTACAAATACAGATGATTTTGTGCAAACAGAATTCCTATTTCCTACCTTGACATACTCTCTCTCTCTCTCTCTCTCTCTCTCTCTCTCTCTCTCTCTCTCTCTCTCTCTCTCTCTCAGTTAATGAGTAGGTAATGGATTGTACAGAATAGAAATTGTATAATAATAATAATAATAATAATAATAATAATAAGAAGAATAATAATAATAATAATTTGCTGAGTGGAGCAAAACATACAACAAAGAGAATTAAGACTAATTATCCAATAAGAATATGGTGATAAAAAAAGAGCTTTCATAAAAAGACATAATGTGATTTCAAAATAAAAAAGCCGCCGTCGAAATGACCTGCACATGGCTGTAATGTTGAAATAAAAAGAAAGAAAGAAATAGAAATATGAGAGTAAGCTTAGATTCGCGTGTGGGTGACAGCGGAAATTGATGCAAAACAAAGTAAAATAGCAAATGCGGTCTTTGTGGAGGACGGGGAAATATAATAATCTATGTAAAAATCAATGTTATATGATGTTGCAGAATGAATATAACTACATACATGACTGGCGAGAGGCACAGTCATTTCCTGTTAATTGTGCAATTGAGATGCATTCTGCTATAGATGCAAATGATATGAACACGATACAGAAAATGATCTAAACGACAACAAAAGAAAATAGTTTTGGAGTTTCACATTCAGATATTCGTTCAAATCAAACCAGAAGAAAAAGAATTGTGTAAAAACTGAAAGTCTACAATTAATAGATGTAGCAATGTTGTCGAATACCACGATAAAGCTGAAAGTGAGAAAATGGTAGAATGCCATGATTATTCAAGGAAACTGAAAAAGTAATCCCCAGTTATGGGTAATTCCCATAATACTGGATATACTCGGAACTGACTCTAAGCAAATTGTAAAGAGAATATTTAGAAATATTGGATCTACTGCGCTGTAATAATAACTTCAATATTCTATATATTTAAAGGGGTATGCTATCATGCAAACGTTAGTAACGGTGAGCATTGTCCTATGATGGTAATAATAATAATAATAATAATAATAATAATAATAATAATAATGATAGATAACGTCTACTTCATGAAGGAAAGTGAAAAGATAATATATACAGCGCAAGAGCAGGCCGTAAGAACACAATCCATTAAGTACGTTATAGAAAAGCTGGTTTACCTTTGTGCATGCTGTGTATGGAAGATACTGAATGTGTGCAACACACTGTCAACCCCCATAAAAAAAATTGTGAACTGTTTAAGAATGACGTACGAGTGTTGACTACCGACAGTAGCCGAGAGTAATGCTCATGTGGAATACGACCATTTTGATTGACGATCGCTTAGAGAGCAATCGTCCTTTTCTCATACCTGTGCCTTAGCTTCCTTTGGGTATGAAGGCATATCAGGCAAGAATAAAAGATGTAGCAAGAGTTCGCAGGAGAAATCGGAGAAAGTTGCCCATTTTGTGTTTGGTTCACTCAGGTCTATTTCTAGGATACTGTCTAGTATGTAAAACGCCATGAGGACATCTAACATCATTGAGAGTGTGCAGTTGAACAGAGAATGCGCTGAGGAAAACTGATGTGTCTCTGAGCTGCGAGTAGCTGTTGCGATATGACCATCATCACCCGGGCCGAAACACACGTGTCGGCTGCAACCGTTCAAGACTTGACAATGCGAACTCTTTACATGATTTAAATTTAATCATGCATACAAACGATACAAAATGTAATTGTTTCGAATAAAAGTATATCATCCTATCTTTGATAAGGGACCAGCTCTTGTTATTGTAACGAAAATTAGCAAATATATTGAAATAGACGATCCTGCAGAAATATCATTTTTATCCAAAGAAATACTTGAAGCAAAGACAGATAATGAAACGTTATCCAATAAAAAGTGTATTTTACTTTTTGCCATGATTCTAAAGACAAAATGAATTGAGAAAAAAGAAGAATTAAAATCTGCATTTGAAAAGCTTAACTTTATCTATTCAAACAATTCCTTTGTTTGAATAGTCAAGAATTCTTTGTAGATTTCTTGGCGACTTAGTAGATTTCCTGCTCTTTAAACTACCATTTGACCCACTGTTATATAGGAATAAATTGTCACTGTCGACACTTGAATTCGAACATAGATCGCCAGTGAGCAAAAACAGGCGATCCCATTATTGAATTAAGTAGACCACGTGACCATACAGGAAACGCATATATTTTTGCGTGACGTCCAAATTATCGTATATCGACTCTATCCTCTATTACTATACGGACCTCTATTCTCTACTCTATTCACGATACTATTTCTCTATTCGGATTACTGTTCGAGCGAGTATTATCGAGCAAATACTATTAGTGCGAGTGATATTCGAAAGTGTCTGACACCAACATTGAACCACGGCATACGATAGTTGTATCTGCGATTCCTCTCCACCGAGCATTACGAAAGTGACAACGAGTATTCGTTGGCATCACAAAAGCTGCCTACTATTAAGATTTCACAGAAGTTAGAAATATGAATACATTATAAAGATTTCGAAGAAATAGTCAATAAGAATTTTGTGGAAGTAAGAAAAAAATATGTAAGAATTTCGTGTATTTAGTATAAATAATACTTGTGCGTAAAATTTGCTATGACACTGATCTTAAATTTGAAAAGAAACCTTCTGCATTTGCGGCAGGAAATCCTGATTCCATTATTATTAAAAGAAAACTATTATTTTTGTATAACTTTTAAACTTTATTTTATTGTCTTTCTTTGGGCAGTTTATCTTTCTGTCTCAATTAACTTCGCTGGGCAGAGTGTTTAGACCTAAGAAAAATTAAGATGGCGGAACAATTTTCTGAACCCATTAAAATTGGTTTATCGATCTGTTCCGGGTTATTGAAAACGGACTGAATAATTCGTTTTAATCAAGTTGGCCAGAATCACAATTGTCACCGTCCTGCAGAGATTGCATGGCTTATCTTCAAAGAGACCAGAATAAGAATGGAAAGGGAGAAAGAAAAACTGAGGGAAAGAAGAAAAAGAAGTCGCGAAAATTAAATAATAAACAATGAAACGGAACAACAATTGGTGTTGTTAGTGGTTAGAAAAAGAAAATGAAGAAGGCGGGGAGGGCATAAAACAAGCGAACACAAAAAATTGGAATCACATCAACGATAATAACAATAAAGAATAAAGTGCAAAGAATACAATCATCTCTGATATTATATTAGCAAAACTAAGTATAACATCTCGTTGTTGTAATGATAGAGAATGTTGACATTGATGAAGAGGAAAGAAGAGAGTTAATGTGAAGAATACGATGAAGAGGCAAGTGGGGTTGATGACGAGGATGACAGAGAGAAAGAATAAAAAGTGTTTTCTGCTGCTGGAGATGATGATGGTGGTAGTGAGGAGGAAAAAGAAAGGTCTGATGGCTATAATGTAATAAGAGAAGAAAAAGTGATGACAAAGATGACTCTGGGGAAGATTTAATGATGAAGATTAAAGAAAATATTGAAGTGGTAGAAAATGTAGGATTCTAAAAAAAAAAATAGAAAGAAAAATAAATGAAGGAATAAAGAAAAACCAAATATGAGAAAGAAAGAAAGCTAATAATGAAAAAAATCATAAAACGGTAGGAGAAAATAAAATGGTAAATATGCCGACAGAGTTGAAAAATGGTAAACCCGAAGGAAAAAAAAAAGATCGAGTTAGAAAAATGGTAGTTTTATGTGCAAAAATGATTGCTTCAAGAAGAAAAAAAGGAGGAGAGAAAAAGAAAGGAAAACCAAAAATATAATAAATGAGAAAAGGGGGAAATGAAAATAAGAAATGACAACAAAAAGAGAAATGTATTTCGAAAATGAAAAAAAATAAAATAAACAAGGGATGTGAAAGAGGGAGGCAAATGGTCAAGATTAAGGGGAGATAATCGAGGAAAATGAAGTTATGTTTTGGCAATTGGTAGCAGGAAAGAAGCAGGGGTAATAATCAAATTAATGGCCCAAAGTCAAAACTCAATAAAGAAAAAAAAAAGTAAAATTGAACGATAATGTCAAGCATTAAAAGAGTATCTGCCGGTCGGATGGCTGAGCTGGGGACATAATCGAATTCTGAAAGAGATAATTAGAAGTTTGCAAAAAATATTTATGCGTTTAATGCAACTAGTTATGAACGGATAATCAAAACAGGCGCCATCTATCTTGTTATTGTTTTTGCTGTTGTTGCTCGTCTTCTTCTTCTTCTTCTTCTTCTTCTTCTTCTTCTTCTTCTTCTTCTTCTTCTTCTTCTTCTTCTTCTTCTTCTTCTTCTTCTTCTTCTCATTATTATTATTATTATTCACATAATAATAATATTATTATTAATAATAATAATTATGATGATGATATTAATGATATTTTCCTTACCTTCTGTTCGAGACGCAATGGGCCTTCAGTGCTTAACAAGTTTCATCAGTATTGTATATTTTACTATTTTTCGAATAGTGTTTTAACAAATGATTGTAAATGCAAGATTGCAATTCAAGTATGCATTGGAATACACAAAAGATACCTTCCAAAATTCTCATGTAAATTTCTTTAGCAACAAATAAAAGAGTATTGATCTATTGAATGGCAGGGAATGTTGGACAATTTCCTCCGGGATGAAGAGAAAACAAGAAATATAGATCTACTGAAGGATGCTGAGAATCCCATGGATAGAGAGCATATGTAAGGAAGAAGTTTTAAATAACAGAGAAAGAGAAAAAGATGCTTATACTCAGAATCAGAAAGAGAAAGCTTCGACACATGATGCAGAAAGAGAATTTTACAAACACAGGATATATCAAGGGCAAAAAAAAACAATGTAAAGCAGTGGGATGAGCTTGTGTGAATAAATGGTGGAACAGCCGTTGCTCATGGCTACAAGGGATTAGAAGGTTGGGGAGTGCAATTATCGTTCTGAAGAGCAAGATATATAAAGAATAAATAGAAGTTGTGCAAAAATATACTTTTTCGGACTTCCGTTCCAAACCAATAAATATTGATAAACTCTGGCCAATCATATTTCTCATATTTCCACTTCTGTGAAAAATCTTAAATATTTAAAAATATTAACCCAAATATACTTCTCTCAATTTCTCTCAATGTTCTACTAATTTGCATATTTGTTTATGACTGTAAGATATTACCTTGTCTTATACTGACAAGGAAATTATTATTATATTATTATATATTTTCAGTCTTATTATTTTTTGTTTTATTTTGTCATATTAAATTTATGCACGAATCCAAAACTTCGGCCAAGTTTCCAGTATTAGCGAATGTTAAAATACATATTTTTTTATATTTTTTTACGTCAATTTATATGATTCAGATTTACATCTCAATACAAGTAACAATTACTTTTTCATCTATTTTGATTTTAATATCCTGATACGATGGACTCTAAGATTCCCTTTTCTTATCCAAACATTCTTTATATAATAATCCACATGTCATTTTTAAATCTCTTTTCTACTCATCTTAATTTTTCATTGAGGGTTTTATTTTTATTTTTTTATTTTTTAGTTTCTTGATCCAACATTTTTGTTATGCTTATTTCAATGTCTGACTGTCAAATGCATTTTGGCAATAATCTGCTGTTAGATGTCTACAAGAAATTTGATTGTCGTGTCAACACAAATGTGATTCTGCTAAGTCAGTTTCTTTCACGTTGTTTCACAAAATTTCACAACGCCAATATTTGTCATTCAACATTAGGTCATTACTTATTTATCTGATCCACATATTGCAGTTATTTTCTTGTCTAGATTAGGAAGAATCCAGAATCGTCCTATATTTATATTTCATCGGGGCGGGTCGTTGAAAATATGTATACGATTTTGTAACAACTCTAAAATTTTCATAGTTTTCTTTAAATGGAACCTATTCTGTTGAATTTGTTATTTAATATGCGACAGGTTAAATACTTTTCTGTGAATCTGAATGTTATTTTGTCACTAATGATTGAATCTCCTTTTTTAATTGTCACATTTGTCTTATTTATTCGATTGTCCATGTCAACAGAAACTTTAAGTTTTTCCGAGTAGTAACGCACGTTCGACATGAAATTTTATCTCCTTTAGACAAAAACTCTAAACAATATGTATGAGTGTTTGATGAAAACTACGTATGGCAAATGACCATCCCTATTATTTGTGTAATAAAAAACCCAAGAGGAGAGTTGTAGATTTAAAAATTAAGTAGGTGCATAATTTTTAATATCTAGAAAGTGTTTAATAGAGGAGGCAAGATGCGAGACCGATATCCGAACACGCATTGGACTAGCAAAAGAAACATTCATATACTAAGGAAAGTGCTGAGAAATGGAAAGAATTCCGTTAAAAACACGGGGAATACTGCTGGTTTTCCATGCAATAACCGTTCTCTTATATGGCATTGAATGTTGGACAATATCCCCTCACGAATGAGGAAAACACTTTAGTCAGTAGAAATGTAATTATACAGAAGGATACTGAGAATTCCGAGTGAATAAGCAAGAAGGAAGTCTTAAAGAAAATGGCAACAGAAATAACACTTACAATCAGGATCAGAAGACGTCTGACATTCCTTGTGCACATAATGAGGATGGAGGGTCTGGTAAAGTTCATCTGCGCTGAATATAACGAGGGCAAGAAAGAAGCGAGCCATTTACCTGACGAGCATGTGTGGATGAATGGCGTGACAGAGGCTGAGAACCTCAGTGAAGGTAGAAAAATTGCACCTCAGAAAGGAAGTTATAGTAAAACATGATCGCCTAAGTCCCGAAGGGACACAGAACAATGATGTCGTGTACGAATAGCAAGTAATAATGTTTCTAAGTACTGTATTGGGAAGTTTTCAATTATGTCACGTTTGAAATAATTGATCATGATCATTACCTAATTATGTTTGATCGATGAATTCCTACATTATAGAAAACCAGTGAACGCATTGTGTTTCATAATTCAGCAACTGGTTATTTAGAAGCTGTTAGTCAAGTAGGTATCAAAATGTTAGAATGCCGGCCCCATAAAGCTGCCGAATAGAAACCACCGACTTCATTCTACAGTATTTATTTTCAGTATTCACTTCATTATTTTTTGTGGGGAAGCCTTGTCACATTTAATGAAACATGATTAGATTATTATGATCCGGAGATCAAAATCAGTTAATTCAATGATAATATCCGTCTGCTCTAGAAAAATAATTCAAGACTCAAACGCTCCCAGGGAATGACATTGCCACATATTACTTTCTTTTTTTCTCATAGGCTGGTAAGAAAGGAAATTTAATGTCTTACTATGTTTTAGGAATGAAACATTTAGTGAACATTTCATTGAAAACTTATTCTCTATTGGCAGGACAAGATATTGACAATCAATGTGTGTTTTGGGTCATTTTCAATTTGAGTTCATAGGTCACCCAATCAACCCACGTGATTTTCATCCATTTCCAAAACTGAAAAACGATTTTGAATATGAAAATATTTTTGAATGATTCTGATGTGATAACAGGAGGGGAGTAATTATCAAATGTCATAAATATTTTTGGAAATCATGAGAAACGACGTGCCAAATATTTTGAACATTGCTTGGATATGTATAATAAAATATACCTTCCATAACTCGAGTTTAAGCCCTTCATGTTTGAGCTCCGCTCTTTTCAGAACAATCTTTTAGAAATAGGGGGGGGGGTTTACATTAAATATCTTCATCATTTCAGGTAGCATTCTCTGATATTCTTTAATTGATTCACACTTTTAAATAGCATTAACCGTATTGTAACTTTTGAAATTAAATTTAATTAGTATGGCCAAGTGTTTAATACTCTGAACCAGTTTATTTTCATTTTTGGAGAATTATCTTAGGTCATCAAATAAGTCAAATATTCGATCTTTTTCTGATAAAATAGCGAATATATCCTTCTCTTCTAAAATCGGAAGAACTCAAAGATAACTGATTGGTGAATATAATTTTGAAATGTTGAACTCTGCTAAAATGTTTCCCCGACAGTAAGTTCAAACTTCCATTTCTGCATTTATTTAACTGTAAATAAATAATTCAATTATAACAAAAAAGCTTGCCAGAAAGAAAAAAACTATGACTGACTATTTCAAATTGAATGTGTTGCAATGAATATAGAGTTAGAAGACACTTTAACTCAGACTTATTCAATATAACATATGGAAAAAAAGTTCTGAACTTAATATCAAAGTCGTTAGATTCGTTAATTTCCTCATGCAGCATCTACTGTCGATCATGTCAATGGAAACGAACTGAAAGGAATTGTGTAACAGAACGAGCAAAAGAGAGATGTATATGCAACTAGCAGCAGGAAATAGAAAAGAAAGTTAAGAAGACAAAAATAAGTATTACGTGATATACTAAGTAAAATAGGGGGAGATAAAGAGCAGTTAAAGAGATATTAGAGACAATAGAAGATGAACGGAATTATAATGGAAAACTTTACCTAAATTAGTAAAGGAAAAATAGAAGAATAAAAAGACCATATAGAGAGTGATATCAAAGGAAAGAGTGGCTGAAAGAATGACGTAAAATAAAAGATAAGGTTTTGAATCATAGAAAGAAAATTACAAGTAAATACGACATCGATGTATAAACGAAGTAATCCACTAGCATTCCCAGTGGGGCATGGACTGGAATAAAAGTTGAATCAAAAAACGATAACGTCACCAAGCTCGATGAATTCGGGAAAACATGAACTGAATGCTCTCATCTACTTTGATGCATAGATGGTGAGAACAAAGTGTATAATTCAATAGAAAGAACGACCAACAATGAATAACAAACCGGCTTAGGAAATCAGATTAGAAAGCAAATAGCCATGCTTCAAACTATCTCAAGTTTATTTAAATGAAAAACAAAAACAAACAAACATCTCAACTAGCAAGGGGCAACAGATTTGACGAGAGAATGCATACAAAATAAAATAAATATAATGGCTATATAACAAAGCGTAATAGTTGTAGAAGGAAGACAAAGAAAAACGACTCAAAATAGGAGGACAGATAATATATAAACAAGGGATGGCACAATGTGAAACAAAACGGATGGATGCGGACATAAAAATAAAATTGCATTATATCCTGACAAAAGTTTTAAAAGACCACTTATATATATATAACTAAGTGGAAGAAGCGTTTAATTATTTTATATTTCTCACGGTAAGATTCACCCATTTCAAGGCCCGGGGCCTTCGATGTAGAAGTTTACGATATAGATAGGAGGGGAAGAAACCGTTGGCTCTAGACTTGAACAAGTTAAGATTTTAGTGATCAGAGAAAAACCTTTTAGGGAATATGTTCCATAGGACAGAAGCTGTTTGAGTGGAACTTACTTCTCGCCGATGAAATACGGAGTGAATGTAAGTGGTTTGCAATAATGTAAGTAACATGGTGGGAACTAGCAGTGAAGGTATGTCCTAGTGGAACCAGAAGGAACAGTTCATCCAAGCACTTTCCATGGTAGTAGCGATAGAGATGAGAAAAGCTCCCCCACCCCGTGAGAGAGATGTTGGAGTGTGAAAAATAATTCTTCTCCCACAAAATATGGCTCTTATAAATGTATAGGATAGATAAAGGGGTCTGGTTCGTACTAGAGCGGTACAGGGAGCCGGTCATTTTACCGGCATCTTTACCGATTGATCGTATATAGGAATTCCACTTTAGGTCGGGCGTGTGTTTGAGGTCTAATATCCTCTCGAGGCAGTGGACATCCTCGAGGGGACATCAGTTCATCGTGACTTGCGATAGTTCGGAATCTGATTAGCGGTGATGGAATGTAATCAGTTTACGGTCAGAGTCATCGTATGTAAACGACCGGAAGAGAGGTCAACTACCAATCTCTGATCGTCAAGACTCTCAGAGGTGCGCCCGTATATCTTCGTATCATCGCCATAGACGTTTACAAATGATCGCAATATATTCTGAAGTAGATAATTTATGTAAATCAAAACGAGGCTTAGTTCGAGAAGTCAGCCCTGGGGGAAGACCACGTATACAGCCAGGAACTTGGAGACTGGATGTTAATATCTATCTTCAGGGATCTACCTTTTAGGAAGTGTTTTATAATAGAGGAAAAATACTTAAGAAAGTTGTTTAAAATAGTTACCAACTATAATGATAGCATCGAGATATGTTTCGAGACACTGAAATGCGTGAATGTACAAGGGAACATTGTGAAAGTGATAAATTCGAACTGTCAAGCAAGATAAACAGAACACTAACTGCGAACATCTGCAATAATTGCCTAAGTGTATATGATACAATAAAATTATGTGTAATGAAGAAAATTATTAAAAAAAATATATTATTGTTGGAGTAGAAGAAAAATATTGGAAACTAACGTCAACGGGATAAATTTCTTAAAAAGAATGAATATATAGGCACAGTACGAAGAGTGATGCCAGCATGATCATGCTAGGCTGGAGGTTATAAAGAGATCATATTGATAGATCGATACATCAGGAATTTAATAATACTGCACAAGTTTCAATAACCGAGTGACGACACCGAGAAGTGGAAATGAAAAGAAAATTTCATAAGTATTCATTAAATGAACTACGTTGAAATGGAAAGAATTGGTCTTGACAAATTTACACAACTCTTGTGGGTGGGGAAGAATAACCGGAACGCTCGTCGAAAAAAAAACAAAAACAGATTTAGAAAATGTCAAGATTAGTGAGAATTTACGCAAGAGAAATAATAACAAAAAAATGAAAACAGATGTCTATCTATAAAAGGGAGGAAGTGTGTGTGTGTGTGTGTGTGTGTGTGTGTGTGTGCGTGTGTGTGTGTGTGTGGGTGTGTGTGTGTGTCTGTGTGTGTGTGTAACGAATGCTCGGCCACAATTTTCGACGGATTTGCACCAAAATGTACATGCTCATGCTCCAAGTAAGTGCAAGGCCAAGACCGACGTTGCATTTCCCAACTCCCATCGATAGTGGAAATAATCGATTTTTCATTCTTCTACGGCAGTTTTCATGCAGTTTGCGGCCATTTTCTACTGGCGTGAGAGCCAACAGCTGACTGACACGAATGTTAACTAGCATGCAAAAAAAATCGATAGCTGCATTCGTCACGAGTGGGACAATTTAAATCTGCATTGCACTTTACTCCAATTGGCTCATTCGCTTGCTTAAACTCAACGTTGATTCTGATTCTGCAGAACTGGGTTGGGTGTGAAAAAATATTTGTTGTTAACTTTCTTTTTTCATTCGGTTTTTCCAGTTACGAGTACTTTTTGAAAGCTGATCGTTTTGTGTTCATTTTGTTTAGATCTTTTTTCGTAACAGATTTAATGTTTAGTATAGAGCTTAGAAAAAATTCGCAGTGTGACATAGGCAAGAAGTAAGGCATGTAGCAACACCAGCACGGCAAAGATCACTCCTTTAAAGGCAAGGAAGGGCAAAAATATTTTAAATCAAGTGATAGCAATTGCTGTATGAGTCGTACGATTTTTGAATCTAGCACGGGCAACGCCGGTCCATGCTGCTAGTGAGTCATAAGACTAAGACCACGAGAAAATATGTCGTGGTTAGAGGATACATGAAATGAGAAACGAATAGCGTGCACGTCATAATAATGCATCAAGATTATCAAATAAAATAAATATAACAAACACTGAAAAAGCACTTGTTTTAGTAAAGAAAATTGTTGAGCGGGTAAAACGAATCATATATGAATTTAGCAATACTGCGCTAGAAAGCAATAATGTTCGGTAACACATTGGGGACTATAGAATATTTTGGGTTGCACAGTGTAAACAAATGATTCCCAGGGGGAGGAAATCTAAAAGATAGAAATATAAAAATATAAAAGATGTTGGAACGTTGGTAATCAATCAAGAAAACCGGAATTGAGAGTTATAAGCAAGAGAAAAAGTAAAGAGGAAATAATGCGAAATATGAGGAAAATGCCAGGACCTTGTGAGCAAGATATGAAAAAATATCTTCATGCCTTTGAAAATCCATGTATCTTAAACCGTACCAATGAATACTAAGACGTATGATGGGAGAATTATGTGATAATTGCTACGCGATTATCTGCTGACGAAAGCCTCCACCTTAGCCTTGTGCCAAACTTTACCAACAAAAGCAAACCAGATTTTCCCAGGTAAACAACAATAATATCACTTCCGATTTAGACGCCGGTTAGGCTGATAATTAATTGTATGCGAACTCTGACATAGACTAATTATTGTACGAGGACTGATATAAAACAGTATTCCTGCTTCCCATTAGAATGTCTGAAGCCCATCTTCTCGAGAGCTCCTCTCTGCGGCTGCTCGGTCTCACGCTGTCCGCTGACCTGAGATTGAGCAAATACATTGAGTCAATTGCTTCATCCACCGCAAGCAAAGTTGGTTCCCTCTGCCGGGCCAGGAAATTTTTTCTCCCCGGAATCGATCCTTCAAATCTACAAATCAACCTTTCGCCCTTGCATGGAGTATTGCTGTCATATATGGTCCGGTGCCTCTTCTGTTTGCCTCAGGTTCTTGATAAGATCCAGAAACGGGTATGCAACGTTATTAGCCCTGATCTGTCATCTCGTCTGCAGTCGCTCTCTCACAGACGCGCCGTCGTCTTGCTATGTCTTTTTTACAAGTACTTTAACAGTAATTGCTTCCCAGGCTTCATGAATTCAAGCGTTCTACGAGGCTGGCATCCCGCTCCCACCCTTTCACTGCTGAAACTGTTAAATGTTGGCGTCTATTCTACTCCAATAGGTTCATATCTCGCAACTCTCCCCTGTGGAACTCCCTTCCTTATTCCTGTTTCCCTGACAACTATAATCTCCAACTATTCAAATGTAACGTCAATCGACATCTCCAGTTGCCTTGATCTATCCACTATCCTTCTCCACATGCTTTCATCTAACACTCCTATCTGCTCTCGCTCCAAATCTACTGTAACCCCTTGCGTGCTAGTGGCTTCCAGCCTTGCTTGGTGTCAAAAGCTTAATATATATATATATATATATATATATATATATATATATATTTGTTCAATTTATTTGAGTATTATCTTTTTCCTGTACATCATCGCCTTACTTGGACCAGTCCGTCACAAAGTTACCTGCGACGATTCGATCTTGGCTGACTTATGTTAAAACTTAAATCACAACGTGGGATAAGGTTAGCTCTGGATTGAAGTGGTCACTTCAGCGACCAGCCGCGGTGCTGGAAGTCTTGGAAGACCGGGGAGTGGGTTGTACATTTACAATTAAGCGAAATGCATTCATATCTTTTTGTTTCAAGTGTATCCGACAAGCTATCTATCGCAAAGGTGCTAATTTAGGCTAAAAAGAAAACGTAATTGCAAATTGTTCAATTAGTACATAAGAACTCATTTTTCTCATAAGGAATCAATTGAACGCCATTCATTCTGAAAACACGATATTAATCATAATTTATGCAATTATGCTATTGTCTGAAGTGTTTCAATTAGCTTGATTTTAATTTGTTTAGTCTTTTTTCAAGGTTATTAGTACATGACTGAAACAAGGCATATATTTTCTTG
Source organism: Acanthosepion esculentum (assembly GCA_964036315.1). Lineage (NCBI taxonomy): Eukaryota > Metazoa > Mollusca > Cephalopoda > Sepiida > Sepiidae > Acanthosepion > Acanthosepion esculentum. The sequence continues at coordinate 119,759,082 of OZ038490.1, read as the reverse complement.
CGATTATTAATAAATAATGATACAGTTTGTTTTGTAAACTTACTTGGTCAGCATAGATTTTAAAAAACTATTTGGTGAATCAATTTTCAATCATTAGCAAATATTGAAATTCATATTCATATCTGCCTGTGTGATGATAAGCAGGAGTATAGACAATTTATGCGACCATATCACCGCTTAGATCAGGACGCCTAACTCCTCCGAGTGCAACTCCCTTTATTATTATGTGTGGGCCGCAGTTTAGCGAGAGATCAACCAAAGTTCTTAAACACCAAAGATGAACTGAAGGCAAGGATTATGGCAGCATTCAACAACTAAAACAAGAAGACCGTCCAGAATGGAGGCAGGAGATTCTGAAGTCTCCTGGAGGTTGTGGTTGAAGCCAATGACGCTTTTGGTTGAATATATTTACTCAAAATAATTTAGCGTAACTTTGGTCAGTATATATGTTAAAATAAGATACGACTCATAGTGTTTTGTTTGCGTAATTTAGACGACATTTTATCTATCGTAACCAATATATATATATATATATATATATATATATATATATATATATATATATATATATATATATATATATATATATATTGTGTGTGTGTGTGTATTTAGGCAGCATGTTTTTATTGATGAATGTTTCATTAAATAATATAGAAAAATTTGTCTATTTATTTTATGTAAATTCGTTTCATTTTGTCTGATAAGCTTAATAACATTATCATTAAAAGAAGAAAGACAATCGCCATATTGATATATATATTTTTAAATCCTATCAAAGCTTTCGGCTTACATAAGCCATTATCAAAGATGACAATTACATTACAATATTTTTACCAATACACGGACAAAACAATAATGATAGTTTGTCTTTGTTTGCGTGGAAGATTCCCAAGCAACGAAAAACTCGTGCATACTAGACGCTGGCTAATGTAAGCTGAAAGCTTAGAAAGAATTAAAAAGTATATATCAATATGGTGATTTTCTTTCATCTTTTAATTATAATGTTATTAAGCTTATCAGACGATATGAAAAGAATTTCCATAAAATAAATAGGCAGAACTTGTCTATATTATTAATGAAACATGCATCAATATATATATATATATATATATATATATATATATATATATATATATATATATATATATATACATATATATAAACAGTTGTTGGTATGAGTTGAATCAGACCAGTTATATTAAAAGTGCTCGATACACAATCCAAAAAATCGAAGTTGCACATCTTTTAAATATTACAAAATAGGTATATCAAGCACTTATGCTATTATGGTTTGAACCATTGAGGTGCCGTCATGTTCTATAGGCTAATTAATTTCCTAGCGCTTTATTTGCTTATTTTATGTGCGCACAAAAGGGGAGCGGTGAGGTACGAATAGGGAAATGAGATGGAATACGAAGTAACATATATTTATGTAATTTCCATCTCATTCTGACAAGGAAATTTTCAAATGTATGCAATAGTTTTAACATGTATCTGTGCTTGCTGGGAATGGGTTTGTTTTTAGCGAGAACGGTATTTCAAACTCTTGCATCATAGTTCCCACTGCCAACTCTGTAACTACTACCGTGCTTGCGAAAAGCACCCGAGACCCAGTGAAGAAATAGGCACAGATAACGTATAAGGTGCGAAAAGTTATTAAGAGTTAAGGAATTAAGGAAACAAAAGGAAGATGTTAATATAAAAAAGGTGAGAAGATGAAATGGCATACTGTACTAATTCGCATTCACGCCGGAATATCCAATACGAACAAGAGTGTTCAGGTGTCAATCTGAGAAAAGTGCACAAAGATTTGGAAAAAGATGAGTCTAATGGTGATTACGAAGGCGTTTGAAATGATCTCAAGTGATGGGGACGTTATGCCTCTCATCATATTCCCACAGGGCTGCAGACTGAATACAGCGTCCTGCATCAAATGCCTTGGGGTGGTATGCTGGCCTGGTTTAAAAGGGTGGCTGCTGGAAGACAGTATCTCTGACAATAGGACTCTAGATACCGTCCAGAATCGTCTGGAGGCCGTGGTTGAAACCAATATCGATTTTATTTAATAAATTTACTCTTCAGCATTTCAAGATATTTTTGGGTAATTTTGGGAAAATGTACTTTTTTAAATGAGAAGTCAGAATTATTTTCATTTTTGTGTAATTTATACGACAATTTATCCATCGCAGCCTGCACATAAAGGTGTGTGTATAGCGATTTTTTTAGTATTCCGAACTTGGCAATATGTGTGTTCATATATTTGCTTCAATTTGTTGTGTGGCAATATATATATATATATATATATATATATATATATATATATATATATATATATATATATATATATATATATAAAATAAAAACAGACCACTTTAAGGTTCCATGTAATAAATTATTTCACCACAGCCCTTTTTGAGCTCTCTGGATTTTATCCTCCTTTGGTAGCCCCATACGGATTACCTAGTTATTCGTAAACTAAATATATATATATATAAAGAAAGAACAGTAAGATATATAATCCGGTGTTCTTATAGATATTTTTATTTTTACAAAATAGTGCTCAATGTAAATTTACACAGCATTAATATTATAAATTAATTTATTTAAAATATAATGCTGTTTAATATTGAAAATTATTACCAATCAATATCTAAAGAATTGTTCATGGATATTACAGAAGAAGAAAAGAACATTATTGTAAATGCGAAAAAATCGGTACTGATACATAAAGGTGAGCAATGGATAAAGAATTCATATGACCACTTTGACATCACAATGGGATCACTAGACTCAGCTTAGTCTTCAGATCTCATAGGTGTTTTTATATTATACAAACTTACAGCGCACTGTGTTTTTAATATAACTGACATTGGTTTATACAGAGACGATGGTCTTATGGTTACTAGAAACTCTATTAACTTCAAAATAGATAAAATTAGAAAGGTATTATATAAAGAATTTAAAAGCATGGGCTTAAAATTTACGGTTAGCACTAAATTAAAAAAAGTTAACTTCCCTGATATAATATTAGATTTTAAAAAAATACATACACACCTTATAAAAAACTCAATACCAATCCCCTATATATACACCCTAAATCAAATCACCCACCATCTATAATTAAGCATATACCGTTATCTGCCCGAAAAAGAATAAGTACAAATTTAGCAAATGACAAGATTTTCGATTTTTATAAAAAAGCTCTAAAAGATAGTGGCTACAAAAACCCAAAACTAACTTATATTAAAAATGAAAAGCATAGAAAAAAAAGAAATAGAAAAATAATTTGGTATACGCCCCCATACAACCAAATGGTAAAAAACAAATTGGAAAAAAATCCTCGAATTAATAGTCAAGCATTTTCCCAGTGAACGTAAACTAAGTACTATTTTCAATAAAAATAAACTGAAATTAATTTACAGCTGTACTGAAAACTTAGAAAAGATTATTAAGAAGCATAATGCTAATATCTTAAATAAACACTTATACCAGAACTAAAAAATTTTAGACAATGGAAAAATAAAAACTGATGAGGATAAACAAAAATTTTGTAACTGTAGAAAGCCTCATGACTGTCCTCTACAAAATAAATGTCGCACAGAATCATTAGTATACCAATGCAATAAATCTTCTATGGAAAATCATGAAAACATAAATATATATATATAGGTTTTACAAGCCACGAGTTAAAAAAAAAGTTCAACAAACATCAGAGTTCATTTAGGATAAATAAATATAAAAATCAAATATCTTCCCACAGTACTTCTGGCACCTAAAAGAATCCAATAAAACACCTACAGTAAAATGGAAATTAATAAGAAAAAGCTAGAATGTGTAGGTCTTTAAATGACCCATGTCCTTTGTGCATACATCAGAAACAATATATTACTAAGTTTATAAAAATAAAAATTTACTGAATCAGAGAAATGAAATATTCCTTAAATAATATTTAAAAATTAAATTTAAAAAATGCGACCTGTAATATACATACATATATTTGATGTGAAAAAATAATTTTATATACTGTAAGTAATTCTATTACATTTACTTGTTTTATGAAGAAAATATATACATACATATATATATATATAGTCGATTAAAATTAACAGTGAAAGTATATATTGCTACATATCATATATCTGTGTAGTTGAACGTATGTAAGTGTATTTTAATCTATTAGTTTTCTTTTGTAAGTAATTCATTTTCTATTATACACAACTATCTTAAAAGTAGGTTATTAATATTGATATTTAATTTTACAATGACCAGAGTTCCGACGGTTCCTGACGATTGACGGGTGTATGGAATTTGTACGAAATGGCGAGGAATAAAATGTATTGTCCTTCTGGTGTCAGTACCTGACCTAGTGAAATTCATGTGAAAGCACGTAGTGACTTAGAAGAACCTGTGGACTCGCCCGTTATATCGATATTTCAAACTTACCAACTGGTCAATTGAGAAACTCTTTTTTCATCATACATTTCAGTGAAGTTTTGAAAGCGCAACTTTACGTTATATGGGCGATTTGCTATCTGAATGCGATCTCATGAAGACTTTCAAATTGATTTTCGGTTGATCGAAATCATAGAGAAATAAAAAGCATTTTAAGAAAGCAGGCAGAATCTAATTGAAGTTGAAAATGTCAGTGCCAAGTGTTTGAGATTTCTTTTAGACTAAACTTCCTTATATTTATATTGATATCTTAATTATGCTAGATTTGGTTTTGCCTTGTTCTTTGGGCACAAAGTTTTGTAACTTGATTTATAATTTTGGCAATGATTGTTTTGGTTGTTCTTGTCCATTTGATTACATTTCGAATATGGTACATGCACTGCAATAATTAAATATCTGTCATGAAGTAGCCATGGCCTGATGAAATGAACCACTTGAAAACCCTCAAATGCGCCTCTATAAGAATAGATATGATAAAAATACAGATAAAAGAAATATAGAAACGACTTCGTACAACAGATTTACATCACGTAGAGAAGACACGACTTCTTTTTTGTTGCTTTGTCCCATCGACAGGCAACTTGAAACAATATTATCTCACGTTGTTTCACGGAAAGACATTGCGAGAAAAGCACTCACCATTAATTATCTTTTTCTGCCCAGGCTGCTAAGCAGCAATTGAATCAACTGGTTCTCAAAGGAGGTCAGAGAGAAATATTGAGAGGTAAAGACGAAGACAAAGAAAGAGAAATAGATGGGTACCTGTCTATACCCATGTCCCTCTATGGTCCTGCGTTGCGTAATGTCAACATATACTAAACACATATATTCAAGGTTTTATTCCTTCACTTCGGACACCCACCATTTTAACACAGATGTCTTCTTTTTTTTTCACTGTGAGGTGGGAAAAATTATGGGGAGGATTGTAAATGGAAAGAGGAAAAAATTGCCTTTGCACCAAGAGCAAGATAGCTGGTCAAACTCTAAATAGTTGAAGAAATTATTTGTTTGCTGCTTCACGTTTTGTAGTAAGTCGATGACCACTTCCAGCACTTTGTCATGACGCCACGTGTACATCTGCAGTGATTGCTGGCATGCAGAGATCACGTGTCGTGATGTATAGATAAAGCCGTCTCTCTACATTCGTCTTCAAATCTCATTGTCTTTGGCGACTTCAGTGCACATAATGTCACGTGACTTAATCATTCTAATCCTGCTGATTACGTTAGTAACCAGACGTTGAATTTAGAAACTGCACAACATTTCTCACTTAAATAATAGATTCCGATACTCCTTTCCATAATTATTCCAACGGAAACGCCTCTCTACTTCATTCCATTTCTTGCCTCCTCTTCCTCTTTCTCCTCCTCCTCCTCTTCGGTTTCATCTCATCCATTAATTTCGCTCGTCTGTTAGGACAAGTTTTGGACATCAACTTACTGATTGGGACTCATTTCCTGATTATCTTCACGACGGCCTGTTAAATTATATTTTTATTTTTATTCCTTGAGAATTGTGCCACTGAGACCTCTTCTTGGGTGAACGCCAGCATCGAATCTTTCTTGCAAGCACGGAAATAACCAGATAAAACTTATTCTTGGTTGACCCCTACCTATTGAACCGACTTAGCTCACAGCAATCCATTCCTCCGGAATATAAACAAGCCGCGTCGCAGTCGCTCGTAATGAGTGTCCTCAACGATGTAAAATCGCTCTTCACTGAATGAGATGACATATAATCTCTCAAATGTTGGAGCCTAGATATTACCGGAGACGCTGTAAAAGTGTGTTGAACAAATGCAAATCTCAATCTCTCCTCTTTTCAATTAGTTTGAAGTATCGCCGTCTAATGCAGATAAATCTATATGCTTTGCATGGAAATTCTTTTTCAATTCCACACTTGACACTTGAGGATTACAATTCCTTGATTTCCACCATTAGAACGGAATATCTACTGAATTATATGAACTTAATATCATTTCTGCTATCATCACCAAGCTAGTGTATTTGACGGTATTCCTGTAATTGCCCTACGGGAATGTGCTCTTGAGCTTGACTTGTTCTCTCCAAATTATATGTAATTCTCTGTAATTCTTCTCTTTACAAACTCTGGAGAACCATCCTGCGACTCGGATTATCGCCCAATTAATCTTTGACCTCTTTTTCGCAAAATACTAGCGGCTTTAATCAACGCGGGATTAGTTAAATATCTCTTTTCACGCGGCCTTCTTTCAGATAAACAGTATGGTTTTTGTCTCTATCGGTCTATCATAGATATGCTAACGGTTATTACATAATTTGTCTATGAGGATTTATATAAGGTAATGGGGCTTTGGCTTTAGACATCTTGAAAGCGTTAGACAGGGTTTGACCTGCTGATCTTCTCCAGAATCTCAAGGGCTGTGATGTACCTGGAAGAATACTTAGCTTAATCTATTAGTTCTCACAAATCGTGTATTGAATAAAGTACTAATCGGACATTCTTTAAGAACCTTTCATATTAATGCAGGGCCCTATGCTTGGACCTACGTTGTTTCTTATATTGTTAAGGGAACTTACCCATAATAATAATGGACTATTCCGGACATTATAAATACTGCGCCTCAAGAGGGAGAAGAGATGATTATTGTAAGAACATTGGAATAGTGATACTTGTCGAGACAACATAGTTCACTCTAACCAGATCTGATAGTCATTACAAATACTTCTACTTCTGTGTACATATTTCTGTTTGTAATATATCTGTGTTATTCCATACCTTTGTTCGAGTTCATTGGTTCTACCTTGGACCATCACTGTAGTACAAGGAACTTGGACCATAACATATATTCATCATCAACCTTCTTGATGTCATCTATTCCAAACTATTGTTACTGATGGCACATATAGTTACCTCTATCTTAGTCGCATATAAGATTAATCCGACAGAATTCAACTGGCAACTGTTCTCGAAAACATTTCCCACCAATGTTTAACTAATTCAAAGAGTGGTCTGTAAATAAAAGAAAAATGTTATCATTTAATCACCATAGAAATCATTTTCTGTCCCCTAACAGTCTAGATAATTCTAACCTCCAGGTTAGCGATTCAATTCAGGTTTTTAGGCCCACATTTTCCACGGGCCTGATTTGGATCGATTATATTGTATCAATGGCTAGGTCTACTACTAGGAAAGTTAGTACATTGTGTCGTATTATAAAATTTTTCTTGTCATTTTTAAATCTACATTCATCCAGAAATTGAATATTGCTGCCATATTTGGTCTGGTCTTCCTACTATATATCTCGATATTCATGAAAAAAACAAAACAGATACGGGTCTGTGATGAGATAAGACCAGTCCTAGCATCTGGACTTCTGTCAATCTCCCACCACCGTGACGTGTCTACTCTGTATTTTCTGTAGATAATGCCGTGGTAATTCTTCTGCTGGTCTTTTTTCCTTGATGGCTGTACTAAAAGAATTTAATCTTACTAATATCAGGTATTGCCATAAGTTCTGTCCGAATTTTGAATAAAGAAAACAAGTGACCAAATGTTACATTTAATTACAGATTCAATCAACAATGTATTTTCTATGACTTCCTTCCATCTATTAACAAGCTTACTAATTCCATTACTGTAAATTCTTTTGGCTTTGATTCGAAGAACTCACAAATGTCAGCTTTAACCTCTTCCTGTGTTACAAAAGCTGTTTCTTCCAAATGATTCTGTAAACTACGAAACAAATGATAGTCTGAAGGAGCAGGGTCGGGAGAATAAGGTGGATGAGGAATTTTCTCCCAACCAAGTTCTTCGATCTTTTGTGACGTGATTCTTGCTGTGGGTGGTCGCGCATTGTCCTGATGAAACACCACCCGTTTTCGATTCACTAGAGCAGGTCTTTTCTTCCTCAAAGCTTGTTTCAAACGCTCTAATTGCTGACAGTATATTTGAGCATTAATTGTTACATTAGGTGGTAAGAATTCAAAGTGGATTATTTCTTGGCAATCCTACCAGATTGAAAGAAGAATCTTTTGCCCATGAAGTTCCTTTTTCGGCTGTAGCTGGGGTCCTTCCCCTTTACCAAGCCATTGTCTACGACGCTTAACATTTCGATAAAAGATCCATTTTCCGTCGCCAGTCACAAGTCTATCCAAACAAAGGTGAAACAAGTTGGCGAGAATGGAGAGAAGAGCAGATGTCAACTCGGGATTTGAGGTTGTTTTCAGACGATTCATGAGGCACCCACTTTCTAAGTTAAGGAACTTTTCCAAGTTGTTGAAGATGACGATGAACAGTTGTATTGAGAACCACTGCCAATTCCTCAACTGATAAAGCTGGATTTTCTTCAAGGGCTGCTTCAAGAAGCTTTTCATCAAACTCAACTGGACGTCCGGTTCGATCTTAAACTTCAAGGGTGAAATCTCCACCTCTGAATTTTGCAAACCATCTTCTGCAAGTTCTTTCATTCACACATTTCTCTCTATAAACTGAGTCAATGATTCTAGCCGCTTCGGCTGCTGAGTTTCCTTTCTTGAACTCATAAAGCATTGTGTGTCTCAAATGATTCTTGGGTACTTCGATGTTAGTAGGGTTTTAATCAAACAAAATTTTATTTTATTGTTTTCTGAAATAAAATGTGATCAGTTTAAATGCATCTAAACATAGAAATAATGTTCAGCTCCATTAGACATTATAAAATACTCTTTAAATTTCGTTCATTTTAACAAAAAATTAAAATTCGGACAGAACTTATGGGATGACCTAATATAATCATATATTTCTATTGCCCTTTCTCGTCACTCAAATATTCTAATTCCATTTCACACCTAGTCACCCCTACCATCTTAGTGGCCTCGACGTGTTTGGTGTGAAATAATTAAAACAACATTTGTGCTTGCACGGCCTTACACTTCCCTCTGCTGTCTAATGTTTACCACTATTTCTGTATAATATTTTCCTATTTTTTCTTCGTTTTTCTGTCCAGTTTCTGCTTTCTGCATTCTCATCATAGTCTAACATTTCAACACACTCCTGGATGAGTAGGGTTAAATAAAGAAAATCGTGTTTCTCTCTATACATATATGTTTACGTACAGTGATATATCTATATGTTCGAATAGGAATCCATGCTTGTAGTAATTTAATTAAATATATAATGTGTGTTTAAGCGGTAAGAAGCTTCTACAACTTTGTTCAGTTTCATCGAAGCTAAGTGACGAGGGATTTTAACGATCATAATCTAATTATATCGTGTTTTCCTCCTGCAATTTCAACTGCTGTGGACAAAATGTCTCACCAAAGCTCGATATAAAGCAAAAGCGCTTTGTGGAAATTCTTTATGCATTTGATGAAATTCGGCTTTCCATGATGAACAAAGCTAGTGTCTTGGGGCCTCATTTATAATGTGACCACCGAGATAATGTGGAGTCGCTCAGTTTCAATTCAAAAACAAGATTTTATATCGTATCTATCTATCTATCTCAGTGTGTTCAGATCTGTCTATCTCAGTTTGTTCAGATCTATCTATTTATCTATCTATCTATCTATCTATCTATCTATCTATCTATCTATCTATCTATCTATCTATCTCAGTGTGTTCAGATCTATCTATCTATCTATCAATCTATCTCAGTGTGTTCAGATCTATCTATCTATCTATCTATCTATCTATCTATCTATCTATCTATTTCAGTGTGTTCAGATCTATCTATCTATCTCAGTCTGTTCCTATCTATCTATCTATCTATCTAACTAACTATCACAGTCAACTTTCTTTCTTTTTGCTTTTTTCTATCTATCTATCTATCTATCTATCTATCTATCTATCTCAGTGTGTTCAGATCTATCTATCTATCTATCTATCTGTCTATCTATCTATCTATCTATCTATCTATCTATTGATCATATTCATAGTTTATTCATGTATATATGTATTTATATTTCACTGATTTCGCATCTATTTCTTTTACTATTTTTTTAACTCAGTCTCATTTCATATATATGTATCTATGTCATATTTGAAAGATATATCATAAATCCTGTATATTAAAAACGATATTACTGTATACGTCATCTGTCCTTCACTGTGTCTATAACAGTGTAAATTACCACTGAAATTAAACTGTTAATCTTCTATTGATAATCTATTCACTCTCATGGCTATCCGAAATACCGCATGGAGGAATCGCGCCCACTGGTGACAGCGCAGTAGTTGATGACGAGTCCCTAATGATCGCCACAGAGCTATTCTAGTTAGACAAGCGGCAATGGCTAAAATTACATTTACATTTACATTCATTGCAAGAAGTTCCAACTGGAAATTCATCAGCACAGCTCAGCGTTATTTATCTTCTATGGCGTATGTGAAGAGAAGAGCCACCAGGTTACTACTGTTGAGACCACGATACAGGACACAATTACCCGGGAATCCAATTGAAGCCTGGAGGACTACCAGTGTGTAGCATTGTTTGATGTGTCCGAGTTCCAGGATGATGCAGGGTTCGGCTTGTCAGCAAAATATATCTACTGGCTTGTAACATTCAACTTCCAAACTAGTAACTTGCAATCTCCCTCTAGCTGACCCTAAATTCTCACAAGTTACTATGTATTTATTAGGCTGTCTCTTCTCGTTAGTGTTCCAAAATATTCTCTTTATCGCTTTCTCTCTCTCTCTCTCTCTCTCTCTGTCCCAGTGTAATTATTTGCATCTCTGTTTGTTCTTTTACGACAATAATGTCTGAAGACCGACTTCTCGAGAGCTCCTCTCTGCGGCTGCTCTGTCTCACGCTGTCTGTTGATCTGAGATGGAACAAATACATCGAGTCAGTTGCATCAGCCACCGCAAGGAAAGTTGGTTCTCTGTGCCGAGCCAGGAAATTTTTCTCCCCGTAATCGATCCTCCAAGTCTATAAATCGACCATTCGCCCGTGCATATCTGCCATATATGGTCTGGGGCCCCTGTTGTTTGCCTCAGGATTCTTGATAAGATCCAGAGATGGATAGGCAACGGGATTGACCCTGATCTGTCATCTCGTCTGCAGTCGCTCTCTCACAGACGCGATGTTGCCTCGCTCTGCCTTTTTTACAAGTACTTTCACGGTAATTGCTCCGAGGAGCTGCTTTCGCTTGTGCCCAGGCCTCGTGAATATAAACGCCGCACGAGGCTGGCATCCCGCTCCCACCCCTACAGCGTGGAAAATGTCAGATGTAGACGTCTCTTCTACTCCAATAGCTTCATGTCTCGCACATCTCGCCTATGGAACTCCCTTCCCTATTACTGTTTCCCTGACAAATACAATCTCCAACGGTTTAAGTGTAGCGTCAATCAACATCTCCAGTTGCCTTGATCTATCCACTTCTTTTCTCCACATCCTTTCATTTTTCATTCCTATCTGCTCTCGCTCCAAATCTTCTGTAACCCCCTTGCCTTGATCAACCCACTGTCTTTCTCTTTCACCACATCCTCTCCTTTACCACTCCTATCTGATCTTCCTCCAACCCTTCTTTAACCCATGATAGTGGCCTCCAGCCTTGCTCGGGGTTATACGCTTAAAAAAAAAGCCACTAAGATGTAAGGGGTTCCTGAGTGTGAATGAATATGAGAAAAAGAAAAAACGGTCCTAGGCATTTCAACTATTAAATGATGAGGCTGCTACCAATTTAGTACTGTGTATAAATTCGTAACATCTCGGTAATAAAGATTATCACAACAATTATTATGAGAATATTTAAAGAAATTGCCTATGGAAGCTACTGTATGGCGATGGGAAAGTGACTAAAGCCGAGATGTCAGGAGAGATTCTATAACATTGCAGACTATATTTGTATTTTATATAGAATCTATAAATGCATAGCAGAAGTACCACATCAGATGTGGCAACAATATTCAATAGATGGAAGTGTGATAGACGTATAAATGTATGAGATAGATTCTGGCGAGAAAAAATGTTTTTTAAGACGCTCTGATATGAAATATTTACTTATGTTAAACATGAATTTAATACAATAATACGATAGATTTTTCGATCGTCAATCTGTAGTTTTACAAACATTTTTTGAGTAGATATTATATCGTGTCTTTATTCGAAAGAATCACCTTACATCTCTCATGAAAACATTGTTACTGATTAGATTTCAGCTCTGCTCCAGTTGCCAAAGCATGTGCGGGCACCATAGCGGTTATCGACGTGGAAAGTGTGATTAGTGTGTCGAATTCAGATTCCAGTCGACGAATTTGCGTTACCCGAGTATTTCGCATAAATAGACGGGGGCATGATATGAATCCGTCTCTTCCGACGGGATTCTCTAACGTTGTTTGTCAACTAGGCTAAACGGAGAACTCTGAATTCAGAATCGGTTAATCTTCAGATTAGCATCTCCAACCGTGTCTAAACATAATTGCCATGTACACCACAGCAGACACAACTAGCATCCTGATGAGTTTGTGTCTCTATACTGGACTAGAGAGTAAGCAAAAAAAAAAACCCTTCACAACCCTTAATATTTAGCTAGAATAGTTCAACTGAGAAAATATCTAATAGAAATACTGATCATCGGATTTTGTATACAACAACAAAAAAAGAAACGCAAACGATATCGGCCGTAACATTCTGCTAAACGAAAACAAAGACCGAGGTACTAGTTCGAAAATGCAGGAGATAATTGCTTTATGTCACGTCAAGGCTACACAATTTTCAGTGTTATTCTTTCGCTGGCTGTTTTGTATCCGTCAGTGTAGATTGAGATGCATCTGCATGGATCCAGAAACATCAGAGAATCCATCGGAGCCAGTATATAATCGAGTTAGTATGGTTGGATAATTTCCCTTTGCTTGTGTACATTTCTTTCGATTCAGCTTTGGTAAATCATGGACGAATATCCTCATATTTACAGAGCATGGACACGTCCACACCTTTCTCTATGGCCGGGTTAGGGACTCTTTGGTTTTTACACATTTTTTTCTGCAGAACCTATTTCCATTTAGTTTTTTCGATACAGCTATCATTATTTTTCATAAAATCTACTGGATGCGTACATACATACATACATACATACATGCATATATATATATATATATATATATATATATATATATATGTATATGTGGGTGTATATATATATGTATATATATATATATATATATATATATCTATATATATATATATATATATATATATATATATATATATATATATATATATATATATATATATATAATAAGTATGGAAATGCGCGCAGTCACGTACACACACGAAAATAAATATACAGCCATACAGATATATACACAAAATAAGTATGTGTGTGTGTAAATAAGGTACATTTAGACAGGAAGTATTCAGCCAAAAAATCTTGGTTAAGAAGCACCAACAAGTTCTGTTTGTTTAAATTCTTATTGTGTATTTTTCAATTCTTTATTCTTTTTTACCAATTCTGGTGCGGGGTCTCTCCAAGTAACCTTTACAAATAATGACATTGCAGATCATTTCAAGCATAAAGATTTCCAAAAACAACAGGATGAAGGCGAAGTAATTCTGTCTGCTGCAGATACACGACATTCTTTCTTGATAATGAGTGACGTGGTAGAATATGCTTAAATAAAGTAGTAAAAGAAACGTGAATTTCGGATAGTTTACGAACACACAACATTTTAGGCCGGTACACATCGGTAAAAGTAAGTTTAATCCTTGGATGCAAACGTCAAGCTATGAACAGAAGATTGTCTTTAAACATGAAAAAGAAAGACACCGCTGAGTGTTGGCCGCAGTGTCCACTTTTATCTTAACTTACAATATACGACTGATATTGACGAATTTAATCTAAAAATATATCAAAGCTTTTACTACATTTTTATCTTATATATACATATATATATATATATATATATATATATATATATATATATATATATATATATATATATGTATATATATATATATGTATATATATATATATATATATATATAAATATTAAATAAATAAATATATACAAAAACACAGAAATAGATACTTTCATAAAAAAACACCCAATTTTGTTTCATTAATTTTATCCAGATATTATATACATATCAAAAAGTATACGTGGCCTCTCATTATGCTATATATATATATATATATATATATATATATATATATATATATATATATATATATATATGTATATATATATATATATATATATATATATATATACATATATATATATATATATTCACGGAGAGAAAATAATGCATATATACATAAAAAAACGTGAGGGTTTCTTTATGTACCAATATTTATAAACTGCTTTTTTCGTATCTGAATCATTGACTTCTGTAACTCGTGGCATTTCGTAGCTTTTTATGGATTTTATGTATTGGATTATGCGTGATATATATTTTTTGAAAAAAAAAAAATATATATATATAGATATAGATATAGATATATATAGATATATATACATGTATGTATAATTTGTAATTCATGAGCCATGTCCCCTGTTTCTACATGAAAAGCTGCATATTAATCAGTTTCGTAAAAAATAATGATCTATTAAATCAGCGGAATGAACTAAGTATAACATGTTAGCACACTATTGATTACTTCAAAATACAGTTAATTGAATTTTTCAAAAGATCTCTCTATTACAATTATATATCCATCAATTTATTATATATAATGGTACATAAAATATTTATTTAATTCCTTGTTTTAATTTTAATATTGCCATGTATTATGGCCCATTGAATATAATAATATTATATTTTAGGATCAAAACAACATAATATAATACAAACACACACACACACACACACACACACACACACATATATATATATATATATATATATATATATATATATATATATGATTTAAACATACTAGACGCCCCTTTAAGATAGTACTAACGTATATACAAAAATAACTGTAATAAAATTCTATTGTTTATATATATATATATATACATATATATATATATATATATATATATATATATATATATATATATATATATATATATTGCATTATATCTTAAAATTATCTTTTTAACCGGATGTAATAGTGACATGTCTAAAATTGTCACTTTATCTCGACAAGTATGATTAACACATAATCACCTAACCACTAAACTATATTTTTCATTTGTCTGCTTTATCTTTGACCTGCCTTTGAATTGATCAAACAGGACATAAAATATTGAAATCTTTTTAACTCTTCAATAAAATACCATACTTTTTCAAAAGTAAATCCTTTTCATGAAAGGTTACCTAACATTGCTTGACAATGGAATAAATTTAAACTTCCTAAACATTGAAATTTCCGTGTTGCGACGTAAAATATATTTCAATGAAAATATTATCAATATATATATATATATATATATATATATATATATATATATATATATATATATATATACATATATATATATATATGTATATATAATTGCTAAAATTATGTAATATTAATGTTTATTGATTTACAAATGCGATTAACGTTTTCAGTTGAATTCTAAATCAAATTAATTAAAATTACATTCATTAATCTAAAAAAAATACATCATTTATGCTGCCTTTATCTAATTATTTACTTTTTTCAGTGAGAATGTTATACAATATTTCTTTAGCTACACCCTGGTATATTTTAGCAACACTGAGATTTTATAGTCATCTAAAATGAAGTCATGTTTTAAACGGTTACATGAAGCTCGACCAAACGAGAAATGGATCCATCAGATATGTAAACGCATTATTATTATTATTATTATTGTTTTTATTTTTTTGATATCTGGCGTTTACACATTTCTTTCCGGGTCCCGCCTAGGGACCTAAGTTTAGAAATGGTATCGTGACACTTTCCACTGCAAAAAGAAAATATATATATATATATATTACCTAGATATTATTACATAGATATTACATAGCTATTATAATAATAATAATAATAATAATAATAATAATAATAATAATAATAATAATAATAATTATGGAATATATTATGCATATTTTAAATGACGTCTACTCTTATTAAATATAGTTTATTTAATGGTTGCTTCATCTGTAAAAATGTTTTCTCAAATTCTGATTCTTTCATTAGCCGGAATGCTGCGTTTTTATTATTATCTTCTACTATGTGTCTCATGTTAATCGTTTGGGTCTAGTTGTTTTGACTATATATATGAATTAAACTTGTAAAAACTGGAGAATATTATTTCTCAAGTGAACTTCTGCGATTAACGCCTTTCAAATCTTCAATAACTGAATGATGATTTTCGATGTAATGGTCGATATGTGCACGAATGCATATATACATAGTAACGCATATACATATAAGATGTACATTTAGGTTTATGGATAATTTGTTAGTTTTCTGAACATTCGAGATACAAATCGCAATTTTAGAATAATTGAAAGAATTTATTGTGATTGAACCATTTTCAGATTAAATCATGTACCAGCTACTCTCGATCGTAATTCAATTATTCCTTTTGAAATATTTCTGTGATCATAAATCGTGAAAAACAGACAATATTTCAATCTTTACATTCAAACTTTGATCGGCTATCGAAAATCTAAAACAGAAAAATACTTTCAGATCAGAATCATAGCATCAAATAAATAAAAGTGATTATTTAGGCCTTATAATTTAGGTTCAATTTAATAACTTTTAATTACTCAAAGGATTTCCCTATTAGTTGAACATTGTCGGTATATATTCCCAGAGTGATGCCTTTAAATATGGAGAACCTGTTTCTTTTATTTTTAACCGGAAGTGAATCTCAACTGGGTCCCACTTTAGATATTAGATACTTCTTGCTGCAATTAAGACAAGATGCTTGCACAATAAAGATATAACATGGAATACGGATGAGATTTAACTTGAGTTAAAAAATCAAGTTACCCATATTTAAGTCAGTAGCAAGAACCAAGTAGATTATTATTGAACCTGGCTTGAAGATTCTTTAACTTGAGTATAAAACTCAAATAGTTTTGGTTTTAATCCTTATGTATTTTTCTTACATTTTAAAGGATCTACGTCTTATCGAGTACTAATTAATATTCGCTTCACTATAGTGTGTGTGTGTGTGCACGGGGGGAGTGCTTGTATGATTAGGAATCAAATATATATATATATATATATATATATATATATATATATATATATATATATATATATATATATATATATATATATATATATGTATTACAGCAAAAAGGTGGATGATTCCGAAAGGGACCAAATCAAGGGATGTTAATGCTTATGATTTTCTCTCCCTCAATTTCTTTTTTTTATGAATTTTCTTTTAATGTTCTGGGTATCCTGCTGATTTTCTTCGATTCCTTGAAGATCGTCTTAGTGTCAGTAAATCTTCTGTAACAAGAGTAGAATGTTGGTCATGAGAATCGGAGGGTACCGATAAATGTATTTCAGGATTATTCAATGGTTTGCAATGGCTATCAGACAGATTCCTCCACTTCTGTAATGCACTTTTTTCCACAGGACTATAATGTTCTCTAATTTTTGGTTCTCCCCTATCATATTTGTCCCTAACTGGAACCAAATAATGCACAGAGACAGTAGACTAACTTCCATCGTTAAATTTTACATGACGAAATTGCAGATTGGCTTTTAACAACTGAACCTCGGGGTCCTCTTCAGATTTAACAGCTACAACTATGTTACCTATATAGGAATATGTTACGTGCAAGTTATTCCTCGTAATAATGTTGTCCAGATGGTAGATACAAGCAACTGAACTTAAAATTGGTAGGCTTTTCTTAGGACCGCCAAGCGCAAAACATACACTAGAATGTTGGTTCATGAATTCTTGCCCCAGAATTACATCACTGCAATGATTGGAAATGACATATATTGTAACATTCAAATACTGTTCATCTGATACCTTTTAACTGACGGTGAACTGCCCTTTTATTGGAGAGTTAAGGGATGAAGAATCCATGAACACATCCCCGACTGCAGGTTTTATTTTTATCTGGTGGCTTTTCGCGTAATCTATCGAAATGTAGCATCCTGAGCGACCAGTGTCCATTAGAGCTGTACAGGGTGTTGCAGCAAAATCCGACACTTGAGAAAAAGAAAACGAAATTTCTAATAAAAACAAAAGTTGTACATGCAGAGACCCGACAGTTTATTTAGCAACAGGTAGAGTTACATACTACATTATTTTTCAATGTAAACGCCGCTGAAGGCGACGACCATCTCAAAGCGGGCGCGAAATGAGTGACACGCATGTCCTTGTCTATAGCGACGAACGCCTCTACGATGGCAGCCTTCAGAGAGTCGACCGTGTTGTGGGCGTGCTTGTTGGTCTTGGCCAAGATCACGCCCTGTAGACTCATTTTTGCCAATTAATACGTACACCGTAGTCGGTTTTAATAAACTATGTGGCGTATGGACGCCAGTGTATAAGAGTATGTAAGTAAGGTGGCCTAAGTAGCAAGCAACCGATATACTTTGGAAAAGTGTCCCTTTTTTTGCATTTGTGACGCGAGGCTTCTCTTACCGGGCATAATTTACGATTGTGATATGACCCATCACAAAAACAAATTAAGAGACACGAATCACCGATACATGGATCTTTGTTTTCTGGCACTATGGCTCCCACATTTGGTGAGAGCAGATATGAATAGGATTCTGAGTTTTTCTGTACTTGTTATCAAGCTCTGGCTTGATGAACGGCCGTGTGTAGATGAAGGATTTTGTTTTCTAAAATCCGGGAATGAACGCATTTCTAACGCTGTCATCTCTGGTTTGAGCAGTGTTAACCAGTTTGAAACTGTATTCTTTAGCTAGTATTTCAACTCCTGAATATACACATCAATATCTTAGTCTTCTCTCTGTCCACGCGTTGCAAGAACATACTCGGTGAAGACTTCGTTTGTGGGTTTCACGTATAACTCTTTGAGACAGCAGATGAGTAGCATAGTCGACAATATGTTTGTAGACGTCAGAGGAAATTCCATTAAGAAATCCGCCGTGTCTTGTTGATCAGGTACAGTATCATCTTTAATTTTTCGAAATGAAGGTCCGATAACAATGAATGAAGATTTTAGTCACAGAACGTGAGTTAGGGGATACGTTTAATCTCTCCGGTTTCAAAAGTTAGTTCATCTTTTAATTGACTCTGTCTATTAAATTGTAACAAGGAACAGAACTACATCGACAAATGCTTTAATAAACAAAGCAGTCCACGTCGGGGCTAAGAGAAAATAAGTATATTCATTGCTTTCAACAAGTGTGGCACAAGGCCGAAGAGGAGGTAGATTAACGCTGGTCAACATCAAGATGAAGCATGATTCGTGATGAAGCAGGCCGGCCACATTAATTTGATCCCTCAAGCCCCTGGCCTTCCCAATGTTTACCTTGACAGAATTTTTTCAAGTGAAACTCATTTAGACGCAGGCAGGATGAAAATCTGCAGGTGAAAGTCCTCTGACTCTATTTGCGCCATTTTGATTTTCGGGAACGATTTTTGGTCGGCATCCCAAAACTTTTATTTATCCCTTACATTTCTAATTAAAGTTATTATCCCAGGAGTGTGAGGGAAGATCTTGGGCTCCCCCATCGCCTCTGCGAGGAAAGATTTCTCTTGAGAGCCTTCCTGTTTATTTGACAGATGGCCTTAAGTTTGGGGAAGAGGTTCTTTTTTACGTGGGTGCTTGGAGGCAGGGGGAGATGGCGAATCTTTAGTGGCGGAATTGGGGTAGGTCCTTTTATTACATTTTGCTTCCGGAACTTCGGTAGTTGCCGGAGACACGGCGGAGGATTAGGTGTCGGGTTTGTCCATGTCCCTCTCCGCCCTGCTTCGCCCAGCCCGCTTTTGCTTTTTGAAAGTGTTTTCCTCCCTATCCTCCCTCTCTATATTCAACGCGGAAGGCAGAGCCGGAAGAATCACCTCTACTTCCATATATAAGTCCACGTGCGGCAACTCCTCTTCCCCTTACAGATGCTCGAGCTGCTGCAGTTGTTGTTGTTGCTAAGGAAGCGCATATTGAAGCTGTTGTTGTTGTTTCTGTTGTTTTTGTTTCTGCAACTGTTGCAGCCGTCCTGGATGCAACTGTTGGGACTGGTCTTTTTGTTAATGCACCTCGTACTGTTGATTTATCTGTTGCCTTTTTTCTGCTGCTTTTCGTGAATTTGGAGCTCGGCTT
>OZ038490.1:119701001-119733501 GCA_964036315.1 Acanthosepion esculentum | reverse complement strand
GAAATCATTCGAACATACGCAGGTTAAGCGCTCAGACGTATTTAGATATATACACACACATACAAAATATCTACACCACACGTACGCAAATGCACTTTCCTTACACATAGACATCAATACACACAGGCACATACATCTACATTCATTATGATCTAGACGGTCAGATGTCATAGCTAAAAGTGAATATATTCATGGCTTAATATGTTATTAAACGAATTTTAACTTGAAAAATTACTAATCCGGTCAAATATACATAGATAAAATTTAAACAAATAAATATATATAAATATATATATATATACATTTTTAAATCATATAGTTTTCGACACATTACAGACAAAAGTAAATAACCATCTCCATATATAATTGTACACTCACACATAGGCATACAAATCAACACATGCATCCGCATATACATATATACGCATAATAGGTACGCATATACAGACATACGCACATAAACATACATATAGATAAGCACATATAAATATATCGACCCATACGTCAACGCAGAAGAGTAAATAAAGCAAGTAAAGAAATATATACATAAAGATGCAACTATATACAAATACATACATACATACACATACACATACACATACATATCTAGATGTACATACATACGCACGCATACATAAATGCATATAAACTAAATATATACACAGACATTTACAAATACATGTATATACATGAAAAATCAAACAAACATAAATTAAAACGATATAAATATAAAAATGCATATACACATCAGCTTGTACATATATATACACACATACATACGCAACTACACACATATATACACACATACATACATATATATACACATATATCCACACACATACATCCACATATACATACACATACATATATACATACACACATACACATATAGATATACATACACATACATATATATATATACGTACATACATACATACATATATACATATATACACATACACACATACATATACAAACACATATACATATATACATAAACATGTAGACACATACACCAAAAAGGGAAAGGAATAAGTATATATAGACCAACTTATATTCTAATAATATTCCAACAATATTATGATAAAATATATTAAAAGTTTATCATAATTTAAGAAAAGAACAACGGTCTATAAGCAATTAAAGGTTCCTTATCAACAAAAGTAGATTTTAGTTTGTATCTATGATACACTCCAAGACACTAAAGCATACATACAAATATACATACAACGACACACAAACATACATCCATATATACACAAATATCTAATCATATATAAATACCCATATCAACACATCCAGATATACAGTACACCAACAGTCGAGCGCATACATATAAATACCCATACACAGATATATATGTACACCCATATACATACACACACACACACATATACATATACACATTTAAACATACACAGATATACATATATATGCATATATAAACATATACATACACATATATACATACATACTACATATACACACACATATGCACACTCACACATATATATACAAACATATGCATATGTATACACATATCTACACACACACGAGTACACATATATATCTCTATATACCCAAACATATACTTACACATATAGTGGTAGACACTTACCAGAATTTACACCCTTACTCGTACACATAAACAGGTTAACATATGATAGATGCCAATATACACAACCATATACCTTCATATAATAAAAAAAAAGTTACATATATATACCCCTATATACACATATACACATCCAACAGTAGAAACAACCCTACATAACATACAAATATATACATACAAATACAGACATGTATAATACTTTGTAAGTAGACAGTACACATTCATATCTATCTAGCGACCATCATGCTAAAAAAGGTAATAGTCTATTAAGTTTAACTTATCGTTATCATTGAAAGTATATGATCTCTATACTAAGTTAAATTTAAAACGATGTTTACAATTAACTGTTAGTTCATATCTTTGATTTAAAAGATCAGTCTTATTCTTAAATCTAATTATTTCAAGTTTCTCGTTAAGGCATAGGTAACATGGGGCATATAGGGAGTTACATATCCGGACCTTTCTAATTAATTTCCATTTAACCTTAGGTGTTTTATGTTTTTCTTTTAGACTCCAAAAGTATTTGGATAATGAAGTCATATATTTATAGTTACTATTATTAAAAGATTGCATATGACCCTGCCAGCGTTCCTTGAATAGTCTCATGGTGCAACCTATGTAGAATTTCTTTATATTTGGATTTTCTAGTGTTGATATTGTACTGAGATAAACTACAGAGCTAGTTAAACAATTATTTTTAGTGGACAATTATTGGGATTTCTGCAGTTACATGATTTATTATTTGTGTCATTTTGCTTAGTGTTGCTTTTCGCAACCTTGTGGGTTGTCAGGCTCTCCGAATTCGTATACTTGCTGAATATACTATTGTTATGTTTTTTAATTATGTTCTCTAGGTTATCTGCACAACTATAGCTTAACTTAAGAGTATTGGAGTTAAATATTTTACTAAGTGAGTTGGTTTTCAGATTTCAAATGTTTTTTAATGAGGTTTAGAAACAGGTGTCCCAATTTAGTTTTAACCATAATGTTAAAAGGGGGAGTATACCATATGATTTTTCTAGATCTCTTTCTACCATTATTGTTGCTATTTATAGGGCTTTTATATTGAATATTAATATTTTTGTATCCACTATTTTTAAGTGCAGAATTGTAAAGGTCTCTATGCTTATTAAAATATCTCTGTTTGAAGAGTTATTACTGATCCTACATTCAATAGAATAGGGTATGTGTTTGATGATTGCAGGGTGGTGGTTAGAATTTGGATGTACGTATACTGGATTGGAATTAATTTTTACATATGGTTGGTATGTGTTGCTGGTTAGGTCTAGGGTAACGTCTAGGAAGTCTACTTGTTTAACATTAGTGGTAACTATTACTCTGAGACCTAGATCCTTAAATACCTTATGTATCATTTTTCTAATACGATCTACTTTAATTTTAGTGGAATTCTTAACTACTGATAATCCATCGTCCCTATATAATCCTACACTATCAGAATCTAGGCAATCAAAGGCACTTAAATTAGACAAAAGAAATAATCCAACAAGATCAGAAGCTTCTGCAGGATCCAGAAAACATTGTATTTGTGTGTGTTAAAGAGAGAAAGCCAGAAACAGAAACAAGCAGATAAATAAACAATGAAAAAAGGAGAAAGCGATATAGAAGTAGATAGTCTAAAGAAGATTCATTTACTCAGAGGTTCCCAAGTGTATAATATAGATATATCGATAGACGATATATTTTTCGATATAATATCTCTCTCTCTCTCTCTAACTCTGTATATATATATATATATATATATAAAATAAGTAAAATATTGAAGGTATTAGTTTCTTAAGAGAAAGCGATATTTTTCATTCTAATTTTATTCTTGTCGTATTTTCTTTTCATCTGCCATGCTGTTTAATATTTATATGTGTATATTCTTCCGTACATTTATGTCTATTAGTGTCACAATATTTCATATGTCTGCCAATCTCACTTCATAAGCATTAATCATAACGAGCATTCAGTTCATATTCATTTGCATATGACCGTAATAATCGCAGTGTCTGTTGAAATTTATTCCTATATTTTTCATTTCTATGAACGTACCATTACGTCGGTTTTTTATCATTGTTCGATATAGTTGCCAGCAAATTCACAGATAGATAGATAGAGAGATAGATAGATAGATAGATTGAGAGAGATAGAGATAATGAACAGAATAAATATAATATAACTGTTCTAAGATAAATAATGGATAGATTAGATCTAATATGAGTATTCTGATATATATATATATAGAGAGAGAGAGAGATAGATAGATATATAGATAGATAGATAGATAGATTGAGAGAGATATATAATGAACAGAATAAATATAATATAACTGTTCTAAGATAAATAATGGATAGATTAGATTTAATATGACTATTCTGAGATATATACATATGCACACACACACAATATATATATATATATATAGATAT
This sequence comes from Acanthosepion esculentum, assembly GCA_964036315.1. Taxonomy (NCBI): domain Eukaryota; kingdom Metazoa; phylum Mollusca; class Cephalopoda; order Sepiida; family Sepiidae; genus Acanthosepion; species Acanthosepion esculentum. The sequence goes on along the minus strand of OZ038490.1, from coordinate 119,729,454 downwards.
AGATATAGATATAGATAGATAGATAGATAGATAGATAGATATAAACAAATAAAGAAAGAAAGAGTGAGAGTGTTCATTAGAACAAAATAAATGTAATATAACTGTTCTAATATTAGACCTAACATGACTGTTCTGAGAGAGATAGATAGGTAGATAGATAGATTATAAAGAGATTCAGATAGATAGATAGATAGATAGATAGATAGATAGATAGATAGATAGATAGATAGATAGATAGATAGATCTGAACACACTGAGATAGATAGATAGATAAATATATATATATATACATAGATAATGAAGAGAATATACCTAATATAAGTGTTCTGAGATATATATATATATATATATATATATATATATATATATATATATATATGTGTGTGTGTGTCTGTGTATGTGTATGTGTGCGTGTGTGTGTGTGTGTGTAGATAGATAGATAGATAGATAGATAAATTTGCCGTGACTGCTCTGAGATAAATAATCGATAGAATAAATCTAACGTGACTGCTCTGTGAGGATAGATAACGTATAGGAAATATCTAACACGACTGCTCTGAGATATTAGGTTAATGGATAGAATAGATCTGGCATGGCTACCCTGAGATAGATAAATAGTGAATAGAATAGTCCTAACATGACATCTGTGAGATACACATTAGTGTTCATATGTACGGCATATAACAGATAGATAGATTGATAGATAGATAGATAGATAGTTTGATAGATAGATAGACAGACACACATACAGACAGATATGTATATAGGTAGGTATTAAACATACATATGTATGTATATATATGTATGTGCAGTTATATTGATTTTGTTGCATAAAAAAACTTGTTTACTTGAGTACATCTCTTCACATGTGCTGGCTTTCTCCTCTGCTCCTCTCTTTTGCTTTTGGTCTCAACTTTTTTTCCCCAATATATTAATACATTTCTTTTTTTCTTATATAAGTCATGTTTTCTTTCCCCATCCTCTTATCTCAGTTGTACACAAAACTCGTCCACCTGCACAGGGAAACGCAAATTTTAGGCAAACTCATTTCTTTCCAATCCAGAAAAAGCTGTTAGATTAGCCACCATAACTTTCTTCAGCGAATATTAAAATCTGACACCGTTGAATAACTCAGCTAAGAACAGAGTCGTTGGCTTTGTCTGTAACAACGACTTACATAGACTGACACACGTCATTTCTTCATGTTTTCTTTAACTGATATCACAGGAGGAATTTATTTGAATGTCATAGATGAGGCTGATATTAGAGAAATTATAATCTTGTAGTTGCGATAGAAAGTAAGTTCACTTATGATGCTAGTTTATTCTTAAGAATAAATAATTATTGATTTAGATATTTTTGTTCTGTCCAAAGTTTAATCGCTAATAGAAATACGAAGAGAATGTATTGCATTAAAATTTTAAATATGTAATTATATATTGTCTAGAAATTTTTATCTACTAATTTGGCTGAATTTTAATGTCCCGTAAGGTGCGCATATCAGATTTCTTTAAGACAATTCCAAATGACGGAATCTTGCTTAAAAAATATCCAATCGAACTGCCACTATAATTGTGCTGAAGTGCCGAGACTGTAGGAAAAAACAGCGGTTCCCTCAGTATAAGTTCAAAGGCAGTCTGATCATAACATCTTATGAATATAAGACAAATATATTATGATATGAAATCATTCTGTGGTTAACGTTTGACCCGAAGTCATACAAAACCCTGGTTCCACTAAATACTCTGTGCAGATTAGAGCTACATCAGCATACCGCATTTTTAAGGTTAGATTTGGAATTCCTGCTGATGTTCTTCTTCTCAGAAGAACCATCATTTATTCAAGCTGATTTTACACGGTGAAAAAACCTTCAACTATCTTTTATTTACTCATGGCTGAGAGTGTTATTTCAAAATGAACGTTAGCCTTCTTCGATCGGAAATCGAATTCGATTTGCCAAATTTATTTTCCGCGCCCAAAACCATCAATCCACGAAGTATATTCTAATTCGCTAAAAAAACAAAACACCTATTGATACTGGACGAGATTAAATTTTACACAGAATGTTCAAGATTAATTCAAAGCACGCGATGAATTTCTGAATCCTTCCTGCAAGTTTTAAGTATTATAAATGAAATGCTTTAACAGGGATAGGTTGTATTAGTACAATAAAACGGATATAAGACGAATAATACAAAAACTTATTTCCTAACACATAGGTTAACAAAGAAAGAGTGGTCGAAATGCTTCATAGTATTTAGACATTTAGTGCTATAGTTTTCTTTTCTTATTTTCAGATTTGTCTTGGTGCTTATATGTTAATATTTTATAAAAATAATAATAATAATAATAAAATAGTTATTTATTTTAGTCGCTATGCAGATTTTTTCATTGATCTACTTTCTAAGGGAAAAAGACAAATGCACCAGTTTAGCTGTCTTTTTTGTAATTTGTTCTTATATATTGATATTAACATTTTACATTTTAATATGTTTTTATAAGCCATCTTTGTTATGACTACACTGACAGTATGTGCGTTTTCATCGCACTAAGAGGAGTCAAATTATAACAAAATATCTAGCTTCAGAATAAATTCGGCAGTACATTCCATTCTTTAACGAGATGCACGTATTTGTTGCGAAGGGGTTAATATAGCGCTCTGTTAGCGAAGCATTCCTCTACGCATACCTGAAATAAACAAGTATATTTTATTTATGTCTTTTCTTTCTTTTGCTTATTTACAGAAATATATGTAAAGATATGACGATAAGTTCTTTCGTCTTTTCTCCAGACAAGTTCACGAAAAACATATCCACATAAGGTCTGCATAATTCATATTACCCGCTGCAAACAGCGCCATCGCATTCTCGACCGAACTACTAATGCCCCCATATAAAAATTGGCAATCAGACATAATCTATAGAAATATTAAAAATAACAAAAAAGTTAACTCTGTAGACCTGGTGCCTTACCTACTTTACTTTCCATCCCAGCCTCGACGTTCAATCTCTGCAATTTACGATCATTCTAAAAATCAAAGAGAAAGATTCTTTTTCTTTCCTCTAAGACCTTCGAAAGTAGAGCAGTATTCTCCTAACCAGGGTCGAAGCGTTCGTCTGGATGGTACTGGAAAATTACGGCCAGAAATAAGCTATAATCATGATAAAATAAAAAAGAGCAAAATATCCAAATATCAATAAATAATCGTCCACTTTATGTAAAAACTCCATTTATACATTTAACACACACACGCACAAGCACACACACACACACACACATATATAATGTACAGAGGGAGATCGAAAGAGAGAGAGAGAGGGGGGAGAGAGAGAGAGAAATTGTGTGCTTTACTCAAAAGAGCAAGGAACTTTAGACACAAATAGCTTCCTCGAAGAAAGGAATAAATAATAGAAAATATCGTTATTTACTTCCCGCTCGAATGGTTTCTAAAGGTATGTGAAATATCCAACGATGCACAGAAAATGCTGAAGATTTTTTTAGATGATCAAACTCATACCATCTGTTTAAATTATCTATATTTTTAGGTACCATATTTTTCTTTCTTCTTCTCTTTATCCTTCTCTCATTGACACACACGCATACGCACGCACACACACACACACACGCACACAAACTCTCTCTCTCTCTCTCACACACACACACACACACACACACACACACACACACACACACACACACACACATATATATATATATATAAAAGTGAACATAGAAGTCAACACTTAGAGGCGACTGTCTGTTTCATGCTAGATGCAATCATCGGGCCCGATGATTGCATCTAGCATGAAACAGTCTGTCGCCTCTAATTGTTCACTTCTATGTTCACTTTTATATTTACACACGCTCTATCTCTGATATTCAGCACTTTATCCCATAAATATAGCACACTTTAAGACTATATTTCTTCATATATATATATATATATATATATATATATATATATATATATATATATATATATATATATATATATATATATATATGTATATGTGTGTGTTTTGCGTGTGTGTATTATATATAAATATTATTAATACAAGTACAAAGTTTGTCACGTATATATATAAAAGGATTAATGAATTAATGATGGAGTAATGGTTAGCGGCTTGATTTGAGGAATCGGATTGTAGAGTTCGAATTCCACTGGAATACATTACATTCCCTTACGTGCTAATACCCTTGGGAAAGGTGTGAATCCTCTTCTTTTCCCTCCAGCTATGGCTAAATAGCAGGACAGACTGGGTTCTATAGCCTTGGATGGCAACTGGTCTAGGGGAAGGACAACTCTGAATTCAAAACCTGCGGAGGTTCGTTTGGGAACCCTGTGGCACTTAGTGCACCAGGTCTCTGTATTCGGCCATTCAAAAAGTGTGGACGAAACCTTCACCAATATAATCAAACCTCATTTGGTGTTGTCAGGCTGTCGGTTTTCTCGTAACTGATCTGCTTGACCCTCATACGTTGAATTCGACGAGAGAGTCGAGTATATATATATATATATATATATATATATATATATATATATATATATATATATATATTCAGTAGTCGTATAATATTAGGTTCTTGCAGTGCCATGTTGCGCATGGAAGAGTGTCCCTGCAAGCATCTCCGGTGGGCAACCCCGAGGCGACACTGTGTACTGCGCCAATTCCCTTCCTGCACATGTTACATTAGACGACCTACTGTTGCTACTATCCTAGGCCTTTCCTTATCAAAATAACCTACCATATCTATAAACAACCGATGATATAAACCTAAACCAGCTCAACAAAAAAGTCCTAAACCTCTTAACATTTCTTTCTCCAACTTTCCGGGTATTCATACCGACGTCCTCTTCGTAAAGTCACCGGATATCCCAGCTCTGAGAAAAACGTATCCTAACGCTTCAAGCCTCTCCTTTGATTTCTCGATTCCTGATTCCCTTCCTCTTGTGTCTAATGTTCACATGCATGGCCTGGGAGTTTATCTCCGCGAAAATATCCGACTGGCTAGTGAACTTTCTCTTGAATTTCCAGACCATTCTTACATGTGTCTCCGTCTCTCTCTACTTAACTCAGTTATTCGTTCTTTCTGTATCGTTCTCCTTCATCTCAAGACAATTCGCCGATAATATAGACAAGGCCATCTGCCTACAGCTGCTTGAAAATGTATTTGTGTTCAGTGAGTTTAATGCCTGCCATACCAGGTGGCTTAGACACTCATTGGCATCCAAACCTCACAATCACTCACTCTTTCACGCAAGTGGTTGATTTCTCCACGCGTTTCACATGTAACACTGATAGACACATTGATCTCTTTTTTTACCTCTATACCTGACTCTTGTATTACGCAGCTCTGCCCTCTTGGCAACTCTGACCATGCGGTAGTGTCTGTAAACATCTTTTTCCTCTCTCCCACCAACCAAGAACCTTCAACCAACAGAATACTTTTCTGTTACCAACGACCAGATTGGCACTCGTTCCGTGATGTCCTTTGTGACGGCCCTTGGAATGAATATTTTATTTATTCTGTTCAAAAAGGCGCGTTTGTGCTCTCCTCCTTGGTATCAGTCTGCATGTATATTTACATTCCAGCAAGGAAACACCAAATTAATCCGCGTTCACGTCCTTGGTTCACCTGCATGCTCGGCCGTTATGGTACACAGGAATAACTTCTTCCGGCTGTACCGTAGAGGCACCTCGGATTGCAACAAACGTCTCTTTGTCTCTGCTCGTAACGAGTGCAAGGGCGCCCTCAAAGTAGCGAACTTACTGTTTGCTGATAGAATGCATCATTATAGCATCTTGCAACTTTGGTTCTAGAGATTATGGCGGCCCTGGAATAGTGTGCTCAACAACAGAAAATCCTCAATTCCTATCCAGTATTCTATTAACTCGAGATACTGGCATCTAGAGCAGATAATGTTGAATGCTTTGCTCGGAAATACTCTTTCAACTCAACACGCGAGTCTTTTGTAATACTCCGCCTGATTTTTCCAATAGGACAGTGATTCTACTGAGTGATATGTGCATAACCCCCATGCTGGTTCCAGCCCTCTCCAAACTCTACAACATTTGCCTCGCCACTTCTTGTTTTCCATCTTCTTGGAAGTCCTTCTATGTAGCTCTTGTTTACGAACTCTGGCGCAGCTTCCGACCCCATCTACCTATCGCTCGATGAGTTTCCTACTGGTTTTCGGTTTTAATCAATGTACAACCTACTCGCTGACAAACAATATGGCTTCTGTTTGGCCAGGTCTATCGTTGATGTGCTAACGGCCAGTATTGAATGTGTATATCAAGCACTTGATAATAACGGCGAAGCTCGAGTTGCGGCTGTAGATATCTTGAACTTGTTTGATAGTCTTTGGCACGCTGGTCTTCTACGGAAACTCTAGGGCTACAGTATTACAGGACGAATGTTTGATTTAAGTCATTTTTGTTTCATTTCAAAAATGTGAAATAAAAGTCGTTTGAGCGTGCGAGATACCAATCCCTTTCACACGAACGAACGAAAACAAGTCTCGAAATTTTTGCGGTTTAGCTATTTTTCAAGTTTAAATTCGTTTAATAACATATTAAGCCACGAATAGCTTCGACATCTGACCGTCTAGATCATATTGAATGTAGATGTATGTGCCTGTGTGTATCGATGTGTATGTGTAAGTAAAGTGCATTTGCCTATGTGTGGTTTGATTTTTTGTATGTGTGTGTATATATCTAAATATGTCTGAGCGCTTAACATGCCGTTGTTCGAATGATTTCATGTGAGAGGCGACTAACTTGTTGAAATGACACTAAAGTGTATACATTTCTGTCTGGGATTCCGAACACAACTTTCAACATAATTTCAATGAAAATACAAATTAAATAGCATATATATCTTTTATTTTTATTTTTATATTTTTTCTCCTTGGTAATTCTACAATTTAAAACTTAATAGAGATTTGATTTAGATTTCTAAATAGGTAATTTTAATTTTTTAATTTTTTACTTTTAATTTTAATTTCAAATTTTATAAATCTTTTAATATCTATGATAACCTTGCTTAGTTGTCAAATTTTTCGAATCATCCTATACTTGTATTTTGATTGGTCACTCTAGCTTATGTAACAGCGTTTACTCCTAGCTAAGGATCGTTGATTAATTTGAAACTTTTAAAACCATTTATTCTATATTCTATATCATCACTTGACAAGACACAAGAAGTGTTGAAACAAAATGGCTACTTTTGTCGTGATTTTATAACATATTTATGTTGTAATATTCAAATAAATAATTATATATATATATATATATATATATATATATATATATATATATATATATATATATATATATATATATATATATATATATATAGCGAGATAGAGAGAGAGAGAGGGACGGCGGTGAATACTGATCGCTACAATCATGATACCATTCTGAAAATACTATGCCTATCTGCTCAGATTTTAAGATGTGAGCTTAGTTGAGACTTTTATATACTTCTTCGTTGATAAATAACGAAAGAACTAGGTGTTTATATGAGAGCATAAGTTACATGAATCTAGTATGATTAATTTTAAAGGTTTCTCAGTTGTAAACTGAATTTTTCTCAACGACAAATGCATATTTAAACGAAGGAATAATTATTAATTAAACAGTATTAAATATCTCTTTAGATTGTCATTGCTGATTCTCAGAAACTACGGACAATTAAAGTTTTGAAACCAACTGTAGCGAGAAATCACAGCTATTTAACCCACAGATGGGCCAAATGATTGAAATTCATACCTTTCGCAAGTTCATTTGGGATTAAGTGAATTTAAAGAACGCGATTAGAATTCGAACTAGGATCTCCAATTGCCGCATCTGCACATATTAAAAGTAAATATGATTGCTGATATGTTCCGATATGCAGTAGACATTTAAATACCGAGGTCGCAGTTAAAAAAATGAAAACTTTGATTTCCCTGTTTCAAATCACCTGATAACGTAACACTTCATTAACTATATTGAAGTTTTATTTTGTTATGTTTAGTTACTTGATGTACAAAAGGAGTGAAAATTTAAATTTCATATGTCCAGAGCACGGGTATCGTTAGAAGAGAGTTTTTGTGCAGTGATTGCATGACCAACTTTTCTGAAATTTTCTAGAATTTCTATAATGGAACACTAACAATGTTATTTTCATATTTCCAGCCCTAAGATATCGCAAAATGTAAAAATTAAGATTGAACATAGAATCTTTCTCCAGAAAATGTGGTAAAATCCTTAGGAAGCTTGAGAAATATGTCAATGCCTTAGGACTGTTCTTACAACCTCCAACTAACCGAATAATCCTACTGGATTAAGTCCTAGATTCTTACATACGATTATCATTACTACAATATCACATTATCATTGAAAAAGGCAGTAATTTCTTTGGTTCGAAAATTCACCCGCAAAGTAAAAGTCGGCAATTTAGTAATCAACATGATATTCTTTAAGTACGGGTATGAAAACAGCTACAAAACAAGTTTTTATCAAAAATTCAAAGGACATTCTCTTTTAATGAAAGCCATCATTGCTGGCGACCTGTAAGCTCTTGGCGCATCTGCCAATTCTACCCTGAATACATCAAATAAATTCAGGGTGTGAAAGTAGCAAATATATAAACATTTCAAATACGTATAGATCAACTATAACAAATTTATTATAGGGGAAAAGGAAGCCCATACAATAATGGAAAGAACCAATATTGGACATGAAAAGCCCATTTTCCTGAAAGATTTTTTAAGAGAGATTTTTTTTTATAAATTTCAACCGAAAGCAGTATTGGCTGAACGGTCACTGAATATCAAATATTTCCTTGTAGGGAAATGGCTAAGTTACCATTACTATTTCCAGGGAGTTAGCTACCATGGCTTTCCACAAGTTCCTGTATTTTGTTGTTCTAAATATATTTTAACCCTTTACCATTCCACTTGTTCATTCGATATTACTAGATGTGGAGGCTGATCTACTGGTGGATTCATATTTCATCAAATACAGTAGGTAGTATATTTGGCGATTAAATAAAACAAGAAATCATAGACTTAATATGGATATGCATGCATTTTATTTGAAATGACTGTTCACATCATTAGAAATTTTGGGGATCAAGTGATAGCATATCTTCATCAATTTCTAGCGATCTGCTTATTATTGTTAACAATATTAATAACGTTGTCTGCAAATGTACAATTTTATCTTCCCAATCTTTAAAATTTATTTATAAAATTGGTGACATTCCCAGGTATTCCGATAATTAAGTTTCAATAGACAACGTATTCCATTTTTACTTTAGTAACGTTTTGATATTTACCAACGCGTTTCATTTTCTTTCCGATTCAGTGAATGACATTCCCTAAATAGTGATATCCACAATCAAAGTGAACCGTTTTTATCGTTGTTTACGACGATTGAATCTCGTCTGCTGATCTGAATATGTTGATCAGTTTCAATTTTAAAGTCCAATAGTTTTATTCTCCTGTAGATCGATTGATCTATGCCTCATGAATTTGCCATAGTCTGTGCTCAAATCTCAGTGACACACCGTGGTTCAGTCTTCGAATTATTTAAACAGATTTTTTTATCTACAACTTCAGTTAGATTTTTCGAACAGGTGACATTTGTTATTTTTGAAAATCTAATCTATACACCTGTTGAAGTATTGCTTTCTCATAGACTTCAGCCTTGCATTTTTTCTGATTGATCTCTTGTTTTTAAATGGACTTTGGGCATTGATTTTTTTACTGTTATTTTTACTATTTCAGATTAAACATTATTCATAGTATAATTTGATATTATTTATATTTGGAATCTGAGAGAGTATTTTACGATCACCAAGGAATAAGTAGTAACAAGTCCCCTCAAAGGTCATTTTGAATAAGTCACGCAGACTTTGATAATGCATAGTGCTTCAGTGATTACAGGTATTCCTGTCTGAAAATAAAGTTACCATTATTTAGGCGCGTACTTTCGTCCCATCTTTGTTGTCGTATTCATGTTTTGGCCATTATGCACGCCAGCCTACACCAGGTGCATGTCGATTATTGTGGAATAAAGTGAGGATTCTAGAATAGTGTTGTGGTGGAATCCACCTAATCTGCATAGGTGACTACCAACTATATAAATAATGGTTGATACCGGAAGACGAGAGAGAAGAGAAGTGGAATCACGAGATCCAACTAGAGACTCTGATCGACTGCGACTAGTCAACACATTCTCCAGGAACGTCTTCCCAGAAATATACAGAAATACTATATGTACTTATTGTGTACACTTTCTTGTTATAATACATTCTTGTTCTAAGTACATTTTGTGTTGCATTATTATTCCATGCAATAGGCGAGATTCAACATTGAGTCAAGACTCAACAAATAGTCTAATGGATGGAAGCGATAGTTCGGGAATTTGGGGGCATAGTCACTATTTATGTAGTATGTATTTGGACTCAGTGGATACGGTGCGAGTAATAACTGAGCAGTAGTAAAGAACTGGACGTAATATTCTTAGACGTGGACAGCGGAACTAGAAAAAATTACCCCCTTCCGTAGATTCAATAAAGTGTTGTTCGAAATCCCTAAGGTTACCTGAACTGACAATCATCTGATGAAAACCGAAAGGCACAACGGTTGAAACGTTGTGATAACAACAATAAAGAAAGAGACAACATTGTGTGCGTAAATAATATGACTAATATAGATATTTTGGTTGTAATACTTGAAAACATGTTCGGCTTGTATACAATCAAGTCTTCTTGACGATTCTGATCATAATTGGATACTTACTCGGAAATTAGAAACGAACACTTTATTCAATCTACCGAGTAGGTTGTTCTCATTCTATTTTACATGATTAGTCAAAATTTCTTATAAGTTAATACTCACCAATCTTATTTTATTGTGTCGCTCGTTCGTTTCATCTTCTGAATAATATGTGATATTTTACAAACATTGGATACATGGACTTAATCCACACCTGAAAGGTAAGCAAATATGCTTTAAGACATTAGGTCATGGGGTGCTTACAGATGCAGTGATGTAATTTTGAAGAAATGTCCCTTCATGTAGTGAAGATTTTTATAAGTATCTTTATTTTGCTTATGGAATTTCGGAATATCCGTTCTTTCTTAAAAAAAGCTTCTGCAAGATAGGATTCACCTTTTTTTCGGTCTACTGATGTGATTGTTAGCGCGTAAAATGAAGGCTGATACTTTCAGTCGATATGTTCTCCCGTAAAATGAATACTTTTCAGTTTATAATTCCAAAAAGATTTTCGTGTACTTCGACAGACACAGGAAAAACGTAGGAATTATTCGGATTATAAAAAACAAATTTTGGTTCTAATTTATACTGAAAACAATAAGTTGAGGAAAATTGCTTTCTATCTCTCTTCGTTAAAAACTCAAATATATCTTGTTTGGTCATCGTCTTTTCATCTGTGTTTAACTGTTATTTACACTCATAATCAAATCCTCAAACCTGCCGTAGGTGCATCTGTTTTCTCTCGTAGATGTCTGGATTTATTCAGCAAATTGAATATTGATTTGTTTCATCATTGTTATTTTAGACATTATTTACACATGGACTATGGTAGTCATCCGTGTTGATAATATCACGACATTTCCGCCATTCATCAGGTGCTTGTCTATTAAGGTAAACTCCAGTGAATTTCAAATTAAAGCTTTTATTTAATCCACGGGATTCAATTGTTCACGTTTCGCTGCTCATCTATTGTGTTATCTCCACTAAGTGGGATTCTGTACTGCACATTGCTTGGCCTATTTCCTCTGAGTTAAACTTTGAACTACCCAGATGACAGATTGAAATAACAATTATTATGACACCGTATTCACAACACAACGATTTAATAAAACTATCACACACACACACACACACACACACACACACACACACACACACACACACACACACACACATACACACACACACACACACACACACACACATATATATATATATGTATATATATATTAAATAAAAACAGACCACTTTAAGGTTCCATATAATAAATTATTTCACCACAGCCCTTTTAAAGCACCGCGTGGTCTGTTTTTATTTAAATTATTAGCTCTGATTTACATTGAGCTCTCTGGATTTTATCCTCTTTGGGTCTACCCATACGGATTACCTAGTTTTTCGTAAACTAATATATATATATATATATATATATATATATATATATATATATATATATATATATATATATAAATAAATATATATATATATATATATATATATATATATATATATATATATATATATATATATATATATATGTAGTTTTAGCCGAAGTGATTGGTCCAGTGTGGACTTTCTCTTGACAAAAAACGAAATGAATATAGCATTTATAAAATTAAAATTGTCAATGAATTCATTTTGATTTTATAAATGTTACACTCATAAAACGGCAAATAATTCACTCAGAAGGAAACTCCTCAAGAGTGCTGCCGTTGAATATTATCCAAATATTAATCTACGCCCAGGTTTTTTCCAATATCAATTTTCCTAACAGAATCACTACTCTCCCAAAACAACATACACTTAAATGTCTCTAATACGAGGAAACAACATTATTGCCTAGGCTGATTCAATAGCATATAACTTTCTACAGGTAAATGTTATTATTAGGTCCGGTCTGGAAAGGGCTGTTGTTATTAATAATTATTCTTTTCTAACTACTAAGGGATAACTTGTTGAGGAATTCTCACAAGAACACGAAAAAAAAAACATACGAATAAAATCATATTTAATTTGTTTACAAAAATAAAGACGATTATTCACAGATAACAAATTTATATCTATATATAATTCAGAGGAAACGTTAAATAACTTCTTAATCTCAGTATTTATCAAATATTTTTAAAATAAAACAGACCGAAACTAATGTCAGGCAGTAGATAAATGTCAGGCAGTTGATAAATGTTGGTCAGTTGATAAATGTCAGGCAGTTGATAAATGCTGGGCAATTGATAAATGTTATGTAGCTTTCCTCTGTAAATGGTATCTGATTTTTACCAAAACGGACTTTTCTGATTTGAGCAACCAACGGGAAACGCAAGGGTCGACAATTCCTTTCTCTTTTTATTACACCATTCTTTCTTTTTAGAAATTAGCTCCTTTTTCCTTTGAATTCCTTTGCGTTATTTTCTCTTCCGCTTAGGCAGATGGTAGGCGATATAATTTTTCAATTTTATGGTAATCGCTGAATCGCTATGATGGAATATCATAGATATTGATCGAAATGCCTGCATGAAATCGATCAATCCATCCTGCGTGAGAAGAAAAAGATAATTATGTAAAGATTTGGATTTATTTTGAGCTTCTTTGTCTTTAAACGTAGGTGAAGAAGTGCTTGTTTCTAAAGTCTCTGAGAAATTAGCACATTCTTGCGATGTTTTATGTAAACCTAAAAGGCTTAAATGTTAAAATAAACAATTCTGATTAATTTCAGTATTTACATTAGTCGGACTATTGTCCTCATCTTTGTAGCCATATTTGTCACAACGTTTTGGCCGTTGTACGCTCCGGCCTTCTTCAGGTGGTTGGAATGTCGAACTGAACCCTTTATTTCGATCACTGGGGTAGACTGTTCTAGTTCCACGTGCCATGTTTGATGGATGTCAGTTATCAGTTATCTCCTGATAATTTTCCCTCTGAAAGTTCTCCACTGCCTTAACCGGGTATTGAACTCACACTCTTTGGGTCTGTCACTCAAGGACACATGGCACAGTGGATAAAGGCGTTGGTTAGATCCAGTGATCGAAATAAAGGGTTCAGTTCGAAATTCCAACCACCTGAAGAAGGCCGGAGCGTACAACGGCCGAAACGTTGTAACAAATATGGCGACAAATATGAGGACAATAGACCGACTAATGTAAATACTGTACATAATACCTCATCTCAGAAATATAGAGAGACTCTGATTAATTTATATCATTTTCTTTAATGTTTCAAATGCATAATCTTGCATGAGATTTTAGCTACAATTGACAGAATTGTATTGGTAACAAGAAAGTATTACTTGAATTTTGTAGGGCTAGATAGCTTCAGAGCAGGGTTACACAATATACATACGCTGATTTCAAGTATGACGTAAAAGAAGTGACCACTTTCAAAATGCCATCTTGTGTAAATACTTGCGGTTGCTGGTACCCCTTCATCTAATAATAAGATGCAAGTCTGTACAACAACTTTTCAATATCACCCAATGCATACAATAAATCTACGTCGAGGTTAGCAGACAGGATATTATTTTGTGATCTGGTTAAGTTTAAATGTTTCACATATTAATCAGTGTTAACTGATTCTTCTGTTTACACTATTCCAGATAACTGAGAAAAGATGTATGTTTGTAGATCTTTGGCAAAAATCGAAGCATCGTAAAGTGAACATTAAGAAAGGGGTCGCAAACGTCCTGAAGAGACACGGCATATAGTAATTGTTTTAACAAACATTCTGCACTCATTTGCGTATGCTCAACCTGAGATAAATATGGCTCAATATCTTTAGAAAAATATGAAACAGTTTGAATACACACAGATAGACACAGTCAAGAGTGAACATTACTTCACTGATAGAAAGACAATGATACAAATAGACAAAATTCCCATAATTCCTATTATATTTGTTTAATGTGGAATTAATGCAAATTTTTAATTGTTGGCCATCTTGAAAAATGATCTCCTTACTAGCATGCTACGATAATTCGAAAAATAAAGTAGTAAATAATAATTTAAGAAAAACAATTGCTGACTCATAGCGCTTTGGTGAGACTAACTTCTCTCCACAATTTTGCTACGCATTCAGTAACAACAGAATGTTTTATTTTAAAACGCATATCCCTTTTGAGCGATTTGGCATAAGGCAATCTTCAGCGAGATCTCTTTCTCTTTCTCTTAATAAGTGTGTCCTTCCCATATTGCTGAACATTTCTAAACGGTACAAACAGGCAGTTTTCAGTTAACGACTTACATGGTTAAATACACTTACGAGTTGCTATAAAATATAAAATAAAAAACGAAAATAAAGTATCTATTCAGTGTGTATTTCGTAGGTGCCGACAAAATACATGCATTTTTCCTAAATAAAAACATATCTGCTTTTAAATATTTACCAGACACAGAAAGAATTATCCGATGTCAATTAAATGTTCAGCAGTTATTTATTTATAAACTAATCCATATTTAACAGGTTATTTGATTAGAAGATTTTTGTCGAGAATATTTTTTCTGTCAATTACACTAACTTTCGATAGTTTGTGAACTCTTTTAAAATATGGTGTTGATGGCAAATATTTTTAATCTGAGACTGATTGACACAAACCGTAACAGGCGAAGATTTCATGTCAAGTAGTCTCAGATTAAAAAATATTTGTCGTCATCAGCATATTTAAAAAATGGGTTCACAATGTATTTCTTTGCTTGAAATACTGGACTGATCCAATGCCTTAGTAAGCCTCTCTTTGGAACCGAAAGGGTTGATGTATCAATTAAATATTTATAATAATGCGCTTTATCACAGAAATGTTCGTAAATCTTATTATGGAAGACGCATTGAATTGTCGTCGTCGTCGGTTTTATCTCGCATGCAAGAAATTAATGTCTTCCTTGCTGATTGCTTCTTTTTATGTCTATGGCGTTTATGAATAAATTCACCTCCAGCACGCACCTTTCGGACTAGAAACTTCCAGTTTCATCCAAAAAATACTCCCGCCATTCGTTAGTTGTTACCGTTTGGCTTTTCAAGTGTTGGTTATTAATGACGTAATTAATTCAATCATTATTATACAAGTAAAATAACTTTCGACGATATCTATAAAGATTCTTCCCATAATTTTATTAAAAAGAACTTGCATTTTCTAATAGTTTCCTTTTAAAAAGAGAAGAAATAATAAGTTTTTCTTGTTACTTTCAATTAATGACAATGTAATGAAAACAAGAGATTAAGAAAATGTACAGATATGGATGATTTTTTCAGTAAAACTTCCTTACTGTTCAACCATGGATCAAATGCATGTTAATAACATCTAGAGCAGTTTATCATTGGATCAAATACGAATAACCGAATAATAAATGTTGGAAAATCCAAGGTGTCAAATAATTCCTTACTCTAAACATTAGAATTCGATAGATCGTTAGACAATGCTATAATAAAATTACCAATCAACCACAAATTAATGCTCAAGTAAAACAAGAATATTACGTTTCAGCTTTTCAAATGTAATTGCCACTGTGTAACTCGATATATGAGGCGAGGCTTAGTTTAAAAAAAATAAAAATGAAGAGATGTCTCTTCTGCCAATGTTTGAATTGGGGCACATATGTCTGCCGTCAGTACGAATTAATAATAACAGTGAGTATGAAATAATAATAACTCCCTATTCCAACTCTCTTCAAATTCCGGTGAGCTAAGAAAAAGACTGAAAAATATTCGTGGGTCTATGGGAAATTTATTTGAACCAGTGAAAAACTTGTCTTCACAGAAATTAGCCTCTGAATCAGAAAGAAGGAAAAGAAATTAGAGAGCGTGTGTAAAAGTCTTTTTTTATGAAATCAGGAAAAAAATATTAAAAGATTAATGTCTGAAATTATGTGAAATATTTCGTTTCTGTTCAACGAGTCCAGCGTTGAGGTTTTCGCCAATATCAAATTGCTCGTCATTTGCATAATCAGCTTTTAAGCAAGGACACAGTAATACAAATATTTCCTCTCAAAAATACAAGAAAGCTTAGTATTTCAGATTATCTCTCTTTGTCTACTGTTGAACGTATGCAACCGTAATATCTTCTGTGAGCAACGTACTATCTTAACTTTGTTTTAAACATTATTGAATATTATTTGGTATCAGATCATTTGATCTGTGGTTTGAACATTTCCTCTTCATGACCATACATTATGATTACGGACTTTAAGAATTCTGATTTATTATCCTAAAACGAGTTACTGATATAATTATAATCGAGAAAATTCGTGAATAAATTATTTACCTTGGCTTGTTTGTATTTACCTTGGCTTGTTTGAAAAACTGGCTGTTTTTCCTTATCATTATTGTATTCTATTAATTTACCATGCGCAGGTAAATCAACTGGTCATTTTAACTTCTAAGCCCAACACTACTATCTTAAAAATATGACCTACTTTAAAAATAAATATTGGAAACTATGACTTTTACCGGAATTCGAAACCGTCTACGCAAGCATCAAGACAACGTAAACGTAGATTCTACAATAGCAGGTTAGCAAAGATTTCATCATGAAAGCGTAATGTTGATAGTATCTGTAGGCAACTAAATAACAGTGGATTTTTCGAGCATTTTATAAATAATTTTGCTAAACGATGGTTTTATGTGATTTTCGCTTCGAGCAGTCCTGTTTTCCATGCGGATAGCCCTTTGATATTCATAACAGAGAACGCTTCTTTGCTTAGGCCATGAAGCAGAAAGCAGCTTTCAAATCAGATCTTTTATTGTTCTTCGAAGAGAGGGATGTAAAAAACACTACAGAACAACGGATAAAGGAATTATTTAGAATAGGAGCTTCGGATTTAAAAAGGAAGCACTAAAGAATGAGGAACAAAAAATAAGGAGAGTAATTTTTCTGAAAAGGCTGGATTTGGACGATATAATTTATTTTTTTTTACTCACTGGGCAACAAACAATTGAAAAGAACGGATAGGAAGGGAGTTATACCAAGGGAAGAATGGATTAGAAAATTGCTTCCATATTCAGGGCATTTATGTGCGACGTTCGCAACTTGGGATCTGCGAAATTCTTTACAAAGGAAACTATAAAAAAAAGGAAAAAAGGTTAGTGAAAGAAGTAGATCAGAAAGGAGGAAGATAAGACGAAGAAGAAGAGAAAAGGCTACTGACGATCTGAGGGGATATAAATATGTTCTCAACCATATTGAAAAAGAAAGAAATCAATCACTCCCCGTTCGAAAATCAGACTTAGCCATCGCAAGAAGACATGTCGAAGCAGCTGTTTCATCAAAGGGTGAAATAGACAGAGAGAAACTGAATAATATCACTGCTAATGCGATACTAATGTGCTATATATAGATGCATTTTCAAATCTTTTGGAAGTATTTACAATCTGAAATATATATAAAACAGTTCAAAGAATAAATAATAAAATTAAATTTAAACAAATAGCATTATTTTTTTATTATCTTGATCTGAATATCTATACTAATATAAAAGTGATATGTTTGTTTGCCCTTGTCAGAATCAATCATTAACCGCAATGTCTATTGGGCTAACTTTTAAAATTCAGGCTCACAATACATCCGCATGTGACAAGAGATGTGTTAGCCTATGATCTCATTAAAAATAAACACAAGTCTACTAGAATGACATGTTGCTATTTCTAGTCAAATGAAACAAATTCTAGCAAAATGGTGTGATATATTCAATGTGCTATAAAGGACAATAATTATTTGAGTTCTTAAATGAAAAATGGAAAGAGGGAGGGTTATTTTAAATCAAGATGGTAGACATTATGATCATAATATATTTGCCGCAATATCTTTCCTGTAGGTAAATTGATATGAAGTAGTAAGTTAAAAAAGAAAGTATAGAGCGTATTGACCCCCGAATGTTACTAGGGGTCATCAGATTTCACCATAGATTATTTTTCCATAGAAGTAAAATTCAAAGGTCAAACAAATAGGATAGAATGTAGATATTTTTTGTGAAATGTTTTAGTACATTGGGAACCTTTTTCTGACTGAAAAAAAAAATTAAATTTTTTCTAGATTAATTAAGTTTTAATTTTATTCATCTGTTTTGAATGGAGAAGCGTTTTTACTGGAGTTGCGAAACACAATATTAATTTAGTTTAAATATTCGGACTATTGTCCTCATCTTTGTCGCCATATTTATTACAACGTTTTGGCCTTTTACTATCTGTCTATATTTCTGAGATGAGGTATTATGTACACTATTTACATTATTCTTACTATTGTCCTCATCTTTATAGCCATATTTATTACAACGCTTCGGCCGTTGTACGCTCCGGCCTTCTTTAGGTGGTTGGAATGTCGAAATGAACACCTTATTTCACTCACTGGGGTAGACTGTTCTAGTTACACGTGCCATGTTTAATGGATGCTAGTTATCAGTTATCGCCTGTTAATTTCCCTCTAAAAGTTCTCCACTGCCTTAACTGGGTATTGAACTCCCACTCTTTGGCTCCTCTCACTGGATCTAACTGAAGCCTTTATCCTCTGTGCCACGTGTCCTTAAAAACATCAGTGTATGAATTTCTGGGTGTTATCAACCTAAAGTCTTCAGCAACCATTTTATCAGTGCTCATAATGGAATTTTTGCTGTTATCATTGCATGATTTTACCAGAGCTCATATTGCAATTTTTGAAGAAGGCCGGAGCGTACAACGGCCGAAACCTTGTAATAAATATGGCGACAAAGATGAGGATAATAGTCCGAATAATGTAAATAATCTCATATAGACAGATACAAAACACAATTGTTTTATAAGAGAATGCCTAGTATAGTTATTGAGAAACACTGTGTATGAATTTTTAATACCATTGACTAATAAATATTAATTGACACTAAACAACGCTCTGCGTACAGTAATTATGCTTAAAATAACGGCGCAATGCCAATTAAAAAAAATCGAGAATTTTTTCTATTTTTCTCTGAAAAGGCAGATAATATTCGCGGTCAATTTTGGAAAACACAAAGGAGTACTGCAAAATGAAACAAGTAGATGATTAAAGCAATCGGAAACTAGGCAAACAAGACAAGAAACCAATCAAGAGAGGAAATCAGCTGCTAAAACTCCAGAAAAGGAAATCAATGCGATAAATAATAATCAGATGCTGGCAACATAAATCTTCCTATCGGTGAAGGGCAAGAAATGCACTTCAGCTATAAGCAGTTTAGCAAAATCTAATTTGGTCATATAGCAAAAACTTTCATGACAGATTTATTATTGACGTAAGAACCCTATAATGGATATGGAATGACTTTAAAACAATAAAATGGTTTGAACAAACAAACGAAATCTGCAGCTCAGTAGCAAAGAATCTCTCGTTGTAATGAGCCAAATGAATATCTGAAGATAAGTTTGGCTGAATAAACAGATGAAAGCAAGAGCTTCCCCAGAAATAACTATAATTACTACAACTTGATTCATAGATTAGACGATATTCTTTGACTAGAAAGATAATTAAGCCCGACATTAAGACATCTAGGCTAGGAATACCATCAAGTTTTGAATTATCTGAGCAGAGCCTATGTGGAAGTAAATAACGTTCGGAGTATAAGTCAAGTCAAACAGTTGCAGTGACTGCGGGGATCTTCAGGATTCAAGTACTTTCATCCATTCGGTTTAAAAGACTGAGATTTTAATTCTACATATAAAAACATGCATATATTTATTACAGCAATACAGGAATATAAGAAAAAGACGAACAACACATTCGCACACGCGCATACACTTTACATAATTTCTAACATTCCAACGCACAAGAATATATATATATATATATATATATATATATATATATATATATATATATATATATATATATATATATATATTTGGCTTGTAAATAAACAAACCAATACCCAAGAAAAAATAAGGGATAAAAAAGAAAGAACTAAGAACATGTAATTGAGACAAAAGCAATCGTCCAGAATCCAAGCTCAGAGTCCAAAGAAAAAAAAAACCTCCAAAACGAGTAAAGCAAAATTAACTAAGTGCTCAATACACTAAGTATAGCAAAGCTAACACTACAGTTATATATATATATATACATATATATATATATATATATATATATATATATGTATATATATATATAAATATATATATATATATATATATATATATATATATATATTAAGACATATTTTATGTTTATACGTTCTTTTTATAGATACAAATATTTAAGTAAAGGCTCTGTTTATAATAAACAGTATTAACGACATTTATCGGCCTGAATACTGTTTATTATAAACAGACCATTTACTTAAATGTTTGTATCTCTAAAAAGAACGTATAAACATAAAAATGGCTAGAAGTAATTTTCACACTTTGTCTATTTTATAATATATATATATATATTTATATATATATATATATATATATATATATATATATATATGTGTGTGTGTGTGTGTGTGTATGTATAAGTATATGTATATATATATATATATATATATATATATAGAGAGAGAGAGAGAGAGAGAGTGTGAGAGAGATATTATTTATATATTTTAAGAAATTTATATTAATAAACGAATCCAGTGTAGACTATTTCTAATATCTGTCTTGATATTGAACAGTAAAACAAAGATACATGTATATATGTGTGTGACGGGTATGTGTATGTGCTAGAAATTAAAATGTTTACAAAAGATGGTGTAGAATTTGAAAAACGTTACCACGTCATGAAGAAGTAGAAGAGGTTGGAAATAAAGAACAAGAAAGAACAAGAAAAAATAATAACAAGAAAAGGGAGGAAATACAATCTGAATTTTTTTTTAATAAAATCGAAAGTGAAATGAAATAAAATGGTGAATTGATTTCACTAAAGATGAAGACGTCCAAAAATATGGAGAAAGCATCAAGACGAAAGAAAAAGTAATCAAAACGGAAGATTAGCAGATGCTGAATATTTATGTTTAAAAGGGAGAAGAAGAGAAAATATGAAAGAAGATTTGAAAAAGGATAAAATAAAAAGAGAATGAATACAAATGCCAACGCGCAATATTAATGCTAAAATACAAAACATGATAGTTAAAAGAGATGAAATTAACAGTGAAATAAAAAGCAATTAAAACGGGAACATTTTGCAAGCGAAAGAAATCTTGAATTAATGTTCAAAGGAGAAAATTTAGACAAAAACTCTGTACGATTAACTCTAGCGACAACTCAATCCATTTAACTGAAGTATTTAATAAATGAATTTAATATGATATTCAATGTTTATTAGTTGAATAATTGTCCACCATTTTAAATGCTTGCTTCATATTTCTTGTATCGGAATTTGAAAACATTTGGTGAAACCCTAATTCTGCTGTTATGCAGAAACTTGATAGTCAAATTTACGTTTGTTCTTCCTCGGTATATTTGACATGATTCAATAGCTACTACGGCACTTGAAACAAAAAGAATAACCGTTGCATAAGATTATTATTTACCATATAATTTTGTCCTTTATTCCTTAAAACACTCGCTGCCCCATTAATTAATATTTTTTTACAAAGTCTTTGGGTTTTAATATTCATATTAATGTGACATTCACAGATTAAAATTATCCATTATTATTTATAATAATATTACGTCGAACTAATTGTAAAACTGAAAGACTGAATAAATAATTAAAAAATATATGAATGAAGATATGAATAAGAAATGTAAGAAAAGGTAGAAATAAAGAAAAACATACTTTATTTCGGTGGTATATATATTATATAAATATAGCTGTAAGGAATGCTATACTTATGAGTAAAAGTGTTCAATGACAGAGACAGAGTAAATGTGAAATTAGACATTGAGATCAATAGTAAGCTGTGAAGAACTGCTTTATTTTCATTTATTTTAACATTTAAAAAAATGTGTTTTTTATGTAGTCTCTCCGATTTAAGTAGTTTCTTTTTGTTTCTGCTTATATCCCATATTGTTAAATATCTCACTAGGTGAAAATAAAAGATTTGCCAAAAAAACGAGAAATGTCAGAACATGGTGCTAAAATCATATATATATATATATATATATATATATATATATATATATATATATATATATATATATATATGTCTGTGTGTGTGTGTGTGTGTGTGTGTGTGTGTGTGTGTGTGTGTGTGTGTGTGTGTGTGTGTGTGTGTGTAAGCATTTCAGCCCAAGAAAGGCAAGACTACCAATAACTGGTATCGACTTACAGAGAGTGTGAGCAAGATTAAAGAGGCGTGATTGAGGAAAGGATACAGAGAAGTATGGTGAATTAGATCAAGGCATCTGTAAGCAATTAAGAGGAAGGGAGTTCCACAGAAGGGAAGTGCGAAACATGAAGCTATTGGAGTAGAAGCGACGGCTACATTGAACCATTTCGACAGTGAAAGTGTGGGACTGGGATGCCAAATTTATTCGAAAATTATTGTCTTATCAAGTGATGGTGATTCAACACCATAACTTGATAAGACACCAGAAGTTTTGAAACAAAATGGGTGTTTTTGTAGTGATTATATAACATATTTATGCCATACTTTTCGAACATATATATATATATATATATATATATATATATATATATATATATATATATATATATATATATATATATATATATATATATATGTCATCCACAGTCAGACTGTTTCGCAGCTCTTCAGAGTGGCTAGATGACCGGATGCCTCTAGCTAGGATCAAAACCCGACTGAATTGGCGTCAGTCTGAAATTCTACCACTAAGCCGTCGGCGCACAACAGGGATGAAGGTGAATTTTAGCGTATTTATGTTTAGATAAACACACAGTGAACGACAGGACTCAATTCGCTTTTGCCGAAGAGTCACGCTATATCAGCTTTAATAGTCACTGTTTACAAACCCACACTTCCTTCCACAGAGAGCTCAACCGAAATTAATTTTTCATGAGCCTATATACATATATATATATATGCACAAAGCCTTCACCACTATAATCAAATCCTCTGTGTGTGTCGGGCTTTCAGTTTCTGGGAACTGATCTGTCTGGCCCTCATACTTCGAGTTCCACGGGAGAGTCCATCATATATATATATATATATATATATATATATATATATATATATATATATATATATATATATATATATATATATACACATACATACATATATGTGTGTGTGTGTGTGTGTGTGTGTGTGTGTGTGTGTGTTTATTCAGCAAACTTTGTTTTAGGCATTTTATAGCGCATTTCTTGCATCATTTGACTGTAATACACGGGAAGCTATCCGTGAGTATGAACGGATTATTCTAAAATTAATCAGACATAATGTTTGTAAATTATTTAATCAGACATGTCTAAAAGAGTATTTGCTTCCTAAATACACAAATTTTAAATTATATTATCGAGCAGCCCACCAGGGCAACGTCACCTGTCAATTCAAAAGTGGCCTTGCGAAAAGGCAGATTGAAGTAACTAATCATAACTTAATAACTCTCAACAAACGGAAGCGTGAGATACATCACACACTAAAAGAACTAGCACCTCTGAAGAGCTTAATCAAATTCTAAAGAGAGAAAAATAAATTACTCAATGGTCGGAATGTCAGCATAGGTTAAAAATGCAAAGAAAATTCAGTACATTATATAAAGAAACTATATATCTCCCGATTATGATTTAACTGGCAACCAAAAAGAACTACTCAACCTCGGACCAAACTTCCATATATACAAAAAATATAATGGACTACAAAAAAGTTTGAGACTGAAACATTATACCAAAACATAATTAACCTGCAAGTACCGCAGCTAATTACCACCAATTGCTGCAAAAGAATTACCCAACAATCGTGAAATAGTAATTAAGGAAGCTGATAAAGCAAACCTCTTTTTTTTGTTTTAAACAAGTCTGACTACAACTAAAAAACGAACAGTTACTTGACAATCACACCAAGAAACTTACTAATAATCCTACTACTCAGCTAAAAGTGAAAATTAATAAATTAACCACAGCTAAGAATGCGGAACAAGGCAATCTAAAACTTACCAAAATAATCGGAGACTATAATCCAGGACACATGAACCGTTCTATCAAAACGCACCAGCCTAACTTTCTATCCGCACTATTACACCCCAAATTCCCACTTCTGTCTACCAAATAACTAAAACGTCGAACCAATTAATTACATCATACATGCCTCTCAAATGCATCCTTGAATTTATACAAATATTCAAAACCGAATAACCCAATAATGAAACCATAGCTTCACTTGCCGTTGAAAAACTGTTCACTAATGTTCCAGTTCGAGGAACTATTGGCATTATTATTAAAAATATATATAATAATTCATCTCTACCCCATTAAAAATTAAGCCTAAAATATTAAGAAAATTACTTTTAACATGTACCACTGAATTCCCAATTTCTGATCACAGAAATAACGTATATGTGAAACGTGATTGCGTTTCTATGGGTGACATGTGGTTCCAACCTTCAGAAACATCTACATGGCCAACCAAGAAAATAATATATTTAGCACCACCAAGAAACACTACATCTACCTAAGATATGTAGATGATATACTTATTTAATTAAAAACATAGAAGAAATAAAGGAACTTCATAAAAACTTTAAAAAAAATATATAACTAAGTTCAAATACGAACTTAACAAAGGTAACAAAATCCTTTTCCTTGACATTGTGGTAGACACAAATAATAACACATTTACTCCCTCCCAATATAAAAAAAACAACCAGCAAAAACTCTTGCACTCTTAACTAGAAGAGTGAATGGCCTAATTATTCCAAAATAGCATTTATACTGAATTTAATTAACTGAGCACGCACTAATTCCTCCACAAAAAGATTTTCTACACTGTACTAAAAAATGTTAAGCAGACTCTCATTAATAATGACTTCCCAAACCACATTGTAGATGAACAAATGAGACGATTTATCAAATACCTCTACACACGTCAAATACAACATGGTACCTCCTCAAGGGATCTTGAATACATCTACTATAGTGTAATCAGATATAGGATAACTACAAACAAGATGAGAAAATCATAAAAAATCTCATTCGTAATAATATATCTCGCATGGATCCCAATAAAAAAATAAAATTAATCATCTATTATACAAAGTACAATACAACCAATTTCAATATTCACAATAACTCCTCCCTACCAACTGATGTATTACGTAAAACCAACATTTTATATAATATTCAAATACCCTTTCGGAGAATGTATCTGCAATAGAAAATAAATATATATGTTGTATATATGACAACTACATTAACAAGACGTATAACTCTACACATGTCTGACAATTCGTCCATTGCGAGACATTTTCACCAACATTCCTGTCCACATCCACAGTATAGAAAAAGTAATGATTGATAACACAACTATACAACACTAAGAGAATAACACTTTCAAACTACAGATCCTCGAAGTAATCTACATCAATAAATTGAAGCCGACACTGAATAGAGTCAGCTCCGAATACTGTAATAATTTTCTAAAATGTCTATTACATAAATGGTTCTTCACGCTTCAATACTCGCATGACCATGACATTCCAAAATAGAAGAAAAATTCAATGGTGGATAATATTTCCCGTTATAATAAACTGTAATCATGACTGTCAACCATTGAATTTAAAAGCAAAAAGAATTCAGTAACTGATAACAACACATAATTTTGTCATACTACTTGCAAAACTAAATATGATCTCAGAAGGAAATGGAAAGTACTTGGGAAATAAAAACGATTTTCACAGTTGATTGTAATACGATGTATTACGATGATGTAATGTTTATCCGTGACTATGAACGGATTATGCTAAAAATAAGCAAACATAATGTTTGTAAGTTATTTATTCAGACAAAATCAGGCGCGCGCAAGGACGCACACACACACACACACACACACACACGTGTATATATATATATATATATATATATATATATATATATATATATATATATATATATATATATATATATATATATATATAATGTGTATGTATGTAAGTATGGGGATTTGTGTAAGACCTCCGATTTCTCCCTTCCTCACTTCTGCTCCCTGCCTCTACCGCTTTCTTTAATCCTTTCGTCTGGTGAATGAGAGGTCAAAGCCACAACCATCGTATCTCCTAGAGATATATACCTCCCTCCTCCCCTTCCTACTCTATGTAACTATCTTAAAACACAACTTCCACTAATCTTGTTTTTCATTTTGTTTTTCGGTTGATTCCTGATTTTTTAAAATCCACCCATTGTTTTGAAACCGCAAGGTCTGACGAACGAAACCGAATTTTATTGTTCTCGCAAAATATAAAATATTACCATGGCTTTCTGAATTCTCCTATTTTTTGATTATATATATATATATATATATATATATATATATATATATATATATATATATATATATATATATATTTGAACTTTATTTCAATACTTCATGAGTTTCCAATCCTTAGCTTAATTAATCATGTCAATTGCGTTTACGATCGAATTCATCACGAAACTTCTG
Organism: Acanthosepion esculentum; assembly: GCA_964036315.1. NCBI lineage: Eukaryota > Metazoa > Mollusca > Cephalopoda > Sepiida > Sepiidae > Acanthosepion > Acanthosepion esculentum. The sequence continues at coordinate 119,702,208 of OZ038490.1, read as the reverse complement.
GTAAATTTGGAGATTAATTATACATTCTTATTGATCAAATTAGAGTCCAATTGTGTAATAACAAAAAACTCAGAGAATTCCAATGAGATACTTTTAATCATTTCTATGATAGAAAGTTTCGGGACTTAATCTAACACATGGACAATTCTGCATTTATAAGATTTGGACAATTTTGCTGTTACAATCAGTATCTATTGTAAATAATGTTAACTGTTCATTCAAGACATTCACACAGACATTCGAACAGATAAATCTTATCTACGTTTAAACATATCACAAGGCCACAGAGTCATATTAGACCCAAAATTGTGTGTTGTTAATTTTCCATCTTTCATAAATCTCCAAATCGATTATGCAGTCTTGGTTGGGTAGACATTTTTTCCCCTATGTAATATTTTCCACAAATGAAACATTGCAAGCATATCGGTATTCTATCGCTGTTTGCATAACAAATATTCAGCTAAGGTCCACTCTTTAGTTCCTCTAGTTCAGACAATTACATATAGGCTATTCCATGATATGGCCCGCGTATCGAATCCTCCACATTTCTTCCGTATTTTAATAGTAAAGAACAACGTTATACTCAGAAAACGTTTTCCCAAAAACAGTTACGACACAAACACTCCACTGACGATGATTTGGTTAACTCTTCCTTTTAAAATACTTAATACCAATAATCAACTGTTATCTCTCTGCCCTCTCCCCACCTACCTCTCTATATCTCAATCTCTCTCTCTCCCTATATATATATATATATATATATATATATATATATATATTAGTACTATATATATATTAGTACTACATCGACGGGTGTGAAAAAACGGTTAAAATTTAAAAAAACGTTAACAAAACGTACTAGTATCATGGAAAAAATTCAGTCAAATAGAAAAGACTAAAAACATCCGTGTTGATTGAAAACAAATCACTCAACACCGCAATGCATAGACAAAAGAAAAAATAACATTCAAGTAAATTTAAAAAAAACACGTAAATATGCTCAATACACTAAGTAGATACTAAAAGTATATAAAAATAAACTAATGAGCCAGGGTCTACCTACCTAGACTTCACTTAAATGAAACCCAGTTTTTCTCTGAAGACCCGTTAGGAGAAACCTTGTTAGGTAGATCCTGGTTCATTAGGTTATATATATATATATATATATATATATATATATATATATATATATATATATATAGATAGA